>JANAVB010025196.1:74249372-74669698 GCA_029216955.1 Iris pallida | reverse complement strand
CGCGCTCGGTGACATTCTATATAGACTTGCCGTATGTATCTGATCTCGCGTTTGTGTATGGATATACCCGATGCCGTTCGTGCACGTATGTGCATGCCAGAAAAACTTGATATGTACCGCTGTACTATTCATCTATTGACCGATTCACGTACATGCTACAGTTTTAAACTTTTAAACTATATGTTGTCATTTCTAAAAAGAACCAATTAAACCATGCTATGCCATGATTCCAATTTATTATATTCCTGTTCATGCTTCGTATATTTAGTTTGCTAGAATCAGTACTTGCTCCCGTCCTGACATGATAACGTTGTAGGTATCCTTACTGAGGAGGAGTTACTCTGCGACTCATATTATGGAGATACTGCCGAGGACCCGGCTTTGCTTTACGAGGATGTTCCTGTGGGAAAACTCGTCTAGTTTGCGTAGTTGCTTGGGATATTTAGTGTGGTCATGTATTAGACTACGTATTTTATAACTGAACATGTATCCAGTTTTACATTTCAGACTTGTACTTGGACTTATTTCTATATAAGACGACTTTTGTGTTTGGAGCATTTATGACTCTTTATTACTATTAGAACTGTTAGCACATTTAGTCTTATCTTGTTACTTCTAGAACAGCTTACTGTGCTTTATCTCAAGCGTAGGCTGGACATGACTCGGCCCGGCCCAACAATTTAGGTAACGGGTCGTGACAAAAACCTAAGTCTTCCCTGTATCAGAGGATACCCTTACCCTACAGGCGCAAGTTTGAATGAGGTATGACAGTAAGGGCCTTCCCCTTAGGAGAAGCTCCTGGGAAAATAGTAGACACAAGGTTTTGCCTGTGGGCTGACTCTAGGGTCAAGTTTCTGTAACAAAAAGAATCATGAGTACCCTAGAATACTGACAGGCTATAAAACCCAACTTGGTCTGGAAATAGAAATAGAGACTAGTAGGTAATTTATCATGGTTTACAATTGTCTTACTCATATTATAAATTCTTAAACAGGATACTTGGACACTATTACGCATTGTAACCTATATCTGCAGCTCAGGACCATAGGCAAGTATACCTTGCCTTCCTCTACAGTTTTATTTACATGCATGGTATTTCATTTTCCAGTTTTGATTGTTTATGGACATGTGCTATTCGTATTATATTCTTTTGAGTTGTTTCCATTGCATATAGCCGTGTTCATGTTTGGTCTTGTGGTTCACACTTGGAGTTTCCCGTCAGTACCTTACTTGAGTCGTGTCATAGAACGAGTACGTGTAGTGAACTGCCATAGCCTTGATTATCGTTTTGCATAACCAGAGAGTCCACACTCGGGACGAGGGTTGTTTTGGTGCACCAGAGTGTCTACACTCGGGACGAGGGTGTTTGTCGTGTTCGTTGTCACCAGAGAGTCCACACACGGGACGAGGGTGTTTTGTCGTGAGTTAACCCATAAGTCCACACTCGGGATGAGGGTTAGTGCTTAGTTCAAACCCGTGAGTCCACACTCGGGATGAGGGTTTCGTTCTTCCATTGACCTCGTGTATTCGTTCATCCGGCACTTCATTTATGCTTAGTTGTTAGTGTTCGTGTTCATGTTCGTGTTCGTGTTTGTGTTCGTGTTCGTGTTCGTAGTCATTTGTCTTGTACTTGTTCTTTCTTGTTTATTTGCTTGTGCATGATAAAACTGCTAGATAGGCATGTATATTATGTATCATGCTACGTCCTCTGAGGACCTGATGATCTCCTCAGGTTAGCCGAGTTTGAGTCAGGAGCAGACGAGTAGATTTGAGTTAGCTTCAGATCACGACGCTTTGCAGTTGAGGTTACTTGGTTAGCAGGTTGTACTCAGTTGGTTCATTTCATGTATTTCTCTATTTTTCCATCTACTGGTAGTAGATTTGTGTCCACCGGACGTGACATTGATTTTGGATACATTCAGTTTATATTCATTATTGCTTAGTTTCATGGATATTCATTGATCTTGATTGTGTCTTGATTATTCTATGGATGAGATATAGATTTCCCCGTAATTATAGATTCAGTGACTTGTGAGTATAGACAGCGTTCTACCGCCGACACTGCGGCGTAGGCTGGGCTTGGACACGCTTCGTATCCGAAAAGCGGGTACGGGTCGTGACAGTGTACTTTGTTGAATTTCTAAAAGATACCAAAACGAATAACAATGATGCGATGCGATAATAAGTTTGTGATGTATGCTGGATGTCTTATGTGTGGGATTCATTGAAGTCGATTGTTATGCAGCAATCGACTGTGGGTGATGGCATGGTATATTGGAATAGAATGTGCATGGATTTCAGTAAATAGAAATCGATAGAATCTTGAGTCAGTATTTGTTTAGCATAACCACTACAGGATGGATAGTCCATATTGGACGTTGGTTTGGTGCGAAGAGGAATATTATGTCGAGTATGGCTTGAGCTCTGAGTGGTATATGGCTTTACCCTCTTAGCGATAAGATGACCCTTGGCGTGTTCATAATTTAGTGATTGCTTTACCTATAAGGTATTGGGTAGTATCGAATCGTAGCTGAGATTATGATTGATACACGACGGTGTAGAAGCATGAAAATGACAAGAAAAGGCTCATACGGCTCAGACAGAAGGAGCCTTATGTGGCTCAAAAATCCATTAGAAAACGCATGCGGCTCAAAGTCCGTTAGAGCCTCATGCGGCTCGGATAGCTCCATGCGGCTCAGAAAAGAGCCACGTGGCCCTAAGTAGTTCCCCTCTATAGCTGGCCACAAAGCAATTGCCGTATTAAATGTCCTGACGGCAGCTCTGACAATAACAGCCCTGACAAGTGACAGCTCTGACATAAAGTCGAAATAATGACTCTGACATGATGGCATGTTCCTAGGGAAACGAAGAAAATCTTTGTTACAGCTGGCACGATCCACCGACCCCGAAGCTCCCTATGCGGTTGCCACGTTCATGCGGCTGCCATGCTCATGCGGCTGCCACTCCTATGCGTCTGCCACCTTCATACGGCTGCCATCTTCATGTGGCCGCCTCCCTCATGCGGCTGCCATCTTCATGCGGTTGTCCACCCTCATACGGCCACCACCTTCAAGCGGCTGCTACATTCATACGGCTAGGAGTGTGGGGGCCACCCATATACGGTTCATTTAGAGACCGTATTCATGCGGCTCTGTCAGGACGTCCCACTCACGATAGTTAAGACACGTGGCGATCCTCATGACAGTTGAGACACGTGGCTGTCTTATCCCCTCGGAATTATAACTGCTCGTAAATCATAACAACCAGATTTAGTACAATCACGATAATTATACGGATCAAATTATATTTGTTGTAATTAAGCAAATTGAACACGTGGCGGGAGATCCGAGCTTATCATGACAAATTATGAAGATTCATTGTAATCAGCATTAATTGCCCATACGGATTTGGCGCAATCAAGAATTAACTGCCCAGATGTAATGCAATCAAGATTAATGGTCCAGATGATTGACCGCCGACTTTTCAGGGGGGAATCATTGCAAACCCTAATGATCATACCCCCACTTCTATAAATAGCAAGGTGCCATTTCCTTGCAAACGGTCGAGAACTGGAGAATTGGGGAGAAAAAGAGAAGGAGAATTCCAGAGAGAAGGAGACTCTCTCCACCCAGCTGGACATACAGAGAGACAAAGGCACGCACAGAGGATTCTTCCCACGCATCCTAGAGCATTTCTTCATCAGAGCCAAGGCTACGTCCGATCGTCCAAGGAGTAAGGCAGAGCTGCCGTCGCTTTTTGAGCCTCTACCGTCACCCCCCAGAATCAAAAATAAACAATCGTACTTAGATTGTTGTACCTAGGTTTTCGTCCCTAGGCTTTCTTTATACGAGCGAGTTTGTATTTTGAGTCTAAGTTCAGTCCTCCTATATAATTGTTCTGTACTTTTTCAATCAATGGCAAACACGATGGCGACTCTGCTGGAGACAAGCTTCTCCATGGCTGAGGAGTTGGTGACGCAATCAGACGCAGCCAAACTTGGCTCCACTCAACAAATGCTGGTCGCCCGGTTCAACCAGCAGGCGTTTGAAGAAATGCTCTCCAACGAGAGCGCTGGCCCGGTCCAGCGGCGAGCCCGCACGAAGAAGGCCCGCAGGGAGTGGAGTCCCAAATCATTCGCTCCTCCCCAAGCTCTCGAAGGAGTACTCTCAGTTGCCCAAGACGGCGAAAAAGACCCTCTTACGGCCCCACTTCAGACCATAGAGGACTTTGCTGTCCCCAAGTCCAGCAGAGGAAAACACTACGATGCTGGACTTGCAGGGGCAAAGAGGAACTCTGTGCGGTCTAAGAAGAAGCCGCATAGGGACGCCAGCCGCATGAAGACTCATGCGGCTACAGAAGCCAGCCGCATGCAGAAGGCTCATGCGGCCAAAACTCTCAACTGCATGAAGGAAGCTCATTCGGCCACGACTGCCAGCCGCATGCAGACTCCTTATGTGTCTACCGCTCCTAGCCGCATACAGAAGGGTCATGCGGCCACACATGCTAGCCGCATACAGACAGCCTGTACGACTACCAATCCCAGCCGCATACCATCTGCTCCATGTGGCTCACGGTCAGTCTTTGATCGCCTCTCATGCGGTTCTGACTCGAGATGCTTCCAAGAGAATGCGTCAGACTCTGTGCGGCACCATTTGGACTCCTCTTACTATGCACCCTCGGATGTTAGAGCGAGGAAGTCTAGGACAGTACGGGCTCGGCGAGCTCAGTCAGCTGTCCCAACCTCTGACCATCCGAGCGCTCCGCTCACTGTTATGCGAGCCTCCGATGGAAAGTTGTACCGAACCACTCGAGTCCAGCCTCCGACGGTAAATGGACAGAGTGGTTCCCAAAAGTCTTCCAACAATCAGGAAGCAAACGTGGTGCCAATACACTCGGATGCTAGGGTTTCCCGAGCCCACAAATCGGGTGTAAAGGTTGCTCGAGACGCACCTGACTTGTATGACGTGATCCTTCACAAGCGCAAAGAAAGAGAAGAAGCCTCGGTGTGCAGAGAGTCCTTCCCTGGACATCACTGCACTCAAGTCATTGTCGACTGCTGCTGTAGCAAGGCGGCCACACAAGAGGACCGGTAATCCGTCTTCCGACGACTGCAACACCCAAGCTCAGAAGACGAGGCACTTCTCGTCGCCTCCTGCAATTCTGCTCAGAGGATCCCTGGTAGCGGGAGAGGGAAGAAAATAAATGTCTCCAGCCCTAAAATCTCAACCAAGAAACTCTCTTCTAAGCGGTTGTCCACGACTGCCACAGAAGGAGTTTTCCAAGGTACTCGCTCAAAGACGAAATCGGCCAAGCTTGGAGAATCGTCACCACATCTCTAGGAGGCACTGGAGCTGGGGGTAGCACTCCTCCAAACATCCGCGATAACTCGGTGTTCCAAGAAGATGATCTAGGGGAAACGGTTTCTCCAACAGACGCAGCAGGTTCCGACGTCCCCGAGGATGTCCGCGACTCTCAAGACGAGGTAAGCTCTGAAGCTGGGGGTACCACTCCTTCTGAGTCCGAACCAGAGGAGAACATTCCCATACCCTGACGACTTCTCTGTACAAGGGTATGACTCAGAGGGTGCGTCCTCTACCGTCCCTTCTATCTCTCCTCATGTGAGGACGGTATTCATGACAGACATAAACCAAGATGGTTCCAGTGATCGCCAACGCATCGACACTCTGGAGGCCATACTGCACGCCTTGGTCAAGTCTGGGGACGAGATCAAAGCGGCCCTTCCAACTCTGCAAGGGAGGACGCCTGGCCAAACAAGCTTGGGTCCTGTGGTCAATGCGGACTCAAACTCCGCTGCACCAAACCTGGGCGACAATCCTTCGACAACATCGGCTCCCACTGCTGCAGACGAGGCCAGGGAGGCAAGAAGAGAGGTCCAGGAGCTTCGGGCCATGTTCCACGCCCGAGAAAACTGCCAGGACCTCAGGATACGACAACCGTATCCTATTGCATGGAGAGATGTGCCCTTCCCACCAAGATATAAACCACTCAACATCAATTCCTATAATGGAAAGACATCTGCAAGCAGGTATATCACCTACCTCGAAGTCATAACCGACCATCTGCCTCATGACGACGCCATTCTCATGCGGATGTTCATTGGAGCGTTGGAAGGGGTCGCCTTTGACTGGTACCACAACTTGCCAGACAACTGTATCTATTCCTTCGCCGGCTTCAAACACATGTTTCTGGAAAGGTTCTATGAAGTAGGACAAGACGTGACGATGTCCACCCTTATGGACGTTGTCCAGAGAGAAAATGAGCTGACAAGAACTATATCGAACGGTTTCGTCAAACCGTAATGAAGTTGTGTTTCGGTAACCCCGATTCCTCCTTAATTGAAATTTGCCAAAAGTGGCTGCTTCCCACAATCAGACTCTGGATGGGCGAAAGTCAGTTTAAGGATTGGAAGATTTTCATTATCAGCGCCACTAGCGCAGAAGACAAGTTGAAGAAAGCCCGCCTCAGATGACCTATTCCTTCGAAGACGGCCATGTTAAGCCCATCTTGGACATGCTCATACAAGGAGGTCGAATCCAGCTCCCTCCTCCAAGACGTGAACCTCGTCCTGCAGAGATGGAAGGCCCCAAGTACTGCCACTACCATCGCTATGTCCACCATGCTACACAGACTGCTACCAACTGAAATAATACATCCAGTATCTCATCGATTCTAAGGCCTTGGCCATTGATTTCGAAGAGGTGACCGTAGCAGCCAACATGGTGTCAGTACAATTTAGCAGCTTTCCTCTGACAAAGACTCAAGATGGAGTAGTACCCGTCCCCAGGGCAAGAATGGAAGTCGCTAACCTTCCACCTCCCCGAGACCAGGCTGCTGGTCTAGTGCCCTTTACCACATCACGAGGGAAGGTCATGTGGGTCCACCCGGACCTGGTACCGAAAGTAACTCAGTCCGTACCACTTGCTTCCAACAAGAAGAAAAGTGGAAAAGTCAAATCATGCCGCACAATCTCGGCAGAGGTCGAAGAAGCTAATGCTGTTGTTACCCGATCCGGCGCACAAATCCAACCTACATCGTGTAACTCGACTGAAGATCATCAGCCGATAGCTGCTGATGCCCCCAGGACCTTCTCAGCCTTCGACGATCGACAAGCCTAGGCCGAAGGAGACTCGCTTTGACAAGCCGCTCCAAAAAAAGGTGCCTCAGGGCTGGAGAGGTCTTACAACTTTGACATCTTGTCACAATTGGCCAACACACTGGCTAAATTATCACTATACGAGCTCCTGAGACTCTCCAAAGACGTTCGCATCGCATTGAGCGAGGCACTCCAAAATGTCGATGCATATCTGGCTCAGTCCAATCTCACTGGGGAGAATTTGCCTGCAGATCTTCAAGACAGCGCTTGTACGGGTACAATGCCCAACATTGTCTTCACTCCGCAGGATATGCTTATCAAGACCAACCAGCATGATCGCCCTCTGTATTATACTGGGTACATTGGCGATATCAAGGTGGATCAAATGCACATTGACCCCGGTTCTTCCATAAGCATTATCCCAAAGAGCCTGCTACACCATCTGCGCATCCCAATGCATCGCCTGACGCCGACAAGCACCGCCATTAGCGGTTTTAATTCAGACAGAAGCTATCCGATCGGAAAGATTCGTCTGAAATGCCAAATCGGGGATCTTCAATCAAAAGTGACCTGTTATGTCATAGATGCGGATACTTCCTACAATATTCTCCTGGGGCGTCCTTGGATACACGATTACATCGTGCCTTCTACACTGCACCAATGCTTCAAGTACGTTGATAAGCATGGCTTCGTGAGAACAGAATTTGCTGACATCGACCCCTTTAAAGGGGTTGAATCTTACTACTCTGACTCATGCTTGTACGAAAGTCAAAAAGGCACCTTGTCGAAGAAGATACTCGAGCACCAACTGAGGCAGCAGCTGGAACGAAAGGACCTCTAACGATCCACCTCCAAGCCCGCAAATCTGGTAGAACTGCACCCCTTACGGCCACTCTGCGTAAGGACGCAATCAGCCTCTCTGCACAGGAGGAGCAGATGATAATCCGACTGCCAAGGTCTGGCCAAGCGCCAAGACCCACGACAGAGCCACTGACAATCAGGCTGCCTAGAGTGAGTCAGCAACAAATAGAGAGCGCAATCCCTCTGTCAAGCCGATGATGATCCGTCTTCCCAGAATTAATCAGCAGCCGAGTGCTAAGTCGAGGACTGCTAGCCAGCCAACAATCCCCCGTCCAGCACCAAGCACCAAACTGGGGGTGGCTAGTATGCCAACGACTCCACGTTCTGCTCCACCCATGGAGCCCCTAATGATTAAGCTGCCCAAGTCACCCTCCCAATCTACATTGACACAGGGGTGGTTGAAGCAGAGCCAGAGCTGGCCAAGTATGTGGCTGCTCACACTGATGTTCCATCCGCAGATGATATAATCCCACTAGAAAAGATATCTTATTTCATCAATAAAGGGCTATCTTTGAATTACCTCGAGCTTAATAAGCTTTGTAATGTATGCTATGGAACACGGTATAGGCACCCACCTGCACACACAGGTGACAAATGTCTACACCACAAACCAACTTACTCCAGTGGAAGACGCTTACCGCATAATCGAGGAAGAGGATCATCTAATCATCTTCGGCCGGAAGAATGATCCACAATCCTTCAGGGTAGAAGAAGTTGATCTCGAACACGACACCGGGAACACACCATTCTTCCTGGTATACGAGAGTGAGACAGTTCTCCCCTTGGAGACCCAAATCTCCTCACTCCGCGTCGCCCTCACCTATCGATTGACGACAGACGATAATCACCATCGCCAACTACAAGAGTTGGAGGCCCTAGACGAGAAGCGCTTGTTAGCTCAATAACGAATTGAGCTTAATCAATCTCGAATCTCCGGAGCTTTCAATAAGAAGGTAAAAATCAGAACGTTTCAAGTAGGCGATCTTGTTTTGGCCGTTCGGAGGCCGATGGTCATGACTCACAAGACCGCCGGCAAGTTCCAGCCAAAGTGGGAAGGCCCGTTCATCATCGATGCTGTATTCTCCAATGGAGCTTACCGCCTCGTAAAACAAAACGGAGACTTGCTCATGTTGCCCATCAACGACAAGTTCCTAAAGAAGTATTATGTCTGAAACGACATACCGTAAATATCTCAGACTGTTGAGTTATGTACCCTCCGGTACCGCTGAACCCACAGTCTGCCTCCAAATATCTCAGATTGTTGAGTTATGTACCCCCTGGTACCGCTGAACTCACATTCGACCTCCAAACATCTTAGATTATCGAGTCATGTACCCCTTGGTACCACTAAACTCACCTACATTCATCCTTAAAATATCCTAGATTATAGAGTTATGTACCCTCTGGTACCACTGAACTTACATTCTGCTTCCGAATATTTTAGATAGTTGAGTTATGTACCCTGTGGTACCGCTAAACTCATATTCTGCCTTCAAATCTTTCAAATTGTCGAGTTATGTACCCGCAGGTAACGCTGAACTCCCATCCTGGTCAATCTATATCGCATCTTTTGGGTAGTAAGTCACGTATGATCATACCTCTGAACTTTCTTCCTAAAAGGAGCTCCTTCCTCATGATCCACTACCCGTACTTCCAGTGCACAAAAAGGGTAACAGATCCACAAATTTTCTAAGACAACCATGTCGATGCTACCTCTGAGTTGTTTCACTTCTATCAAAAACAAACCGCCCCCTCACATAGAACTTCCATGTCCTCATTATCTCTGAGTTGTTCTATGTACTCCTTCATGGAGCCCACTCCTGCCATGTCCTCATTATCTCTGAGTGGGAAGGCTCCATCGAAGAAACCCTCATATTTACCACGTCCTCATTACCTCTGAGTAAGTATGTTGGTTTATCTCTCGACTTATTATCTGTACCCACAACCGGAGTACGCCAAGGATAATAGGTCCACAAATGTCTTCCGACGACCACAAATGTCCGCAGTGGACCACAAATGCTGTACTAAGTTTCCTAGTACATGCCCCTCATTTTTTATCGTGCCCCGGGAGCCCAGTTGCTCCATGGCATTCTTTCTTTCGATACCAAGGACGTCCACGACCATCTTACCGTGGAATTGTACTAAGTATCCCCATCAAACTTGTTATCCGTACCTAAAACAAGGTATACCAAGGGTAACAAGTCCACAAACAGTCCTCCAATTGGGGTAACTACTACAAGCAAAGAATAGAGCGAATGTATTCTGTTCATTCAAAACCAGTTACATTTACATGACTACATCTCATGAGCAAGCCAGAAAAGTTCTCTATTATTTCACTCAGACAAGAAGGAAGAAGATTACATTGATGTCCAAAAGAAGCAAAATACAAACTACAGCTAAAGACAGACAGAAATATTAAGACAAAAGACGGACATTTATAGGGCCTACGAATTCTAGTTGCGGGGGTGCATATACCAATCCCTCAACCATTTTTCATATGAAGGATCCACTTGAGCAAAATCCTCGTCCAAAGCAGGAGGGTCAGAACTCCCATTACTACCGTCGTCAGACTGGGGCTCCTCTTTTATAGCAACTTTGATAGGCGCCAACACTCCTTTCTGTTCCTCCGTTTTTGGTATTACCTCCTCTTTAACGAGCGATGACTCTTGTTTAAAAGGAGGCAGCAGCTCTTCCTTCATAATGATCTCAGCCTTCGGCAGGGTTGCTGCAAGAATCAAAGATAAAAAGAAACAAAGTTAGAAGATGGTCAGAGCCTCATGCGGCCCAGTCCAGATAAGCTTATGCGGTCCTATTTGAGGGGCTTCATGCGGTTCGATTCAGAGAGACTCAGAGACTGCGACTCTGTTCGACGGATCATTATGCGGTTCAGTTTGTGAAGTGTCTATGCGGCTACTAGACAAATTTCTATATGGCTCGGACATGGGGTATACCCCCATGCGGCTCGGGAGGCACACGCAGCACAGTATACAAAGACGAAGAAGGCCCGCGCATAAAATATGTGACATAGCCATAGTTCTGAGTTCATCCTTACCAGCAATGGTGGGATGGACGTCAGGGTGCACTTCAGGCACCGTGGCCGACAGGAAGCTGTTTTCTTGCCCTTTGCCGCAGCAGAGGCAGCCTTGGAAGACTTGGGGGCCATTGTCGAGTGATGATCGGAGAAGACGAAGACAGCAATCTATGGCAAAAAGAGTTGAAGACGAGAGAAAGTAAAGAAGCCTCTCTGTCCAAAAATGCTCCTACTTATAGGTAGAAGGAGGGGGGCTCATGAACCGACGGACGCTTCGATCTGCGTGCTGCATAAAGACAGAATCAACTCTTCGGGCATCAAGTCAAATCTAAATATTTAAAAAAGCTAACCCTTGGGATCCTGTCCCAAAAGATGGCTTTTAATCAAAGCAAATCAAGGGCAATAAATGAAGCACATATGTGGCAGAGAGACGTGGCAGGGAGCCTATGCGGCCAGACAGTTCATGCGGCTAGGAAGTCCATGCGGCTGAGAAGTCCATGCGGCTGAGAAGTCCATGCGATCGGAACACCCTATGCGGCCAGAAGAGTTTACATAGCCATGCTTCTTATTCAAAGTATTTCAATTTTGCAAATTGAAAACTTTAAAGGGGGTCTTGTAGAAGCATGGAAAATGACAAGAAAAGGCTCAGGCGGCTCAGACAGAAGGAGCCTTATGTGGCTCAAAAATCTATTAGAAAACGCATGCGGCTCAAAGTCCTTTAGAGCATCTTACGGCTCGGATAGATCCATGCGGCTCAGAAAAGTGCCACGTCGCCCTAAGTAGTTCTCCTCTACAGCTGGCCATAAAGCAATTGCCACATTAAATGCCCTGACGGTAGCTCTGACAATAACAGCCCTGACAAGTGACAGCTCTGACATAAAGTCAAAATAATGACTCTGACATGATGGCGTGTTCCTAGGAAAACGAAGAAAATCTTTGTTACAGCTGGCACGATCCACCGACCCCGAAGCTCCCTATGCGGTTGCCACGTTCATGCGGCTGCCACTCCTATGCGGCTGCCACCTTCATGCGGCTGCCATCTTCATGTGGCCGCCTCCCTCATGCGGCTGCCATCTTCATGCGGTTACCCACCCTCATGCGGCCACCACCTTCATGCGGCTGCTACCTTCATACGGCTAGGAGTGTGGGGGCCACCCATATGCGGTTCATTTAGAGACCGTATTCATGCGGCTCTGTCAGGACGTCCCACTCACGACAGTTAAGATACGTGGCGATCCTCATGACAGTTGAGACACGTGGCTGTCTTATCCCCTCAGAATTATGGCTGCTCGCAAATAATAACAACCAGATTTACAATCACCATAATTACACGGATTAAATCAGATTTGTTGTAATTAAGCAAATTGAACACGTGGCGGGAGATCCGAGCTTGTCATGACAAATTATAAAGATTTATTACAATCAGCATTAATTGTCCATATAGATTTGGCGCAATCAAAAATTAACTGCCCAGATGTAATACAATCAAGATTAATGGTCCAGATGATTGGCCGCCGACTTTTCAGGGAGGGGATCATTACAAACCCTAATGATCACACCCCTACTTCTATAAATAGCAAGGTGCCATTCCCTTGCAAACGGCCGAAAAACTGGAGAATTAGGGAGAAAAAAGAAGGAGAATTCCAGAGAGAAGGAGACTCTCTCCACCCAGCTGGACACACAGAGAGACAAAGGCACGCACAGAGGATTCTTTCCACGTATCCCGAGAGCATTTTTTCATCAGAGCCAAGGCTACGTCGATCGTCCAAGGAGTAAGACAGAGCTGCCGTCGCTTTTCCGAGCCTCTACCGTCACCCCCCAGAATCAAAAATAAACAATCATACTTAGATTGTTGTACCTAGGTTTTCGTCCCTAGGCTTTCTTTGTACGAGCGAGTTTGTATTGTGAGTCTAAGTTTAGTCCTCCTATATAATTGTTCTGTACTTTTACAATCAATGGCAAACAGACGGCTGTCACGCCCCAGAACCAGAATACTGGAGAGCGGGGGCAGACATAGCCAGCTACGTATAATAAAATGGAATCCATCTTATTATACGATCACGACTGTCTAGATATATGAGGGTTTAACTACAAGCCATCAGTCTCTTATGGTCAATAATAAGCCTAGTGTCTCAATCACAAGCAAGCAAGTAAAGTTACAAGATGTAAGATCACCAAATATACAATAGTAAGACGTCCCAAATATATATCCAGTTGATCATGAAGCTAGTCGTTACAAATGAGGACTAGCAAGAGTTTAGTCATACATGATCAACCCTAGAATTTGTCAATCATGTTACAGCCCGTAGGCAGGCAGTAAGTAAAGGTGCAATACACGAGCTAACACTTGCTCGGCGGCTAAACGTCTCAAAAGAATAATTTTACAATAGAGTGGAAGATCCAAAATAAATCCACTCGTTGCCAGGATTTCGTCTAGTGGTCACCATCTGGCTGAAAAGTCGATAGATCCTCGAAAGTTTCTCCGGTATCTGGCCATACAAAACCAGCTGGGTCAGACCCCAAAAAGAGCAAGTGCCACAAAGGAGGCTTCACTTAGGAACTAAATCCAGAATTAGTACAAGAATATAATTACATAATAAAAGATAGTAATTAAGGAAAAGCATGACAGGTGATATACGATGAGATAGCCATGGGACTATTCAGATAACAGGTTACAACCCGTAAACCAAACAAGGACCGGGGTTGTAACCCTTCGTCTGAACAGAACTTGGTTTCTTCCACCATTTATCAGCAAGATAAAATAAGAAATCAGGACATGTAACAATCTTGTACAGGATCAAGACAAAACTAGACTGATTATTCCTCATCCAACAATCACGGCCAAGCAATAAGTACGGCTTGATACCTTAACTAACTAGGATTATCACAGGCCTAGTTACTAGCAAGATGCAGTGAGATTATTCTGCAGCTACAAGCCCTGCAGACCATCCAGGCTATCCGGACGCAATTAGGGGTTGAATTCAAGTGGGTACATTGTCCAGAAAACGCATGTACCCTTAGGTGACTTAGAGGGTGCAACACATGATAGTGTGTTGGAAATGCGCCCTACTCGACGGCAGGCTACAGATCCCAAGTGGGCGCCCAGATAACGGGATTGTCTGTAGCTGGGAAATCTCTTCATGACTACTGTGTTATTCTAGTTATTAGCCTTAGTCCTTTTAGTAGGTACCCCTAACCGTGGTACTCAGGGGTCCCGTCCTAGACATGATGCAGGACAAGACGGGTTCATTTGTACAAGCACAATTGTCTACGGTATCCGGGTTATTCAATCTTGTCATGTCAGGTTAGCCGTCGTAACAGTATTTCAAGAAATAATATGCCAGATTTACTTGTCAAGAGTGCGCCACGGCGGGCCACTATCAAAAATTATCATGTCAGGTTTATTGGTCAAGAGTGCGCCACGTCGGGCCACTATCATGTCATGTCATTTGTCAAAAGTGCACCACAACGGGTCACCATCGTGTCAGGAGATATATCAAAATTAATGTGGCACAGGCATACATTTAGTAATTAAATATTAGCTGGGGCAAGTGCTGTGGGGACTCATGCGGCTCAGAAAAAATTATTACATGCGGCCAGCAAGTCACTTGGCCATATGCGGCTCAGGTAAGTTGCATGCAAGCAGCTAATTAAAGGGCCATGCGGCCAACAATTAATAATGTTGCCACTGTACAAGAGTTAAATAATTGCATGCACTAAAACAAATATAATGAGCCATGCGCCAGCAATTGAACTACCATATACGGCCAGCTAAAATAATCATGTAAGCAATTGCATGCAATTGGCTAAAGGCCATGCGGCCTTGCAATTCAACTAAAGGCCATACGGCCATAAATCAAATAGGGGGAGGGGGAGCATATGCGGCCAGCATGCAAGGCCATGCAAATTACATGCTTATGCGGCCATCATACAAGCTAAAAATTAATTAGGTTGGCATGCAAAGTTGATTCCAAGCTAATAATTAAATACAAGCATGCAAGCTAATGGAAAAGCCATACAAATATGCTAAGTAGCAGCTAAAGGCCATTATATACTAATATTTTCCATATAAGCAAACTAATATACATGCGGCTACATGTATTTTCATGCACATGCAAGCAAACCATGGAATATTTGCAAGCAAATACATGCGGCTACACTAAATTAAGCAGGCAAGCAAATTAATTACAAGGGCTATACGGCTCACATTTGTATCCATGCATGCAACTATTCATGCAACTATTCATGCATGCAAATGATATTAACCAACAGAGATTAGCCATGCTAATGCATGTTGCAAAGAATTTACTAATTCATGCTAATGCATGCACAAGCGGCCAACAGAGATATCCATATGCGGCTAGCATTGGAGTGAATGGCCAAAGCAATTATAAATGGCCCAAGCCTGCATGCATGTGCAGCTGAGTGAGGTTTGGCCTATACGGCTGATTTAATATTATGGCCATGCGGCCAAGCAACACTATACCAAAATAGGCTATTTGTAACACTTTATTTTTCTAATTCGTAACGGTTATTATCGTTACAGAGTTGTAACGTTAATTACCGTGACAATAAGTACATTATCGTTATAAAAAATATTTTTTAAATATTTTTATTTATTTAGTATTCGTTAACTCTAATAACCGTGACAATAGAAAATTTTAGTGTTACAAATATTTCACCTTTCCCTCCCCTAAAATACATTTCCCTCCTATTTTACGATCACGGTTTCTTTACTCCTCTTTCCCAAATCATCTTTCCTCACTCCCACCATCACACCATCATAGCCAACCTGAGCCATTCCGATGACACCATCTCCGTGGAAACCCTGACCAGAAGAGGCAGCAGTTCGGATCCCTAGCCCTCGGCGACCAGGTCGGGATCCGCATCCCGGGCAAGATCTAGACCCGGATCCGCCGCTCGGCCCGGCCCGACAAGCCCTGCCGCCTCCTCTCCCCGCTCGTCGTCTTCCTCATAACCCTCTCCCTCTCTCCTCTTAACCCTCCTCGCATTCCGCAGCCTCTCCAACAGCAAAGGTACAGTGAAACCCCTAGCCCTAATTTTGTTGGCGCTGTCGAAAAGGTTCAATTTTGATACGATCTGATGGAAATTTGGTGGCTGTAGAAAATGAGATTGACTTGGAGGAAGATGGCATTTCCCGAAGGAATTCGACGGCTTTTTCGAAGGAACTGAAGTTCGGGCGCGGATCGGGAGCGGTCGGCCGAGATTCGAGGTACTGGAACAGGGATGATCGGAGACGGGATCAGGATTACGAGGAAAATGATGTTTTAGCGCACCCGACCGAGCGGACCGAGCACAAGCACGATCAAGAATTGTCGAAGGAGGAGAAGGAGAGGAACGGCGCGGCGGATTGTATAACGAGGGGAGGGCAGAGTTGGAGACGTATAAAGAGGAGTACGAGAACTCGTTGAAGATAAAGAACAATGAGGAGGAGGATGAGTACGACGACAGAATTGATGCGACGAAGGTCGAGGAACAAGAGAGGAGTAAGAAAGAAGAGGAGAGTAAGAAAGATGCAATCTTTAGCGTGAAGGAGAAGGTTTCTTCCCAGGTCGCGAGGAATGCTGGCAGTAGCGGTAGTAAGGGCGAGAAGAGTTTGGGTTCTGGTAAAAGGACGGGATCGAAGAGGAAACCCAAACATCACAAGTTCTCTGGTGAGCTTTTAGAATTAGTAGTCGTGTAACTTATGTTTCATGTTCTAAGTTTACTCGTGGTGTGTAAAATGTTAACGGATTATGAATTATTATTGTACTGCCTATGTTGCACAGACACAAATATGATGCAATATGAACACGACGACATAGACACGGCAGTGATTTTAAAGTGTCCTAGTGTGTTTTGGATTGTCGGTGTCGTAGCTGAAAATGTCCAACACGATATGGAAACTGTGCCAATTATTGGAGTGTCCTTGCTTCCTAGTGTACGAAGCCATAAGAACTTTGGCAAGAGGAATAGGAAGCTGTAGTGGTGTCTTTTTAACTAATAGGCATAATTATTCGAATAAGAAAGGCTTAATAGAGACTTGTCGACATGTTTAGAATCAGATGGATGCTACCTTTTTATCTGCTGAATAATATTGTGTTTCAGATGGTTATGAGGAAATGTTTTTTTTGGTAGGTACCCATGCTTGAAACTTGGAACTTACTGTACTTTTGCCACATCAAATGGTTCTGCGAACATTGTAGAACAAAACTGAAGTCCTATGTATCACAGCAAAGACAGTGTTGTCCCTCAAGTAGGCTCTTCTGTAATCTAGGAGATTCATGGAGGATCATTTCCTGACTGAATGAACTTAGACTGCACAATTGTTAGGAGATTCATGGAGGAACACGCCTCTTCTTCGTCCTTCGTCCCCACGGCCCCTCCCCATAAGTAGCCCCTTCCCCTTAGTTTTAACTCTTCTTTTAACTCTTTTATTTGGGCAATGGTTGTTCATGTCAATATAATTTCTATGGTCATTGTCTAATTTTAATTCTTTCGATGATTCTTGATTCTAGAAATTATTATTTCCCTTTTCTTTATGGGTCTTTTTAAATAACTGTAATAGGGTTATGGTTTTGCCTAAAATATTGTTGTTGTTCGTACTCCTAACCAAGTTAAACCTGAAAAATAGTTCATAGGGATTGTGTCAGTGTTGTGTCAGATGCGCATCAAACGCAAGTTACACAACAGATAGTCCAAAATACACACACTAGGACACTCCATATTCAGTGTCGTGTCTGTGTTACTACTGCTTTCATGGGTTTGACTAGGAATTATTTTATCCACAACTTATTATTAAACCCCTTTTGATCATCCGAGATACACTAAATGCTAACAAAAGCAAGGTTTTATGTATATGCATAAACGATACAAAAATGAGCAAATATTTATGAAACTGGAAAACTCTTGTTAGTAGAAGAAGAGAAGAATTTTCCTTGATGCATTTGAAATTGGTGAGTTTTATGTTACAGCTGAGCAAATATTTATGCAAATCCAACTCTTCTACAGTTGAAAGCACCAGTGAAAGTTTTTGGTGATCTAATGTGTCTATTTGATGAATATGGTTTTCCCTCAAGTGCTAGAGATACTACGTAAGGATCTGGTTGTGTTGGCTCATAGTTTTTTAGTAATTTTATTTCTATTCTATATAATTTGACTTTGAAGTGAGTGTTGCATTTGTATGTTGATAACAATTTATGTTAGAGGTGGTCATTATATGGTCATATCAACATACTTGGTTGGATGAAGAGGCATCCTCGTCAGCCATCTCCAGGTGTGACTGCCGTCAGTTGCTTATTGATCGTTATGTGTTTGATTTTATTCCTCACTCATTTATTTGCTTAGTTTTTTTGGAACAAAAGGGGAATCTGTTGCTTAAGCACATCCGCAACATGCTGTAAGACTTTGCGGATATAATTTATAGATAATTTATCTATAGACTTCTATTTGCATGAGGATCATACATGAAGAAAGGGTTCAAGCAAGCTCAAAGATGATAATAAGGCCTTTTCTTCATTCCTTATTTTCGTTTCATGGTACTTACTTAGTTATATATATCATTTTTTTCCAATTTTATGTAGATAATGGGGAGTTGTCATGTCAAATGTACTAGCGGTCCGTAGATATGGGCCTTGGAGTGGTATTTTATATTTCTTCATATTATCTATTGACATAAATGATTGCTCAAGGCTGTGGTATGTTTGTCTTAGAACATGTTTCTATCAAGTTATATAGTTTTCTTTTGTAAAAAAAGTGGTGTATGCCCAAGGTCTGATATATGTATTCTGATTTTACTGACTTGATAACTGCATTCGATAATCAAGTAGCAGCTACCAAGGTCTGATATATGCTATTGCTTCTGAACATAGGAAAATTTCTTTTTGTTGTAATCATTTCCTAGTTCCTACTATTAGTGGCTCAAACTGAGGATTTTTTTTACATTTATAATTAGAAAGAAGAGCTTTTCAAGGAAACAGACAAGAATGGAGATGGTGTTGTTGACATGGATGAGTTGGCAATTCTTTTAGCTATTCAACAAGAAAAGTAGGTGCTTATTGTGACTTTTGGACACTTCTAGTTTATAGTGTTTTCTAAATGTATCTATACAAAATGCTTTTGTATTATCATAATCCTTTTTCTTTCTCACTATGAAAACTAACTACGACTTACTTTGTAACGCAGGGAATCTCTTATCAGTAGTTGTCCTGTTTGTGGTGAGACTCTTGGGAAGTTTGATAAGATGAATGATATGATTCATCTTACTCTATGTTTTGATGAAGGAACTGGGACTCAGATTATGACAGGAGGGTTTCTAACAGATAAGCAGGCATCTGATGGGTGAGTAATCAATTGTTGTTGTACATTTGATTCTTTTTCTTCTTTTGAGACTAATACGTTGTGATCTTTTCATCTTCTTCTACAGTTCTTTATATTACCTTTTCCTGTTTCATTGCAACTGCTCTAGCAATATTATATTAATATTTAATTTTTGTCTTCTCTAATAAGGTGATATTATATCTCTAGTACATTGTGGATATTAAAACTAAGTGAATGGACTCATTTTTCATCTTATGATATTGGCTTGAAATCTGGATCAAGTGCCTCTCATATTCTGGTATTCTCTTGTTCATTAATCCTTCTAAGAAATGAAGTCCTGAACTTACTCTAGTTGCCTTTAAAAACTAAAGTTTGTGTCATACTGCTCATTCCAATCATATTTCTTGTGCAGAACGGGTATGACTAGATTCCTGTTGGTCTTATTTAATTTCAGTTAAAAGGATAATGACCTTGATAGTTTCTCCCCCTTCTATGCAACATTCTACCTATTAACTATGGCATGAGATTTAAAAGTCCGATATCTATGTTTGATTAATGGCACAACCACCTGATATCAAGGCATGAAAGCAAGTAAACTATATATCATATTATAAATGACTTTTACTGAGAATAGTGCTAAACTCAATGGGATATCTCATTAATAAGGATGGATTGAGTACATATTTATAGGAGAGTATGAGAATAGTGTTCAACACTTTGTGCTAACTAGATTTTTGTGCCTTTTTTTTGGTTTACTTTGTAGCAACCCTGGCTTGTTTTTAACAAAACCAAAAACTGAAGGGTGTTGTTTAAAAGTTTCAAAATAACATGTTAAAGCATTACTGCACTTAATCTAAAATTAAGTCAATCTATTATATATTACTTGTTATGATTTGTTCTATTAGTTTAGTTATAGAAAACCAGATGGATGTTCTTGATTATTGAAAGAGAGACAAAATATAATAAATACTGAGCTACCAAACAAACAGCTTACACTGGCTGACTTTATGTTATATGGTTTCATGTTGTTTATTTGGGATAAGTATCTTAGTTGTCTCAAAGACATTCTCGTAATAGTATATAATTGAGAGCGGTTGTTGGGAGGTGACAGTCTTGTTCCAAACCTTGGCGTGTTAGAGACGAAAGCTCAGGTTCTTCTGGTTCATGGAGTGCTTGAGTTCTACTTATATACTACTAGAAGTAGACCAAGATAATGCGTATGCAATGATTAAAAACCTTTCTAGCCATAATTTCCATTGCTCCATTGGACAACTAACAACTATTGATTGTAGCATAACATGTATTACTCTGATTTGAATGTTAGGATATGATTCGACGCCAAGAAGCTTCTAATCTGATATAAAAGTTGTTTTTATTTCCAGACATGGATGTACATCTCAGTTTCGCTGCTATTACATAGGTGAGAGGACTCTTCGAGCCTTCCGTTCTTACTGTCTCTGTGTGTGGATGTTAAGTTCAAGTTGCTTCTTTCAGAACAAGTGAAACATGGTCTATGCTTTCATCAACATGATCGATCCTCAACAGATCATATCAGGTTCTGATCACTCCTCTCAGTTGCAAATTAATGATGAAAATATAACTGTTGGACTATTTTGCTGGATTAATCTATTCCTATGATAAAACACAAAAATATAGGATGTTTTCTTGTCTGTCTTTTCTCTTTTAGCTTTGGGCTTTACAAAAATGATTACTATGATTAGAGATAAAAATGTTAAGTTGATCTTTTTCAGACATTGAATGGTAAGAAATGGGAGAAATTCAATAGTGAAAAAGTAGCATCGCTTGCCTATGCTAGGATCCAAGGGAAATCAGCACTTATTGCTCATTTCTAGAACTCTAGTTTGATGAATGAGGATAAGCATTGTTGTCCCATTCTTGTTCATTCAGATGTCCCAAACGCTGGTGATCTGGTACAATTCCAGTCATAACTACACATCATATTGCGTATGCTATGTTTATTATATTCAAAATCTTGTTTATCATAATATAGCCACCGTAAAAGTTGCCTTTCATTGGTTAATGCACCATCAACCTCCCCAGTGGAGCTGATTCCTATAATGGAATGGACTCTGCAATCTCCGCCAAGGTGTCAGAGTGATCAAAAGCCCCACTTACCAGGTGGGGCAGTAACATTGAAAGGGATCAAACCTGTTACATGATCCCATCTCATTTTCTTTTACCATTTTGGTTGTCAAGGCCTGTGTGGTGCTTGTTTGTGACACCCTCTATTGTATTTATTATAGAAATTATGTGTCTTAGTTATGAAAGAAATGTTATATCCCTTTCTTAATTCCCTTCCCAATACCCCCGTCACTTATTAGATACGTACCATGATATATTGTTGTATTTCATTCAATTATGCTTGCATCTTGGCATTTTATTTATTGACAAAGACTTCCATCTTGCAGCCACAAATTCATTAAGGGGCGTGCTTATCCAGTTATTCTTCCTGTAGAAAGTAAGAAAGGTACAGAAAAGGTTTGTTATGAAGCTTTCTTTAACTTTAACTTTACTAAATTGTTAACTTGAAAGACACGACAAAAGTTAAGTCATTTTTGTGTTTATCCGAGTTCCCTCCAGGGTTCCGGTTCCAGCTGACGTACCAAGAGCTCATCATCCATTATTTGAGAAACAAGATTACGGCTTACTCCCAACCTCTATCATTGTGGATATTGACCTCTACAAGTTCAACCCCTAGAACTTTCCAGGTTATAACTTAACTCTTTGGCTAATCCTTAACAATAATTTCAGTATACAACTGAACCTCTTTTCTATATTACTACATTTTTGACTTCTTAAAAATGTAGGAATTACTGAAATGAAAATGGATGGGCCTTTTAGAATCAAAATAGCACTTGGAGTGTCAAGGGGGCTGATAGATCTCCATCCATCTCAACTGTTGGGATATACACATATCTTCTAAATGGTCTACTATTTCTCTGCGGAGACATCATGTTAGCATCTTCATAATAAAAACTTGAGAGTAGTTAGTATATCTATGATAGAGGAATATTTCTTTCTCTTACATTTGTGTTGAGAAGAGAATGGTTCTCGTTTGTGTTGATATTGAAGCTTAGATTTTGTAATGTTATATGTTGTATTCAACTATTGCAATATGAATTTGAATTGAGAAGAGAATGGTTCTCCTTTGTGTTGATATTGAGGCTTAGATCTTGTAATGTTATATGTTGTATTCAACTATTACAATATGAATTTGAATTTACGTGCATATTGATAAGAGTTCATCTTCGATTACATATTGCTTTAAAGCGTTTTGAATATAGGTTAATGGAAAATATATTGAATATTTTTTTTTCAAAA
Source organism: Iris pallida (assembly GCA_029216955.1). Classification (NCBI taxonomy): domain Eukaryota; kingdom Viridiplantae; phylum Streptophyta; class Magnoliopsida; order Asparagales; family Iridaceae; genus Iris; species Iris pallida. Next base: position 74,647,031 of record JANAVB010025196.1, on the reverse strand, counting down.
AAGGATATTGGTAACGGTTATAACCGTTACAAAGTGAAAAAAAGTGACGTAATAGCACATTTTTGTAATGGTAATAATTGTTACAAAGATAAAATTAGTCACGGTAATAACCGTGAGAGAAATCGTTGCAAAATTTATTATCGTAACGGTTATAACCGTGACCAAAACAAATATTTGTCACGGTTATAACCGTTACCAAAACAAATATTTGTCACGGTTATAACCGTTACCAAAACAAATATTTGTCACGATTATTACCGTGACTAAATATTAACCACGCCCCACTAGTAACGGTTATAACCGTGACGAAAAATAATTGTAACGGTAATAACCGTGGGTAATCGCCTATTATGGTGTAGTGCAAGTATAACAGCCTATGCGGCTCATGAAAGTGGTCTGCTAAATATTTACTGCAAATGGCACATATTTAATGCAAGCAAATATTTAATGCTATTTGCTTGCATGCAAAAATATAAGCAAATATTTAATGCTAATGGCCAAAGGCCATGCGGCTCACTTGGAAATATTTAATGCTAATGGCCATTATTATATTTAAATATTCTTATGCATGCATGAGATTAAATGGCCATGCGGCCAATATATTTAAAGTTGGCCATATGCGGCTCAACAAAATAGCAACTGGTCATTTTGGCCATTAAATGCAACTAGCCATATGCGGCTAACTTATTAATACCCATGCAAGCTACTGCTTGCATAAAGCATGCAAATACAATTAATGCTAAGGCCAAGTAATTATTTAATACTAATGGCAATTATTTAATGCAAGCAATTAATGTATGCATGCAAGCAATTAATGCTTGCAAGGTCATGCGGCCAAGAATGGCTAAGGCCATATGCGGCAAAAAAAACAAATGGCTATGCGGTCAAGAATGGCCTATGCGGCCCAGGCAAGTTTCATGCAAATGCATGCAAGCTTGCAAGCAACTTAATTAATACAAGCAACTTAAATGGCCCTGGCCGCATAAGAACGAAGGCCATTCGGTCAGAGCTAGAAAATGCTCATGCGGCTCAATGTGCAATTAATGGCTCCCACAGAGAATATGTCCATGGAAAATACCATGGCCACCATGCTCCACCAAACAACAATAGGAACCCAAATCCAAACTCCCGTAGGTCAAATTTGGGCAAAATAGAATTCTCTACAACATGGAACCATCAACTAGCAAAAATATACAAGTTTGATAGATCAAAATTTATGGGAACCGAAAATACCACAAAACTAGATCTACAAGAAATTAACCACAGAAATGAAAAATGCTAAGTACTAAAGTGGATTAGAAACACATGAGGAAGACAATGGAACAATAAAAATGGGGTTCCTCCATGAAGCAAGATGCACTTGCCTAAGCTCTCCCTCTCTCTCTCAGGTTGGTAGAGAAGTAATGGAAGGGAAGAAGAAAGTTAATGAGGAGAGAGAATAAGTTAGGCTAATAAATGGGGATGGTGGTGGTAGGTGGGGTGGGTTCTCAACAAAACCGAACCGAGCCAAACAAACCAAACCGAAGCAAGATAAACCAATCAATAAAATGCCAAAATAAATCAAGTAGGGAGACATGCAATACGGATCAAAATATGTATACGTACGCCGAGATACGTAATACGAACCACGGGCATTACAACTCTACCCACCTTAAAAGAATTCCGTCCTCGGAATTTAATCAAGTGGCTAGAGATTCAAGGACAAGCTATACTAAGCAATCAATCAAACAATCAATCATGCAAGCAAGGAATTCGAAGGCATGAAAAAGAGGGAAGACATCCTGCTAGAAACCTCTCTGCGGTTCTGATTCTGAGCTTGGACCAGGGCATACTGTTGGGGTCTCTGCTACTGGAAGACTTGAGCCTGAGGCGGCAATGGCCTCGGAGGCTGGGCCTGATCTTCTGGTTGTTGCTGGTCTACGGGAGGTGCTTCGCCTTGCTGATCGGCAAGTCCAGGAACAATGCCGCTGAAGAAGACGACACAGGGAACAATAAGGAAGGACCAGGACAGATCAACGATTACAAGCATGTGATCAGGACAAGAATTTCAGAAATTCAGAGATTACGAACAGAGATCAAGGACGAGTACTGATTGAGACATCTATTCTGTAAACCCTCATATATCTTGATTTACAAGACCTGCATGGGCCACTACTTAAACCATGTCACGCCCAAAACCAGAATACTGGAGAACGGGGACAGACATAGCCAGCTACGTATAATGAAATGGAATCCACCTCATTATACGGTCATGGCTGTCTAGATATATGAGGGTTTAACTACAAGCTATCAGTCTCTTATGGTCAATAACAAGCCTAGTGTCTCAATCACAAGCAAGCAAGTAAAGTTACAAGATATAAGATCACCAAATATACAATAGTAAGGTGTCCCAAATATTACATATCCAGCTGATCATGAAGCTAGTCGTTACAAAATATGAGGACTAGCAAGAGTTTAGTCATACATGATCAACCGTAGGATTTGTCAATCATGTTACAGCCCGTAGGCAGACAGTAAGTAAAGGTGCAATACACGAGCTAACACTTGCTCGGCGGCTAAACGCCTCAGAAGAATAATTTTACAATAGAGTGGGAGAGCCAAAATAAACCCTCGTTGCTAGGATTCCGTCTAGTGGTCACCATCTGGCTAGAAAGTCGGTAATCCTCGAAAGTTGCTCCGGTATCTGGCCATAGAAAACCAGCTGGGTCAGACCCCAGAAAGAGCAAGTGCCACAAAGGAGACTTCACTTAGGAACTAAAATTAGCAATTAGTACAAGAATATAATTACTAATAAAAGACAGTAATTAAGAAAAAGCATGACATGTGATATACGATGAGATAGCCATGGGACTATTCAGATAACCAGATTACAATCCGTAAACCAAACAAGGACCGGGGTTGTAACCCTTCGTCTGAACAGAACTTGGTTTCTCCTACCATTTATCGGCAAGATAAAATAAGAAATCAGGACATGTAACAATCTTGTACAGGATCAAGACAAGACTAGATTGATTATTCCTCATCCAATAATTACGGCCAAGCAATAAGTACGACTTGATACGTTAACTAACTAGGGTTATCACAGGCCTAGTTACTAGCAAGATACAGTAAGATTATTCCGCAGCCACAAGCCCTGCCGACCATCCAGGCTATCCGGACGCAATTAGGGTTTAAATTCAAGTGGGTACATCGTCCAGAAAATGTATGTACCCTTAGGTGACTTAGAGGGTGCAACACATGACAGTGTGCTGGAAATGTACCCTACTCGACGGCAGGCTACAGATCCCAAGTGGGGCGCCCAGATAACGGGATTGCCTGTAGCTGAGAAATCTCTTCATGACTACTGTGTTATTCTAGTTTAGCCTTAGTCCTTTTTAGTAGGTACCCTGACCGTGGTACTCAGGGGTCCCCGTCCTAGACATGATGCAGGACAAGATGGGTTTATTTGTACAAGCACAATCGTCCACGGTGTCCGAGTTATTCAATCTTGTCATGTCAGGTTAGTCGTCGCAACAGTATTTCAAGAAATATCATGCCAGATTTACTTGTCAAGAGTGCGCCACGACGGGCCACTATCAAGAATTATCATATCGATTTACTGGTCAAGAGTGCGCCACGTCGGGCCACTATCATGTCATGTCATTTGTCAAAAGTGCACCACAATGGGTCACCAACGTGTCAGGGAACGTATCAAAATTAATGTGACACAGGCATACATTTAGTAATTAAATATTAGCTGGGGCAAGTGCTGTGGGGGACTCATGCGGCTCAGAAAAAATTATTACATGCGGCCAGCAAGTCACTTGGCCATATGCGGCTCAGGTAAGTTGCATGCAAGCAGCTAATTAAAGGGCCATGCGGCCAACAATTAATAATATTGCCACTGTATAAGAGTTAAATAATTGTATGCACTAAAGCAAATATAATATTGAGCCTATGCGGCAAGCAAATGCATGCGGCCAGCAATTGAACTACCATATGCGAGCTATAATCATGCAAGCAATTGCATGCAATTGGCTAAAGGCCATATAGCCTTGCAATTCAACTAAAGGCCATGCGGCCATAAATCAAATAGAGGGAGGGGGAGCATATGCGGCCAGCATGCAGGGCCATGCAAATTACATGCTTATGCGGCCAGCATACAAGCTAAAAATTAATTGGGTTTACATGCAAAGTTGATGCCAAGCTAATGATGTCTTATGCAGGCAGAGTAAATTATTACTCAAATACAGGAAAGGATGTCGGCTGTTGGTAAGAATCACCTGAACAGTGATATTTATATTGAATCATGATATTGTTGTTGGCATATTTTTTTTGATAATATTAGCAGCATCTTCGTAGTTTAGTTTTCTCTGTTATCAGATTGACATCATTTCAGAAGCTCTACTACATAAAGTCTGGCAATTCAAGATTACCAACCATAGCCTTGAAGACTGAAACAAAGACCGACGTTCCTTGAAAAGACGGCTCTCTACACTTCAAGATTTCGAGTCTGTAGAAGGTCTAGGACTTTCTGTAAACACTTAAGGTTGGATGACAAAACTAAAAGCTTTCTAATTCCTCAGTCAAAAATTAATATCTTATAGAACGACATACCGGCGGTATACCGTTTTATTGACCACAAAACTTTTTATGAAAAATGTCGGCATACCGACGGTATGCTCCGGCATACCGGCGGTATACCATTTTGTGGACCACAAAACGTTCTGTGATAAACATCGGCATACCGACGGTATGCTCCGGCATACCGACGGTATACCGTTTTGTTTTCCTCAAAAACGTTCTATGATAATTATCGGCATACCGACGGTATACTCCGGCATACCGACGGTATACCATTTTGTGAGCCATAAAACATTCTGTGACAAACATCGGCATACCGACGGTATGTTTCGGCATACCGACGGTATACCGTTTTGTTGATCATAAAATATTCTTTGACAAACATCGGTATACCGATGGCATACCGACGGTATACTGGGTTACAAAATTTGATTTTTGAATGGCAAACACTAGCATTAATGGCTAGCATTAAATGCTCCCAACAGATATAATTATGACCGTTACCGTTCGACCGGCATACCGTCGGTATGCCGGTCCATACCGACGGTATGCCGGTCAGGCTGTATCCAGGAGCATTAAATGCTACCTACTCTTGGTTTCTTTATAAATGGAAGCCTTCTCTTTCTTGAAGGCTTATCCACTCTTGCCATAAATTTTCCAAACAACCAAGAGCTCCACCATTAATACTCTACCAAGGTTTTAATTGTCATCCTCTCCCAAAGTGCTAGAGTATTTAAGAGTTGTAAATTTTGATCTTCAAGTGTTAGAAGATCAACAAGTTCTCTTCTTTTTACTTTGAAGTTGGCGAGCCTTCGTAAGAAAACCCGTGTGTTGAAGTTGGCGAGTTCTTCGAATCCAAACTCGTGTTGAAGTTGGCGAGTTCTTCGGATCCAAACTCGTGTGTACTATTTTATTAAATAGTAGATTTAAGCCGGAGAGAGTTTGGGACTGGATTGCCTCTAGCAAGGATACCAGGATACATCTTGTGTTTGATCTTCTTACTCTCTCTTTTTATTTGACGTATATTGCTTCTTGTGCTTAAGTTATTTTTTTTCCTCACCCCCTAGGGTTCTACAATTGGTGTCAGAGCTTTGTTCTCTTGATTTGGATTTACACCCTTAGAGTGATCCATGGCCACTGACCCTAGTATCAACACCTTCCACAATGAGGGACACTCCACAAATAGGTCTTCCCTATTTGATGGAACCAACTATAACTACTGGAAGATTAGGATGAGCATTTATCTGAAGTCCATAGATTTTAATTATGGAATTGTGTGATAAATGGTCTCCCTACTCCTTCCAGAGTTATTGAGGATGTTGCATCTGACACCCTTAGGGACTTACTCACCGAAAATGCCAAGAAGCTTGCTAGTCGAGATGCTAAGGCTATGAACGCCCTTTACTGTGCTCTCGATAGTAGTGAATTCAATAGAATCTCTACTTGCAAGACTTCCAATGAGATTTGGAAGCTGCTTGAAGTCACACACGAGGGAACATTACAAGTAAAGGAATCCAAGAATAGTAGACTCACGCAAGAATATGAGTCCTTTAAGATGAAATAAGATGAGTCCATTACTTTCATGTTTACTCATTTTGGTGATATTATTGGCCCTCTTTCTTCTCTTGGTAAGGAATATCCCGCTCATGAAAAGATCAGAAAAATTCTTAGAGGATTGACAAAAGGATGGAGTCCTAAAGCTACCGCCATCATTGAAGGAAACGACCTGACGGTCATGAACCTTGAGACCCTCATGGGGAAGCTTATGACTCACGAACTCGACATGAAAGATCAAGAGGAATCTTTCATACAAGAGAATGAGAAGGAGAAGGCCAAAGAGAAGGAGAAGTCTCTTGCTCTCAAAGTTACAAAGTCCTACTCAAAGGATAGCTCCGACGACAACGAGTCGGATGATGATAAAGAAATAGCTCTCACAGCTAAGCACTTCTGAACGTTCCTCAAATTCAACAAAGCCAACCGCTTCAGACGGGACAATGATGAAGATCTGGTATGCTATCAATACAAAAGAACCTGACACATCAAGAGAGATTGTCCCATGACAAGAAGAGACTCTAGTAAGTACGAGAAGCCTAGCAAAGGAAGCTCCTCCTCCTCCAGAAAATTTGCCAACACCAGTATTTGGTGTGAAAGCGATGCTAGTGATTCAGACAACGACAAAGATTGCAAGCACAATGCAAACGTTTATCTCATGGCAACCGATGAGGTACTTGATGATCTGTCCTTAAATACTCTTACTTATGGTGACTCGGAAAAAGCTATCCTTGAACTTCATGAAGAACACAAAAGTGTTAGAAATAAATACAAGAAATCTCTAAAAGAGGTTGATGCTCTTCAACTTGAAGTAGATAGACTCTCTAGCATCATTATTGATGTAAAAGGGAAATCTCCCGCTTCTGACACGAATGAGATAGAGTCTTTGCGACTCAAGTTTCAAGAATCCCTTATCACCATCAAAAAAAAGGATGATGAGATTCAATCCCTTAGAAGGGCTTATGAATTTGCTATGCATAAAGTTCAAGATGCTAATAGAAGAGAATATGATACTTCTATTAAGTATAATGATCTTCTTGTACAGAGTAAAAAACTAGGTAATAAGAACACTACTCACACACATACTCCAAGACACCCCCACACTCATCACAATGCTAGTCATACTTCTTACATGAACAAGAATACTACACACAAGTCCTATTCTAACACAAGGAAAGGACCATTTGTTAAGAAGAACACTTCACATCATGCTTTTTACTATCATCATCATAATACTAATGATAGAACTCCTCGTACTAGAGATTCACATATGCATGATACTCACACGTCTTCTTCTAAATCCTCTATGATGTGCAACTACTGTGGCTTGCTTGGACATACGACCAATTATTGTCATACAAGAAAACTAGTTGATAAGAAAGTTTATAAATGGGTTCCTAAGACTAACACTCAAGGTCCCATATGATCATGGGTACCAAAATGTTCATCTTCAACTTATGTTGTAGGTGAAAAGTCCTTCTCATGCTAGAAGCAAGTGGATTCTCGATAGCGGTTGTTCACGGCATATGACCAGGGATGCTTCATTGTTTATAACGCTATCGATGAAGAAGGAAGGATACGTCTCCTTTGGTAACAATCTTAAAGGTCACATTATAGGAAATGGTAATATCGGTTCCTCTCCTTATCCTTGTATTAAGAATGTGTATCTTGTTACTAATCTTAAACACAATCTTCTTAGTATTAGTCATCTTACCGATAATGGTTATGATATCAAGTTTGTTAAGCTTAAATACTTCATTACCGATAGTTCAAATGGATCTATTGTTTATGAAGGCATTAGAGAAAATAATATCTATGTTTTATATCTTGTCGAAGATACTAACAATGACAGGTGCTTAGTTGCTAAGAACGATGAAAGTTGGCTTTGGCACATGAGGCTCGGACACGCCAACATGGATACCATTTCTCGTCTTGCCACCAAGAAGCTTGTAAGAGGACTCCCAAGTATCCCTTTCAAAAAGGATATGGTATGTGAAGAATGCGAGAAAAGTAAGTTGACCAAGTCATCCTTCAAATCCACCAACTCTGTGAGTACCACTAGACCACTTCAATTTATCCATATGGATCTTTTTGGTCCTAGTAGAGTAGCTAGTCTTGGAGGCAAGCTTTATGCTTTTGGTTTGGTTGATGATTTTTCGAGATTTACTTGGGTTATTTTTCTTGCTTGTAAAAGTGATACTTTTTGTAAATTTGTTGCTTTTTGTAAACGTGTTCAAAATGAGAAAGGTTTTTCTATTAACAAGATTAGAAGTGATCATGGAGGTAAATTTGACAATGCCGATTTTAAAAGATTTTGTGAAAAGAATAGTTTTAGACATGATTTTGCTTGCCCTCGAACTCCTCAACAAAATGGTGTTGTGGAGAGAAAGAATAGAACCCTTAGCGATATGGCCCGGGTTATGTTAAACCAATATAAGCTCCCCCAATATTTTTAGGCAGAAGCCGTTAACACGGCATATCATGTTATAAATAGGGTCTTGATTAGACCTATTTCTAAAAAGACTCCTTATGAGCTTTGGTTTGACAAAATTTCCTCTATTGAATATTTTAAAGTTTTTGGATGTAACTGTTTTATTTTGAATACCAAGGATAACCTAGGCAAGTTTGAAGAAAAAGCCTATGAAGGGATATTACTTGGATACTCTACTCATAGTAAAGGTTTTCGTGTTTTTAATAAAAGAAGTCTTGTTGTCGAAGAGTCAATCAATGTCTCTTTTAATGAACTTAACTCTTCTACGTTCTCCTCTTCCGATGATATTGATGACATCTCGTTTGGGTTGGAGAACTCCTCAATTGGAGATCGTCCTTCTTCATCTAATAATGAAGTTGTGACTCCTCCAACAAAAGAGTCCCCACCACTCGAGCCTCCTCAAAAGGATCTCCCAAAAGAATGGAGATTTATCACCAATCATCCTAAGGAGCTTATCATTGGGGATCCTTCTTCCAGTGTAAGCACTAGATCCTCCACTCGTGATCTTTGTGCAAACGAGACTTTTATCTCTCAAATAGAGCCTAAAAATATTAATGATGCTTTTCATGATGAATTTTGGATGATAACGATGCAAGAAGAGCTAAATCAATTTGAGCGAAACAAGGTTTGGGAACTTGTCCCTAAACCTAGCAATCATTCCATTATTAGAACTAAATGGGTGTTTCGAAACAAACTTAATGAAGATGGGTTAGTGACACGTAACTGTAAGCCCCTGTTTTTCAAATTTCATATTAATTAGTGTTAATTAATTTTTAATGTTAATTTTAGCCTTAAAATAATTATTAGGATTTTTAAGAATTTTTCTAGAATTTTTAAATAATTTTTAAATGAGTTTTTAATACAAAAATATTGATTTGTAATTTTCTAAAATATTTTAATATCATTTTGCAATTTTTTGAATTGTTTTTATATCAGTATGTAATTTATTTAATTGTTAATATGTCAGTTTGTAATTAGTGAATTGTTTTTAATTATGGAATGCAAATTTATATTTACATATTAGGGACTTGGGGACCTATTCATAAATTCATAAACTACAGGGACCAAAACGAAATTCCTAACCCTAACTGCCCCCGACGACTAGCCACGTCGCCGGCGACCGACCGACCTACTTTTCCCCACCTTCCCCGGCCAATCCACCGACCTAAGCCCCTATTTAAACTCCCTTCCTCTCCCCAGACTCGACCCTAACCCTAACCGACCACCACGACCGCTCACAGCCCCCCTTTCTTCCCCAACGACTCAAAACCCTAACCCTAGCTCCGGCGAGCCTCGCCCAGCCTCACCGTCGACCCTCACAGCCCCCAACCGCCGTCGACGAGTTCGCCGCAGCGAGCTGAGTCGATCGCCCCTACTCCGCCACCGCCCCAACGCCTACTCCGCCGGCCAGCACTCTCAAACCCCCCCGACTAGCCGGACACGTACGTGTCAGTTTGTCTTCGTGTCTATTTGTGTCTCGATTTAGCATGGGTGACTCGTCAGGACACGGGTGATCCTTTGGTAAGCTTGGACACGTAAATCGATGCTCGTGCGTGTCGTGCATAGCACGGACACGCAGACTCTGTGTCCCAAACTGTCAGGACACAGAGCGATATTTCGTGTTACTGTTTTTAACAACTAAAACCTAATAAAATCTACCCAAGTCCTAACCCTAACACAACTGATGGGCTGACCCCCTGGCCAGCCCGTCCTAAACTAAACCCCCCCTGCGCAGGCTCAGGTTCGAGCCCCCCTTCACTTCTTTTCTGTTTTCTTTTTCTTTTCCTTTTTCTTTTTCTGTTTTATATATATATATATATATATATATATATATATATATATATATGTATATATATATATATATATATATATATATATATATATATATATATGTATATATATATATATATATTTTTTTTTTTATATATGTATATATATATATATATATATATATATATATATATATATATATATATATATATATATATATATATATGTATATACTGTATTTTAACAGTATTTTATATATATGTATATATATTTTTATACTTAGTAAAATTTTATATATTTATTTCTATTTATATACATATATGTATATAGGTATATATCTTCATATGTATATATATATTTATACTATATATACAATATTAGTGTATGTATATATATGTACTTTTATAATTAAGTATTTTCCTTATATATATATATATATATATATATATATATATGCTTTTAGAACATATGTATATTTTCACTATGCATAATTTTACCACATTAAAATAATAATATTTAGTTTACACTATTACCAAATTGTATTTTTAGTATATTTAAATTACTGCAACCATTTGGTGTCCAAGCCTAGTATGGGTATTTGGGCCCAAATGTGTTTTCACACATTCAAGACCTGTACAAGTCATATTGGACTTGATTCATGGCCTTGGGTCCTGTATTTGAACTTTGGTTCAATTATATACATGGACAAAATATGCAGATAATTAATTATTGTGTGCAATGCTGTTTTTGATTTTCTAAAAATACTTAAAGTACTGCTAAAATTATGGAAAAATAGTAGTTAGATACTATGTTAAGTTGGCTAATTTAGTATAATTTTTGTAATATTTAATTTACTGTTTTGCCCCTAGTTTGGCATATGAAACCAAAACTTATTTTCTGTATACTTAGGAAAACTGATTTTTATAAAATATTTGTACTGGTTAATAAATTCCAGAAAAATTATAATAAATTTCTATGATTAACAAGGATCACCTTGGTACTTTACTTTAAGAAAAACTAGGCTTTTTGTCTACTTCAAAAATTGTTAGAACATAATGATCTTTTGATTTATTTATTGATTAATTACGACTTATAGTTTTTGTGCTATTTTTGAGTTTTAGCCGTGTTAAACCTCATCCCTCACTAGTGTAAAGACCCTAGAAAGTTAGTTAACATAGTGTGTCACCCCCACATTGGTCTCCTATGCCAAGTCATCATTTTGGCTAGGTGTCCAGTCACAAGTCGTGTTTCACCAATTAGTGTCCTAGTATTTTAGCTTAGTGTAAAAGCTAAGTTATTGTATTTACTTCTACAGTGATGAGCTACCAGACATCCATAGTATTGTTATCGCAGCTTGTTTTGTTTTGTTTTGCTAGAGGCAAGTACTTTCTACGAACTTTACATACTGCTAGAATAATAAACTGCGACTTACCAACCATGTTAAATGCTGATCCTTGGGGTAGCAAGTTAGAACTTTACATGTTGTATTACTTTCAGTCTCTACCATGTTTAGGACAGTATCTCATATCTCTCACATGCTTTATATCGCTCTCGTATCTCCCACATGTTATTACTGTTTTCATATCTCTCACATGTTTAAAATAACGGGTTAAGGGGAAACTGCTAGTAATGTACGTGATCATGACCCCCTTCTCCGTATGTATTTACCGCGCTCGGGGATATTCTATATGTAACCTTGCCGTAGGTTCTGATCTCGCGTATGTGTATGGATATACACCGATGCCGTTCGTGCACGTATGTGCATGCCAGAAAAACTTGATATGTGCCGCTGTACATCCTATTCACCTATTGACCGATTCACGTACATGCTACAGTTTTAAACTTTTAATCTATATGTTGTCATTCCTAAAAAGAACTAATTAAACCATGATATGCCATGATTCCAGTTTATTACCTTCCTGTTCATGCTTTGTATATTTAGTTTGCTAGAAAATAGTACTTGCTCCCGTCCTGACAGGATAACGTTGTAGGTATACTTACTGAGGAGGAGTTGCTCTGTGATTCGTATTATGGAGTCACTGCCGAGGACCCGGTTTTGCCATGCGAAGAAGTTCCTGTGGGGAGACTCGCCTAGTTTGCGTAGTCACTTGGGATACTTAGTGTAGTCATGTATTAGACTACGTATTTTATAACTGGACATGTATCCAGTTTTACATTTCAGTTTACTTGTACTTGGACGTTTTCTATATACGATGACTTTTGTGTTTGGAGCATTTATGATTCTTCTTCACTTATAGAACTGTTAGCACATTTAGTCTTATCTTGTTATCTCTAGAACAGCTTACTGCGCTTTATCTTAAGCGTAGGCTGGACATGGCTCGGCTCGGCCCAACAATTTGGGTAACGGGTCGTGACATATTTTTTTGGCGGCCCATGCAGGTCCTGACTAAACTGTTTGGTTACGTTATTGTACCAAACATGCCTGCAATTAGGAACTTAAGGTAATTAGACAACATTAGGAAAGACGCTTAGAACACCTAGAGGAATGCTAGGATTGTAACATAGAAAATGCATCACATGTTTGCTATTATAATTAGATTTTCTTGCATATGATTGCTTACTTTAAATAAGTTCTTATAAGTCTTTTTATGTGTAATTTAGATGGTGCTTACTCGTTCATCCCAGTATGTTACCCCCGAGAATGGGGCCCTCCATATCCAGTCAGCTGACCAGTTGACTGATACATCTCCACCTACCACATTTCCCCACTCCACAGATCCACAGACCCAGATACCACCTTCCATATCCCAGTCCCAGCAGGCCCCGATACTTCCACCACCCCCTATCACTATACCCACCCAGGCTTCCGTCATACTCGACGGGACCCAGCTGCTCACACTGATCCAGGGGTTCCTAACAACCCATCAGGAGCAGACTACCGTACTCCGTCAGAGCATGGAGCGTTCTGAGGGACGTCCCGTGGTCCCACCACCTGTAGAGCTACGGCAGAAAGCGGGGACGATCAAGGACTTCATGGGTCTGAATCCCAAGGAGTTCTCAGGGACTGAAGGCATAGTAGTAGCTGATGACTGGCTAGATTCAGTAGAGAGGAAGCTTCTGGGAGTTAGGATGTCGGATAACCTCCAGGTCGAGGCAGCGAGATTTCTGCTGATAGACTTAGCAGGAGTCTGGTTCCGGAATGAGCCATTGTTCGCAAGAGGTAGAGCCACCTGGGACCAGTTCAAGACCCAGTTCAAGAAGAAATTCTTCTCGACCACTGCTAGAGTAGCCATGGGGCTACGATTCCAGAACATCCAGCAGGGGAACCGTTCTGTTGATGAGTATGCGACAGAGTTTAGTCGCCTGAGCCGTTTCGCTCCTAGTCTGGTTGCTGATCCAGAGGAGATGACCCGTAGGTTTTGCCATGGTCTAGTTCCAGACATTGGCATTCTTATAGTGGCGAACGATACGACTGACTACTACCAGAGCCTAGAGTTGGCCCGGAGCATTGAGGAGCGTCTTCTGTCTAGCAAGAGGCCGGCTTCTGTACATCATGAGGGACCGTCCTAGCGTCAGGTTTTCCAGCAGAGAGCACCGACGCCACCCCAGCAGACTTACCGTCCCCCTACATCACATCACCCGACCCAGCCAGTTAGAGCCCCGGGACCTCAGCAGCAGCAAAAGGGGAATATATGTTCATTCTGTAGAAGGATAGGCCACGACGCTTTCGTTTGTAGGAAGAGGTTGGGGCAGTGTTTAGCTTGTGGGTCTGCCATCCATCAGATTCGGGACTGTCCAGTAGCCAAGGGACCCCAGGGGAAGACTTATAGCCTAGTCCTTGAGCCGGAGCCGGAACAGGTTTCGGGAGGTTAGTTTTGATCGTAGCCTTAGTCATTTGTTGCATTGCTTGCTATGTTAGAATATTGTCGGGTCTTCAATCCTTGTGAATTTCGAGGACGAAATTTTTTAAGGAGGGAAGACTTGTAAGCCCCTGTTTTTCAAATTTCATATTAATTAGTGTTAATTAATTTTTAATGTTAATTTTAGCCTTAAAATAATTATTAGGATTTTTAGGAATTTTTCTAGAATTTTTAAATGATTTTTAAATGAGTTTTTAATACAAAAATATTGATTTGTAATTTTCTAAAATATTTTAATATCATTTTGCAATTTTTTGAATTGTTTTTATAGCAGTATGCAATTTATTTAATTGTTAATATGTCAGTTTGTAATTAGTAAATTGTTTTTAATTATGGAATGCAAATTTATATTTACATATTAGGGACTTGGGGACCTATTCGTAAATTCCTAAACTACAGGGACCTAAACGAAATTCCTAACCCTAACTGCCCCCGACGACTAGCCACGTCGCCGGCGACCGACCGACCTACTTTTCCCCACCTTCCCCGGCCAATCCACCGACCTAAGCCCCTATTTAAACTCCCTTCCTCTCCCCAGACTCGACCCTAACCCTAACCGACCACCACGACCGCTCACGCCCCCCTTTCTTCTCCAACGACTCAAAACCCTAACCCTAGCTCTGGCGAGCCTCGCCCAGCCTCACCGTTGACCCTCACAGCCCCCAACCGCCATCGACGAGTTCGCCGCAGCGAGCTGAGTCGATCGCCCTACTCCGCCACCGCCCCGACGCCTACTCCGCCGGCCAGCACTCTCAAACCCCCCCCGACTAGCCGGACACGTACGTGTCAATTTGTCTTCGTGTCTATTTGTGTCTCGATTTAGCATGGGTGACTCGTCAGGACACGGGTGATCCTTTGGTAAGCTTGGACACGTAAATCGATGCTCGTGCGTGTCGTGCATAGCACGGACACGCAGACTCTGTGTCCCAAACTGTCAGGACACAGAGCGATATTTCGTGTTACTGTTTTTAACAACTAAAACCTAATAAAATCTACCCAAGTCCTAACCCTAACACAACTGATGGGCTGACCCCCTGGCCAGCCCGTTCTAAACTAAACCCCCCCCCCTTGCGCAGGCTCAGGTTCGAGCCCCCCTTTACTTCTTTTCTGTTTTCTTTTTCTTTTCTTTTTCTTTTTCTGTTTTATATATATATATTTATATATTTTTTTATATATATATATTTATATATATATATATGTATATATATATATATTAGTATGTATATATGTATATACTGCATTTTAACAGTATTTTATATATATATATATATATATATATATATATATATATATATATATATATATATATATATATATATATATATATATTTATACTTAGTAAAATTTTATATATTTATTTCTATTTATATACATATATGTATATAGGTATATATCTTCATATGTATATATATATTTATACTATATACAATATTAGTGTATGTATATATATGTACTTTTATAATTAAGTATTTTCCTTATATATATATATATATATATATATATATATGTGCTTTTAGAACATATGTATATTTTCACTATGCATAATTTAACCACATTAAAATAATAATATTTATTTTGCACTATTACCAAATTATATTTTTAGTATATTTAAATTACTGCAACCATTTGGTGTCCAAGCCTAGTATGGGTATTTGGGCCCAAATGTGTTTTCACACATTCAAGACCTGTACAAGTCATATTGGACTTGATTCATGGCCTTGGGTCCTGTATTTGAACTTTGGTTCAATTATATACATGGACAAAATACGTAGATAATTAATTATTGTGTGCAATATTGTTTTTGATTTTCTAAAAATACTTAAAGTACTGCTAAAATTATGGAAAAATAGTATTTAGATACTTTGTTAAGTTGGCTAATTTAGTATAATTTTTGTAATATTTAATTTACTGTTTTGCCCCTAGTTTGGCATATGAAACCAAAACTCATTTTCTGTATACTTAGGAAAACTGATTTTTATAAAATATTTGTACTGGTTAATAAATTCCAGAAAAATTATAATAAATTTCTATGATTAACAAGGATCACCCTGGTACTTTACTTTAAGAAAAACTAGGCTTTTTGTCTACTTCAAAAATTGTTAGAACATAATGATCTTTTGATTTATTTATTGATTAATTACGACTTATAGTTTTTGTGCTATTTTTGAGTTTTAGCCGTGTTAAACCTCATCCCTCACTAGTGTAAAGACCCTAGAAAGTTAGTTAACATAGTGTGTCACCCCCACATTGGTCTCCTATGCCAAGTCATCATTTTGGCTAGGTGCCCAGTCACAAGTCGTGTTTCACCAATTAGTGTCCTAGTATTTTAGCTTAGTGTAAAAGCTAAGTTATTGTATTTACTTCTACAGTGACGAGCTACCAGACATCCATAGCATTGTTATCGCAGCTTGTTTTGTTTTGCTTTGCTAGATGCAAGTACTTTCTACGAACTTTACATACTGCTAGAACAATAAACTGCGACTTACCAACCATGTTAAATGCTGATCCTTGGGGTAGCAAGTTAGAACTTTACATGTTGTATTACTTTCAGTCTCTACCATGTTTAGGACAGTATCTCATATCTCTCACATGCTTTATATCGCTCTCGTATCTCCCACATGTTATTACTGTTTTCATATCTCTCACATGTTTAAAATAACGGGTTAAGGGGAAACTGCTAGTAATGTATGTGATCATGACCCCCTTCTCCGTATGTATTTACCGTGCTCGGGGACATTCTATATGTAACCTTGCCGTAGGTTCTGATCTCGCGTTTGTGTATGGATATACACCGATGCCGTTCGTGCACGTATGTGCATGCCAGAAAAACTTGATATGTGCTGTTGTACATCCTATTCACCTATTGACCGATTCACGTACATGCTACAGTTTTAAACTTTTAATCTATATGTTGTCATTCCTAAAAAGAACCAATTAAACCATGATATGCCATGATTCCAGTTTATTACCTTCCTGTTCATGCTTTGTATATTTAGTTTGCTAGAAAACAGTACTTGCTCCCGTCCTGACAGGATAACGTGTAGGTATACTTACTGAGGAGGAGTTGCTCTGTGATTCGTATTATGGAGTCACTGCCGAGGACCCGGTTTTGCCATGCGAGGAAGTTCCTGCGGGGAGACTCGCCTAGTTTGCGTAGTCACTTGGGATACTTAGTGTAGTCATATATTAGACTACGTATTTTGTAACTGGACATGTATCCAGTTTTACATTTCAGTTTACTTGTACTTGGACGTTTTCGATATACGATAACTTTTGTGTTTGGAGCATTTATGATTCTTCTTCACTTATAGAACTGTTAGCACATTTAGTCTTATCTTGTTATCTCTAGAATAGCTTACTGCGCTTTATCTTAAGCGTAGGCTGGACATGGCTCGGCCCGGCCCAACAATTTGGGTAACGGGTCGTGACAGTAACAAAGCCCGATTGGTTGCTCAAGGCTATAACCAAGAGGAAGGCATTGACTACGACGAAACCTATGCTCCGGTTGCTCGTCTTGAATCCATTTGTATGCTATGTGCTTTTGCTTGCTTTAATGATTTTAAACTCTTTCAAATGGATGTTAAAAGTGCTTTTCTAAATGGTATTATCAAAGAGAAAGTTTATGTAAAACAACCTCCTGGCTTTGAAGATTTTCAATTTCCTAATCACGTGTTCAAACTCCACAAAGCCCTTTATGGTCTCAAACAATCTCCCTGTGCTTGGTATGAGCGCCTTAGCTCTTTTCTTGTTTCACATAATTTTTCTAAGGACAAAGTCGACACGACACTTTTTATCAAATCCCATAACGACACTCTTTTATTAGTTCAAATTTACGTCGATGACATTATTTTTGGTTCTACTAACAATACACTTTGTGTAGAATTTGCTAAAGTAATGCAGAAAGAATTTGAAATGAGCATGATGGGTGAACATCATTCTTTTTGGGCCTACAAATCAAATAAGGACCCAAAGGGACCTTCATCAATCAAGCAAAATATACAAAGGATCTCCTCAAGCGTTTCGAACTCGACTCATTCAAATCAATGAGGACTCCTATGGTAGCAACGACAAAGCCTGACAATGATGAAGATGGCACATCG
The DNA here is from genome assembly GCA_029216955.1 of Iris pallida. Taxonomy (NCBI): domain Eukaryota; kingdom Viridiplantae; phylum Streptophyta; class Magnoliopsida; order Asparagales; family Iridaceae; genus Iris; species Iris pallida. The sequence goes on along the minus strand of JANAVB010025196.1, from coordinate 74,628,675 downwards.
GTCGACATTCGTAAGTATCGAGGTATGATCGGTAGTTTACTTTATCTAACTGCTAGCCGTCATGACATCATGTTTAGTGTATGTCTTTGTGCACGATATCAAGCAAATCCAAAGGAATCGCACTTATGTGCCGTCAAGCGTATTTTTTTATATCTCAAAGGCACCGTTAATATGGGCCTTTGGTATCCGAAATCTTTATCCTTTGAGCTTCACGGCTTCTCGAATGCAGATTTTGTCGGATGCAAGATTGACCAGAAAAGTACTAGCGGCACATATCAATTCCTTGGGAAATCCTTAGTATCGTGGTTTAGTAAGAAACAAAATTCTGTTGCTCTTTCAACCACTGAGGCCGAGTATATTGCGGCCTGTTGCTGTTGCGCACAAATTCTTTGGATGTCACAAACACTTATAGATTATGGCATTTCTCATACCATGCACCCCTATTAAATGTGATAACACTAGCTCGATATACCTCACGAAAAATTCGATTTGTCACTCACGCACGAAGCACATTGAAATTAGACACCATTTTCTTCGTGACCATCAACAAAAGGGGGATATCCGTCTTGAATTTATTGACACTACTTATCAGTTAGCCGATATTTTCACCAAACCACTCTCGGAGGATCGCTTCGTTTTTCTTTGCCAAAAATTGGGCATCTTAAATTTCGACTCATAGTTCTTCTCAACCGGCACACCGACGGTATACTACGGTATACCGACGGCATGCCGATTTTGGTTCAGAATTATGTTTCGTGCCAAAAATCGGTATACCGTCGGCATACCGACGGTATACCTGTTCACGGTGGACTGCTGTGTCACATCAGCTCTCGGGCCCCACCACCCTTCTATTCTCTCTTTATTCCTTCTCCCCTATTAACTACCCATCACATCCATCATCTTTCCATTAAATACCCAACTCTTTCTCTCCTCTTTCCAATACCCTAACTTCCCATCCTCATTAATACCCATCTCTTCCTCTCCCCCATAAACTCCTCTATTATCTTCATTTCAAAACCACCACACTTTCCACTTCCTCTCTATAACCGTTCCCACCTCTTCCCCTTCCCAACAACTCTTTAAAAACCCTACTTTCTTTCTCATCATTTTCTTTATTTCAAAACCCTACTTCCTCCTTCAACCTTCTTCCTTTCTTCCATGGCTACCCACAAGCGCCCCCATTCCTCCTCCACCACTTTCAATCCCTTCACTCCTGTGCCTCTGCCCCATGGCTTTGACTAGAGGATCTTCACCTCTTCCTTGGCTGCCAAATCTTGGTTCCAGCACTTCGTGCACCATAACGTCTTCAAAGGCCACGCCATTAACTGGAACCTCTTTTTCGGCCATGTTTCTCTCTTCGAGGAGGCCGATCTCTCTTCCCTTCTTCGGTGTTAGGTGCCTGTCTACCCCGCCACCGTGCGTTTGTTCTACTGCAACATGGTTCTTGACATCGAGAACGGCACCATTGAGACGATGGTCAACGACCGCCATTTCTGCCTGACGGCTCGTGACATCGCTAGCATTCTCGAGTCGTCCTGGACAGAGGAGAGGCTCTACCGGGCTTGGCTGCTCTTTATCCTTCGGCGGAGTGCTCCTTTGACGACTTCTGCGCTATCATATCCAAGGGCCTAAACCCTCCTGCTTTTCCGGCCCTTTCTGCACAGCTGGAGCCGTTCTATTACGAGCTCCATAGGATCGTATGCCACACCTTCTATCCCAAGGGCGGCAACTATGATGCCATCACCACTGACGCCCTGGTTTGCATGTATTTCCTCTATTCGAAGAAGTCTTGGTCCTTCCCCAAGACTCTTCTCAATGCCTTCTTCGACGTCCTGCCCGCGGGGAAGCAGAATCTCTACTATAGATCCTTCATCACTCTCATCTTGGAAGCAAAGCAAGTCGACCTCTCCCTTTGCTACTCGGACGGTGTCCCATCCTTCCTTGCTCTCTCTCGTTTTCTCGGTGGTGATGCCTCCACATCTCGTGCCTCCTCCTCCCAAGAGCCACCAACTTCTGCTCCTGCTGCACCCACCTCTACTCCTCCTGTCTTTGGCCGCTACATGCCGCTGATACAGCAGCATTTCGACATGCGTATGGCTCAGGCGGAGGAGCAGATGCGGGCCCACACTCGTGGCCTTGGAACCCTGATCCAATCCCGCTTCCATGACCAGGCATATTTCATTCAGCGTACCCTTCAGGACCGGGATGCATTTCTGGATCTGAATCTTCAGGATCCGATGTACCAGGCCTCCCGCTTTTCCGATCCTAATGCCTACGGCTTTATGTGCCCGGACGGCATTGATCCTTTTGGTGCTTTCCACCGGGCTCAGGATGGAGGAGATGATCCGGCTGATGAGTAGGGATGGCTTTCTTGTGTTGGTGGTGAAGAAAAATGGTTATCTTTTTTTTTGTCTTTTTAGGTCCTTCGGGGACCAGTGGTAGTTTGTTTTTAGTTGTGTGCAGTCCTGCGGGACTTGTTATCTGTGTCTTTTTCTGTCTTGCTAACTCTCGTAGAGGAGAGTTTTTAATCTGTCTTTATGTAGTATTTTATGGTTGTCCAAGCATGTACCCGATTCACATCGTTTATCTATAAATGCATGCTTTTATCTATAACACTGTGTTCTCTATTAATTGTTATTGTTTTGCTTTTTTTCCATCTTTGACTAAGTGACAAAGGGGGAGAAAACGTATTGAGGGAGAGTTGTCTACCTACGGGGGAGTCACTCCCGAAAGATGCTATCTCTCTATTTGTTAATTATCAAAATAGGGGAGATTGTTGGCACATTTTATTTTGATAATATTAACAGCATCTTCGTAGTGTAGTTTTCTCTGTTATCAGATTGACATCATTTCAGAAGCTCTACTACATAAAGTCTGACAATTCAAGATTACCAACCATAGCCTTGAAGACTGAAGCAAAGACCGACGTTCCTTGAAAAGACGGCTCTCTGCACCTCAAGATTTCGAGTCTGTACAAGGTCTAGGTCTTTCTGTAAACACTTAAGGTTGGATGACAAAACTAAAAGCTTTCTAATTCCTCAGTCAAAAATTAATATCTTATAGAACGGCATACCGGCGGTATGCTCCGGCATACCGACGGTATACCATTTTATTGACCACAAAACTTTCTGTGAGAAATGTCGGCATACCGATGGTATGCTCCGGCATACCGACGGTATACCGTTTTGTGGACCATAAAACGTTCTATGACAAACATCGGCATACCGACGGTATGCTCCGGCATACCGATGGTATACCGTTTTGTTTGCCTCAAAAATGTTCTGTGATAATTATCGGCATACCGACGGTATACTCCGGCATACCGGCGGTAAACCGTTTTGTGAGCCATAAAATATTCTGTGACAAACATCGGCATACCGACGGTATGCTCCGGCATACCGACGGTATACCGTTTTGTTTATCACAAAATGTTCTGTGACAAACATCGTATACCGACGTGTCACCCTCATTTCTCGTATTTCTCGTATTTCCTGTATTTCCCGTATTTCGTATTTATACTCGTATCTGGATTTTTGGCATGTATTTTTATTTTTCTCAACTTGTGGGATTTCGGTATTTCCCGTATTTTGGGTTTTGGCATGGCTCGGTTTTATTTGGATTGGTTCGGTTTTATGTGAGTTGGATCACCTTAACCTACTCTCCACCCTCAACCCACCACAACTCCCCCTCTTTATATCCCCATCTACCACTCTCTCTCCTCATAACCACCATTTATTTCCTTCTTCTTCTTCTTCTCCTTCCTCAACACAACTCTCCTAACCCTAGGCAAGTGCATCTTGCCACTACATGAGAACCCTCTTTTTCTTGTCTATTTGCTAGATTAGGACATGGTGATCAACATTAGAACTTGGATTTTTGTGATTTAGAGCCTCCATTGTGATAGATCTAAAGTTATTTCCATTTTCGGATTTTGCATGGTTTGAGCTTCTTAAGTTAGATTTTATGGGTTTTTGATGTTTCCATGTGGAAGAGCATTCAATTCCACCCTGGTTAGAACTTTGGAAATCTGGATTTGGAGTTCGGATAGCCAAGTTATGAGGTTTTAAGTTTTGGAGCCATTGGAGCTTCTTCTCAGCCATGGAGAAGAAGACCCAGACCCTGCGTGCATGTTTTTACGCGTACGCAGCTCTCTGCTTGCGTGCTTTTGCACGTACGCAGCTCCCTGTAGCGTGCGTGATTTTTTACGCAGCTGCTTCCTTGAGCGTGCGTGATTTTTCACGCAGCTGCTTTCTTGAGCGTGCGTGACTTTTCACGCAGCTGCTTCCTTGAGCGTGCGTGATTTTTCACGCAGCTGCTTCCTTGAGCGTGCGTGACTTTTTACGCAGCTGCTCCCTGTAGCGTGCGTGACTTTTTACGCAGCTGCTTCCTTGAGCGTGCGTGACTTTTCACGCAGCTGCTTCCTTGAGCGTGCGTGATTTTTCACGCAGCTGCTTCCTTGAGCGTGCGTGACTTTTCACGCAGCTGCTTCCCTGTAGCGTGCGTGACTTTTCACGTAGCTGCTTCCTTGAGCGTGCGTGACTTTTCACGCAGCTGCTTCCTTGAGCGTGCGTGACTTTTCACGCAGCTGCTCCCTGTAGCGTGCGTGACTTTTCACGCAGCTGCTTCCTTGAGCGTGCGTGACTTTCACGTAGCTGCTCCTCTTGAGCGTGCGTGACTTTTCACGCAGCTGCTCCCTGTAGCGTGCGTGACTTTCACCTACGCTGCTCTCTCAGCGTGCGTGACTTTTTCGTATGCTGCTCCCCTGACCCCTTGCTTAACCCCCGGGCTCTTGGAGTTTGGTCTTATTTCTTTAAGCTTGGCTTTTCTATAGTCCTGTATATTAATATTTTATTAGATATTTTATGCCTATTTTATATCCTTACGCCTTTTGTCATGAACTTGATTTTACTTAATATGTTTGGAATGACTATTGTACATGGTATGATATGACAAGGAACTAGCATAACACGACAGTGACCCGTGGTGGTGCACTCCTGACATGACCAACCTGACATGATAGTGGCCCGTCGTGGTGCACTCCTGACAAGTACCATGACATGATTTATCTTGATAATTTAACTTGACCTGCCTTGACACCGTGGGTGGTTCTTCTTGCTTGCTTGTTAAATCCACTTGTCCTGTCTTGCATCATGTCTAGGAGGGGACTCCTGAGTACCACGGTCAGGAGTACCTACTAAAATGGATTAAGGTTAATAACTAGAATAACTCAGTAGTCATGAAGAGATGACACAGCTACAGGCAATCCCGTTACCTGGGCGCTCTTGGGATCTGTAGCCTGCCGTCGAGTATGGCACATTTTCAGCGCACCGTCGAGTGTTGCACCCTCTAAGTCACCTAAGGGTACATTTGTCGCCCGGGCGATGTACCCACCTGAATTCAACCCCTAACTTTCGACCTGGGTAGCCTGGATGGTCTGCAGGGCTTGTGGCTGTGGAACAATCTCACTGCATCTTGTTAGTAATTAGGCATGTGATAACCCTAGTTAGTTAAAGTAGTAAGCCGTAGTATCTGCTTGGCCGTGATTGATTGAATGAGGTATAACCAGTTTAGCCATGTCTTGATCCAGTATAAGATTGCTTCCTGTCTTGATTTCTTATATTATTATCTTGTCGATAAATGGTGGGAAACCAATTTCTGTTCAGATGAAGGGTTACAACCCCGGTCCTTGTTTGGTTTACGGGTTGTAACCTGGTTATCGGAATAGTCCCATAGTTATCTCGTCGTATATCACCCTGCCATGTTTTCGTAAATTCTAGTCTTAATATTATATTTTTCTTGTGCTGGTTGCTGGCTTTTGTTCTTATTTCGTGGCCCCCCTTGTGGCACTTGCTCTTTCTGGGGTTGACCCAGCTGGTTTTGTGTGGCTAGATTTCGGAGCAGCTTTCGAGGATCTACCAAGCTTCCAGCCCAATGGTGGCGACTGGAAGGAACCCGGGCTACGAGTGGATTTTCTATTTTAATTCGCTCACTCTATTGTAAAACTATTCTTTTGAGGCGTTTAGCCGACGAGCACCTGTTAGCTCGATGCACTTTTACTTACTGTCTGCCTACGGGCTGTAAACATGATTAACAAATCCTAGGGTTGATCATGTATGACTTAATCTTTTGCTAGTTCTAGCATTTTGTACGACTAGCTTCATGATCAGCTGATATGTAATATTTGGAACGCCTTTTATTGTATATTTGGTGGTCAAACATCTTGTAATTATATTACTTGCTTGAGATTGAGACAATAGGCTTGACCTTAAGAGACTGTTGGCTTGTAGTAAACCCTCATATCTAGACAGCCGTGACCGTATAGTTGAGATGTATTCTATTTTAATATACGTAGCTGGCTATGTCTGCCCCCGCTCTCCAGTATTCTGGTTCTGGGGCGTGACACGACGATATACCGCGACATACAAACGGTATACCGGGTTACGAAATTTGATTTTTGAATGGCAAACACTAGCATTAATGGATAGCATTAAATGCTCCCAACGGATATAATTATGACCGTTACTGTTCGACCGGCATACCAACGGCATGCCGGTCCATACCGACGGTATGCCGGTCAGGCTGTATCCAGGAGCATTAAATGCTACCTACTCTTGGTTTCTTTATAAATTGAAGCCTTCTCTTTCTTGAAGGCTTATCCACTCTTGCCATAAATTTTTCAAACAACCAAGAGCTCCACCATTAATACTCTACCAAGCTTTTAATTGTCATCCTCTCCTAAAGTGCTTGAGTATTTAAGAGTTGTAAATTTCGATCTTCAAGTGTTAGAAGATCAACAAGTTCACTTCTTTTTACTTTGAAGTTGGCGAGCCTTCGTAAGAAAACTCGTGTGTTGAAGTTGGCGAGTTCTTCGGATCCAAACTCGTGTTGAAGTTGGCGAGTTCTTCGGATCCAAACTCGTGTGTACTATTTTATTAAATAGTGGATTTAAGCCGAGAGAGTTCCGGGACTGGATTGCCTCTAGCGAGGATACCAGGATACATCTTGTGTTTGATCTTCTTACTCTCTCTTTTTATTTGACGTATATTGCTTCTTGTGCTTAAGTTATTTTTATTTCCCTATTCACCCCCCCTCTAGGGTTCTACAATTGTTTCTAACAATGTCTTTTGCTAGCTGAGTAAGTATTATAAATGTACAAGGATGGCTACACGACCGTGGGTAAGAGTCACCAAAGGGTGATATCTGTATGCTTTAAATTATGTTGGCTATGAGATTTGTATGCTTTACTTCTTATCAGATACAAACATGAAATTGATCCTAAGGCAACGAGAAAGACCACTGTTAATAATGTTCTATAACATGATTACTTAGTGTTGTCATCTTAGGTGAGTTGGGCCAGCACTGCTCGCCAGTACATTGATGATGTACTGACCCACGTTGTGGGCAATATTACAGATGCTTGTGTATGGGAAAAATCATTTGATCAGTGCTTGGTATCGATGATTCGGATGGTGTGCAGAAGCTCTTCTTTCAAGACGATGTCTTCTACTATACGAGACATAATGTATGGAACAGTGTAACTCAGTTGTACCAGTGAGATTGTAGCCAAATTGGCAAGTTCATTGTAAAGAAGTCGACATATTCAGTTGTAGCCTAAAGGGCAAGTGTATACATTCGGTTGACTATTCAAGAGTCTTGTAATCAGTTGTAAACTCTGTATTCCACTGCAAGTCTTGTAATCAGTACAATTATCAATAAAGACATATATTTCTTCATATCTTGTGTGACTTCAATTTATCTGCTTGGTTTTGCTGCGTTATTCGATGTTTTCTGAGAAATATCAGGAACTGTAATGGTTTTGCCTTGTACAAGTGCAATCTAGACTTATACGACATCACGCCCAGTAGCTAGTTTTCGATCCTCCGGGATCGGGGCGTGACACCAGGGTTATGCGGAAGCTTCCAGAGTGTTTCAGAAGATGGTAGAATCTTTCAGAAGGTCCTATAATCTTACAGAGGACCCGAGAATCTTCCAAAGAATCAAGATCTTTCTAGATGTCCCATGATCTTTCCGGATGTACTAGAAGCTTCCTTAGAAATATCTAGTCCCTAGAATAATCCCTAGAATATGTCGATTCTAGAAGTTTTCATGTAAGCCTTGGAGGCCCTATAAATAAGTGGGATGCTCATTTGTTTTTCACCATCCAAAGTTGTAATATCTTTCTATTATAGTGAAGTTTTCATACTTCCAATCTCTCTCTCTCTTTTGCTCCATAATATTCTCAATATCGTCTTAGCGATCTAGCTAAGCGGGTTCGGAAAAGCTTGTACGGACCTTCGAATAGGAAGCTTGTGTGTCGCATGGATCGAAATGCAGTAAAAATACTAAGTCCGTGACATACGGCTTCGTGGTTACTTGGTGGCAGAACTATGAAAAATGCCTGCACATTATGACAAAAATATAAATAAAACCCCCAAATTATGAATGTAAATAAACTGTAACCATGGTTTAGAATCATTGTCAAATAAAGGCCTCATGGTTGACTCCTTATCATGACCCAAATATGATTCTTTCACTATACCTAAAGATAAATACATTCCATATATTGGTGTAATATACATAGGGTCGCTTATTATGGACTAATACAGATATGAATACATTATTCTCATCCATATTACCATATTTGGTGTATGGTTAATGAAGAACTCCAAAAAATAACATATTTTTTTGACATCATATTCCTACCATATGGAGAACACTTTTTCCATGACATCCCACCATATGAAAAACTACTATTCCCATGAGTCTCACCATAAGGAGCTGTTTGGTAACACTGAAGTGGGCTTCGAATTCTACTGTTAATTAGAAGTGGGCCATTGAATTCAAGTTCCGGTGTTTGGTTCGCGGGAATGTGGGAGTGGGATTTGGTAAGTGCAGTTTCTGAAATCCATGGGACCCACCTCCAAATCCGGAAAACAACATCCTCTTTTTTGTTGAGGATGTGGGTTGGAAAGTGAAAAAAAGGTAGAAGTAAGTAATTAATTAATATATATAGTACTTAGTTAATCACAAATATTTACTAACTAATTAAATAATTAAATAATTATAATTATAATTATAATAATAATAATAATAATAATTATTATTATTATTATTATTATTATTATTATTATTATTATTATTATTATTATTTTAAGATTACTAAAATGATATTGAATAATAATAATAATAATAATAATAATAATAATAATAATAATAATAATAATAATAATAATAATTATTATTATTATTATTATTATTATTATTATTATTATTATTATTATTATTATTCAATATCATTTTAGTAATCTTAAAATAATAATAATAATAATAATAATAATAATAATAATAATAATAATAATAATAATTTTAAGATTACCAAATGATATTGAATAATAATAATAATAATAATAATAATAATAATAATAATAATAATAATAATAATAATAATAATAATAATACCAAATTATTTTTATTATTATTATTATTTTGTAATTAAAATTAAAATGACCGGTATTATTGTTATTATTTTTTTAACTAAATTAATTATCATAATTTTTATTATTATAACATATTATTTTACTTCCCACTTTCTAATTGAAAATCCTAACCATTATCCACCTTGCTTATCCAAACAATGGATTTGGATTTGGACAAAATCCAATGCCAAAATCTTATTTTACCAAACACTTTTTTGGCATTTGGAAATACATAATTTTGATTGAAATCCAAGTCCAGATTTTCAAGTTCCAAATCCAAATTCACTTTCAAGTTACCAAACAGGCCCTAAGAGAAAATACTATTGCCACGATGAGAGGTGAGTATTCGTTATTTCCACCTAGGAATAACAGCTTGAATTCGCATAAACTACCCTCAATTTGATAGTTGGACCAAATTTACTTAGAATCGAACCAAATCCAACTAGACAAAACTTGATCTAGATCCGAGTCAAATGTAGATCTAAATCTCACTCAACCAAAACTTGAAGTCATACTCAACACAGACCCGACACGAATTTGATATGAACGACCAAATCACGAACCTGACAAAAACCAAGCACCAAACATGGACAAGACAACTCAGCTAGACTATACAATAGACTAGGTTAGATTGTTATAATATAATTTTGAAAGATGAACAATTCAATCCTCAAAAATATTATATTTATGATAATTTATTTATAATAACAAATACATAAATTTTAATATAAGAATTTTTATGAATATAAAATTATCCAAAATATTGCAATTGCTTACCAAACGCACCCACAAAGATTTTCTTTCTATATTTGTACGTATTTTTCTCTTCTCATTCCTTAAAAGTATTATTTTTTTGGATAATATATATTTTAACAATATTCTCATGTGGATAAATTTATTGATTTTCTCACTAAATATGCATTAGAAAGAAAAGGAAAAAATCACCAATAATCTCGTGCTTAGGGTTGAGCAACGGTTCGGTTCGGTTCAACCTGAACCGAATATATAAAATCGAAATAACTGTAAATTGTATTTCTCAAAACCGAAAATCGAACCATTTTTATAAAAATCGAACAAAACTGAACAAAATCAAATCGAATTAATTTGGTTCGATTTTCGGTCGATTCGGTTTCATGGGCCAATTGATCGTGCCTGCACATTTTAGCAAATGAGCCAATTTAAATAACAAATCTTAAATTTTTTTTGACATTCTTGCATTTATGAATTATTACAATTACGAAGAGTAAAAAAATGAGTAGTAAATTTTTTAGTATATATAGATTAAGGATAGAGAGGAAACGCTCAAAGAAGCGGCAATGAGTGCCAACAAAGAATGGAAGAAAATAATGTGCTTAGATAGGGCTAGAGGACATTAATATATATAAATTAAGGGTAGTTTGATAAATTATTGAATGTAAATCGATTTTTGGTTCGGTTCAGTTATCCAGACCAAAAATAAAAACAAAAAACAGAATCGATATTTCAAAATTCAAATCTCCAAAAAAAAAAATCCGAACCTATTACCGAAAAATTGAACCGATTGTCATACTAAATTGATTTTCGGCTCGGTTCGATTATCCGGACCCAAAACAAAAAAACGAAAAACCGAATCTATATTTCAAAATTTTAAATCTCCAAACTAACCGAGCCTATTACCGAAAAAACCAACCGCTTTTGGGTTTCCAACCGTTACACGCTCACCCCTACTGGCTGCTCCTGCTTAGGGGTGTCAATGGATACTTATCGGTACGGACAGGACAATATCCGTATCCATATTCGAATTTTTTTTGTAATATCCGAATCCGATCCGATATCCGAACGGATATCTCTTTTGATACTCCGAATTCGTATCCGTCTAGTTTGACGGATATCGGATAATATCCTATCCGATTAGCTAAAAAATTCGAATGCTAGTATTCGAATATCCGAAATATTAAAAATTTAGTTATTATCCGAATATCCGAAAACCGAATTCAATTTCTCTACATATTTGAATCCTTTCTTTTTCTGTTGTAAATTGTAATTAATATATATTACTATTATATATAAATTATATTATAATTAATTTATGTAAAAGTCAGTTGAAAATAAAATATTTTAATCTTCTCTATTAATTAATATATATTACATATACATTATACTATAATATATATAAAATTTCGGATATCCGAATCCGATATCCGAATTCGATATCCGAAATTTGCAATTTAAAGTCGGAACGGATATTAACGGATTCGAATACCTTAATATCCGAATTCGTATCCGAAAATCGATAATATCCGAAAAATATTCGGATATCCGAATCCGATATCCGAAATTTCGAAAAATATCTGAAAGTTCGGATACGGAATCGGATCGGATTCAAATTTTCGACTATCCATTGACAGGTCTACTCCTGCTGCCAATAAAGAGTAGAAAGTTGGTCCCACACATATGAGAGTGAATCAATCTCCAAATATATCAAAAAATAAATAACAATGATAGCACCATATCTCCCTCATTATTGTCTTATCTGACAGGTGGGTCCCACCCACTCAACATGAACATGGTACCAGCCAATTTCTTAATAGAAGGGGGAAGTCATAGCCCCTCTATGTTTCCATAACTGCTGCTCCCATCCATCCATCCATCCATCCATCCCATTCTTACTTGCAACAACATTAGGAATCCTTAGGAATTCTGCTACAATGACAATTCTCTCAACGAGGACTCCCTGCTCTCTCTCCTGCGTCATCATCACTGTGTCGAGCTTCGCAGCCTTCTTCATGGTCGTGCCCACCCTTCTCCATTCCACTCCCAGCTTCTTTGGCCTGACCCTGACCATCAACCAGTACTTTCAGTCCAACCAGACTGAAGCTGCGCAGCAGCAGCAGCATGTTGTTGCTGGTGCTGCTGATAGATCTGCTCCTCCTGTGGCAGTTGCGCCTCCACCTGACAATTTGGACAGGTCTACAACTACATGGGCTGGTGAGCGAGCGCTTCTTTTCTTCCTATTTTTGTATTTTTTTTTTTCTTTCTTTTCTCAACAACCGAGTTGTTGGTGCATTTTTGTTTGTTGATAATACTTGACAAGTTCACAAATGTATTGCTGTCAATCGAGGGGAGAGGGGGGGTGGGGGTGGGGTGGGGTTGATACAGTCAAGGATGCGATTCGGGATAACGGCCATTTTCGGATGGGTACGATAAGTAGTCGCCTATTTTGCACAATACGGGCGCGGATACGAGTGCAGACAGATACGGACACCGTCTTCCTGTGTCCGCTTGCGAGATGGGTTGAGGCTGTAAAGAAGGATGCGGTAGCAAAGGATTCAAGATAGCCGACCCCAAAATTTTGGGATAGAGGCTTTTTATTGTTGTTGTTATTGTTGTTGACTACTTGATAATCTGGTGTAGAAAGCAATCCTCTGTAGGCTATGTTGCACAAACACAAATAGGGCACGGCACAGTACAAACACGGCATTTATTTTGGTGTGTCCTAGTGTATTTTGGAGTATCCGATGCGTGTCAAAGACGTGTATGTTTTGGAGCATGTAGTTTAAATCCTAATTCTTGTTTCTGAATTTTACTGCCTTACCATTTTGATAAACCATAGTCACCCTCACTAGTTCGCCTTCGGAACCTTTAGTTATGATGAGTTAAGTTGATGTGAGATTGATAAGGAGGCTTTTCTCTACGGTTGGATTTGATTACAGATGTCCGCTAAGTGAAAAGCATGATGCAAGTGAAATGAGTTTCATGAACATTTCATAAGTTCTGAATGTATCGAGTCAATATTCGATGTCATGTTTGCTTGAGTTTGAGAGTGGTCTTCTTTGATGCGTAGAATTGTGAACTTCCTCCTTATTGTTGTGGTTCTAGAATACGCATAGTTCTGTAAAAGGGTTGGTGAAGTAGCCATGGAATGCACCACGGCACTATATAAATCTTATATTTTGGCACTGTGCAGCAAAATTTTCAGCATAATTAAGTTTTTTTTAACAATGAATATACTGTTGGAATAGAATTTTAATGCGAAACTTCCTATGTTAGGACTATTTAATATTAACTGCCATTGCAATAAGTGATTGCGCAAAACCTATTGCCTTTTGGAGATCTGGAGCAATAGATTCAAGAAGGGGGTGAACATTGGTTCATTGAATGAGGCTTCAATCGGTTCCCAAGTGCAAGGAAGGAACATCAATCAAGACGAACCTGATTTGGTTGGTTTACATTGTTGAAGTAATGTCTCTAATTAGGATAAGATGCGTCAGTCCATAAGACAGCTCTGAGAACGTAGTTGAGAAAGTTGATTTGGATGGTTCTCACTTCTGATGATTCTTCACTATTTGACAGAGAAATTGGAAAAGGTGGACGGTGATCAAGTTGATCAAATTTGAAATCCTAATTATGGGTTCTCTATCAATGAGGGCCAAGGTTTGCAGATAATGCAGAACAATGGACAGGAATTTGTGGATGTTGTCAGCATGACTACAGGTGTTTAGAGAGGAGTTTAGAAAAATAATAGAGTAATGGGGTAAGGGGATCTTGATGTTAGATTTTTGGAACGGGCTTCCAATGTTAAGATCTTTGGGGATAACTATGATCTGCACTTTCCTTACGATTGGGAGATCTTTAACTCCCTATTAGTTTTGCCTATCGTTTCCATTGGGATGGCGACAGATTAATTGTAATTGAGGGGATTCAAATGATCTCGGAAATGAATGGAACCTCGGCTGAAGCCATTGGTCTAGATACAATCCCCTGAGGAAGAGGTTTTTTTTGAAGCCAATATAGGGAAATTGTTTAACATGGAGCAGAATTGATTGATGTAAAACAAGGTGGACTAGGATGGAACAAATCATTTGTAAACAAGGAGATTCAACAACAACAACAACAAAAAATGAAGGAAATGATTGGAGCCCCTAACTGAGGCCATTGGCCTAGATGTGATCCCTTATAGAGGACTTTGCTTTGAAACCAAGATGGGATATGATCCAACAGGGAGGGGAATTGGTGATCTAGAATTAGAAAACACAAATCTTCCTCCACCAATTGTCGTCTCTACAAAGAAAGAGGACACCTACTACACAGTCGCCTACTGTCATTCATCCCAGATTCCGTCATACGACTGGAGGAAAATACTAGTGGTCAGTCAAGGAGTTAGCAACTCACATCAATACATTGAAGTCATTGGAATAACATGCCAAGTAATTATCAGGTTTATCCCTCTTTAATTCGTCAAGATCTTCATATTCAACTTTGTTTTCAAGTCCTTCTCAGATAATAAAATGATTTCATAAAGCTCTATTGGGAGTGTGAGGAATCATATTTCCCATGAACCGAAGAGGGTGAACCAATCACCTGTCAATTTTTTGGCTGCAGAAGAAATAATGGGGGCAAAAAGGATAGTGAATTAAATATCTCGTCTTCAGGAGACTAAGGTGCAAGATAGCTCTCTCATTAAAAGATCACTGGATAATAGTTCATCTAGTGAGTTAGTTTATATGACTTGGTGCAGTTGGGTTTTTCGTCAGATGGTTAAGAGGGGGAGGTAACTTTTAGAATATCAACGAGTTGGAACTTTTGCTTACTACTAGTCTAAAAATTATGATAATGGTTTTATATGGCTTCTTTCTACTTTCTGGAGGAAATGGTGGGAGGAAACCCCACGTCTCATTGAGAGTATATTGAACAAACAATCCTAGAGCCACATGAAAAAGGGAAAAGTGCCTTTCACCCTTGCCCCTTATTGCTCTGAGATCTTTACATCCAACCCTGCAAACTGAGACGAGCAGTCTTACTTTCACCTACATACTTGTTCCCTCATCAATTGAAGGTTGTGATAGTCTTATCCCTTTCTTAACGTCCAAAACAGCACTCAAAATTTAAATAGAATAGTGATAGGAAAGCAAAGGGTTCGCCTCTAGCTATACCACATTATATGCATTTTGAATTGAGAGGAGCTTCTTATACAATCCCAAATTTGTGATAGCAGAGTGCCCGGTAGCTGGCAGCTGGATTCCAAGATTTAGTACCAATATTTGTACCCAATTTTTCTTCAATTTGAAATAATTCATAACGAATATAAGAACTGATTTATCTTTAGGAAATTTATACCCTTGTGATAATACAAACTATAACATTCTTTAACCCTGAAGTTTTACGGGCATTTTCTTTATCGTTATTGAAAGACTAATGACTACCTTTCAGGAAGTGAAAATTTCGGCAAATCACCTTCAATACCGCTAGGTGACAATCAAACTGAAGCTTTGTCACAAGAGGAGAGTCATGAGACCATGGATATTGAAGATAGTAGCTATGTGTCCGAGGTGTCAGTGGTTCCAGCATCTGCTCCCACATTATACTCTGAGGAGTTGCCTACTCCTGCTAAGAATAATGAGAAAATTGATGATACTGCAAGGAAAGTTCCTGTGGAGAGTGGTTCACAAATGGTTGGAGATGATTTAGCATCTTTCAATCTCACAGTGCCTGTCATGCCTCTCCTCTCACCTCCAACCAACAATCTCACAGTGCCTGTCACGCCTCTCCTCTCACCTCCAACCAACAATTTTGAGAAGTCTACATGGAGTACGTATTATTTCTATATTTCTTGTTTGCATTACTTGCTTGCTTATTTGTTAGAATCTTTATGCTGGTTAATGAATTTAGCTGGTGGCGCATTGGAGTTCTATTAGGATTATATTTTCAGAGGTTTTTCCTAAAAAGAAAAATAGTGCCATAGTTTTGCTTGTCAATGATAGATGTAGTTCTATGATCTTTCTTCAAATTCAGTAATTATTCTCTCTCTTTTTTGTTTTGTTTACTTTCTAGAATTAGAACTTAAGTCAGTTAGTGATAAGTTCATTAATCAGCAGTAGGTCCATGTGGTTAAATTTCTAAAAGGAAAAGAAAGGATTACTGTACAGTTACTACAGTATTATCCTGAATACTATTGAAAGAGTATTCTCTTGAATGTTAGTGAGGTTTGCCACTTGCATTGTGGATGATACAGATGGGTTATGTCGAAACTGATTCTACATAATATTTGGGCAAGGATTTGTATGTATCCTCCGCAGACACTGCATTAGCAGAACCGTGGTACACCTTATATTAGTTGATTTGATCAACAGTTGCAGATACATGTTTGAACTCTGGTCAATAGCAATACGCAATTTTAGAAAATTGTCTATAAAATACATGGTTTAATATCGTAACACTTTCATGGCTTTTTGCATTCATCCAAACTCTATGACCTAAATGTTTTGAAAAAGGAATAGTTACCGAGATGAAATATAATACAAGTCATATGCGGCTTAGTGTTTTCAAAGGCTGGAAGTATCTTCTTTGTATAACTTTATTTAGTAGCCTGTGAGAAACATATTTTACTGCTTTGGTTCACGGATGCAAGGAAGCAGGAAATGGAAGTTGTTCATTTCATTTGTTTGGTAGCCACAAACTTGGGAACTAATTTTTCTGACGGAGAAAAAATAGGGGGTAAGATGGTTCCTTGGGATTGATTTTCCCTTCTCATTTTCTAGCATTTATTACGAAAATTTAGGACGATAATAGTCCTACTTGAATGTATTATTGCCTATTCTATCCACTATGTTTGGATTTCCACGATGTTATTTTTATTTTAAAATGCAAGGATATTATGGGAACATTGATATATTTTTTCTTTCCTTTCTTTTCCTGCACCAACCAAACACTAAACACTGGAAGGGAAATCAAATGGTCTTTTTTGGATGCTTTCCTTGTTTTACCAAACACATGAAAGAAAATCTAACAGGAATTCTAATTTTCCATCCCTGTGGAAAAGACAAGGGAATTGATTTCCCTTCTAAGAACCAAACGAGGCCTAAATGTATCTTAACGTGTCGAATCATAATATCAATTTTAGAAATCCTTCCACCTAATTGTTTGTTCATTGTGCTTAGGTAAATGCAATCTGCACCATGGAAAATGGGTACATGATCCCTCTGGACCATTGTATAAAAACAGTACATGCCCTAACTTATCTCAGCCGCAGAATTGCCAGGGCAATGGCAGACCTGATAATGATTATGAAAACTGGAGATGGAAGCCCAACGAGTGCGAGCTTCCACGGTTTAATGGCAGGAAATTCTTGGAGTTAATGAGGGGTAAGACTCTGGCTTTTGTTGGCGATTCACTCTCTCGGAATCAAATGGAATCGATGATCTGCATTCTATGGCAGGCAAGTTATTTATTTTCCACAATTTTCTTGCAGCTAAATGTATTCCATTATAATGATTATTCACGTCAGTTAAGTTTGCCTCTCATTTTTCTCGGAAAAAGAAGAAAAAGAAGAAGTTTGCCTCTCATTTATAGCCCCAATGATGACTTTAATTCCTCATATAATGATTGTGATACTCTTTTCCTTTCACGAGTCCTAAAGGAGCTCATGAGTTCTTAAATTTTTAAACTCGGCCATGAAAAGCCGTTGGATTACATGCATCTTATCCTTTGATTTTTTTTAAAGGGCCTAAACAAAAGAGTCAAAGGCCTAAATAGAAAATTTTGTACACGTCATAACGTGATTACAAGTTCTTATTGTGAATTCCTATTTGAGTGTCTGTAGTCGAACTGCTTTCCTTTGCAGTCTAAAGTAAGTTCATAGACCTCTTTCTTAAAGGAATAGCAATTTATTAGCTCTGATGACTGCTTGACAGGATTTTTTCTGTCATCCCTTGAGTCACTAAGAGTTAAGAGTTAGCATAGAAACCGCGGATACTCCAGACAAAGGGTCCTGTGTTGCACCGTATAACACTGTGTCGGGCTTGTATGTGGCACAACACGGACACCCCAAAATACACTAGGGCAAAGCCAAAATTCGGTATCTACTCATATCCACAAATCTTTAAGTGTTCATTTGGGAGATGAAGGAAATCTTATGCAAACTTCCTTTCACAGGCAGAAGCTCCTATTAATCATGGAAACCGTCGTATGCACAGGTGGTACTTCCCATCCACCTCGACAACCATCGTTCGCATATGGTCTGCATGGCTTGTCCACAAGATCGCTCCACCTGCCTCCTCTGGGCCTCGTAAAGGTGCCAAGGTCCACCTGGATATCCCCGACGAAACCTTCATGGAATTCCTCCCAAAGTTTGATGTCCTAGTGCTGGCCTCCGGCCACTGGTTCACCCCGGAAGCCATCTACCTCCTCAACGGCACGTCTGTCAGTGGAGGACCGCTCGGACGTCCTAGGAGGAGATCACGCAGGAGGCAACCCAAGCAAATCGACACCATCAGGTCCTACAGCATGGCCCTCCACACAGCTCTGACTGCCATTGCCGACCTGCCAAACTACACGGGGCTGACGATCTTACGCACCTATTCTCCAGACCACTACGAGGGTGGGGGATGGAACTCAGGCGGATCGTGTGCGGGATTGGTTAGCCCTGCAAGCAAGCCGGTAAGGAACGGATATGTCAGCGCGATGGTCAAGGTGCAGGTTGCAGAGTTTGAGAGGATGGCAAAGAGGAGGGTGAGGAATGGTTCGAAGCTAAGACTGATGGACATCACTGAGTTGGCCGGGTACAGACACGATGGACATGCGGGCCCATATAGGAAGCGTGGTGCCAATGTGGCAGCACCGGAGGGAGGGAGGAACGGACCGGAGGACTGTGTACACTGGTGCATGCCTGGGCCGGTCGATACATGGAATGAGGTTCTGTTTGAGATTATTAGGAGAGAGTTCTGCACAGGGCCAGAAAGCTGCTATTGATTTGGCACTGGTAAAGACTAAAGAATGTAGGACGAAAGAAACAGAAAGTAGCAGTGTCCGACTCTTGTACTGAAGGCTGCTAACTATGATGAGGCTTTTGATGGCTTCAAGAGAGGGGTTCTACAGTTCTGACCAAGTTTAGTTTGGTTGAACCTGTATGTATTAAGTTGTTGGGCAATTTGCCTCTTATTCTTTACTGTACAAAATTTACTCCCAGCCTCGTCAATTCTTGGCCAAACAGCACATGAAATTGTCAATATGATTATAAGCCTGAACTACCCCTTCTTGCACTTGACATAAAATATCGGAACAATCAACTAACATTGGATGGAATTGCTCTTCAGTAACTAAATTAGTTGTCAATGTCATGATGTAATCTAATCAAAGATGCAGCTAATGATTTATTTTTGGTTAATTAGATTTTTGGATCCGAGAGACATTCAGTTATAGTGTCCATATTAGGGTTTGGTCCAGAGATGCAACTTGTGTTGATCGTCCAAAATTTGTTGATGAATATTTTAGGTGTAATTAGACTTAGAGTTCCATAAATATTTGTGTCCTTGAGTTCTAGTTCAATATTCAATTTATTTATTACCAGATTTTGGACGGTCATCTATCATCTCGGGACCCAAATTCTAAGTTGATCATCTCGGGACCCAAATCCTAAGTTGATCATCTTCAGTAGCTAATTTACGAATGTTTATAGGACCCATAATCTAATTAACACTGTATTTTTCCATGCATATTATAGGTTCTGAACTTCCAAAGCATCCAATATATGCCCATATGTGCTGGTCCCATGCTTTTGCCAGCTTGGTATGTGTAAACAATATCCAGCACACGAGAGACCAAGTAACAACTGTGTAGTTTTGTTAGCAATTGTTCAAAAGAGTAGCTCCTATTTTGCTGGAAGAAACATATGACATGACCACCAAATTTGTGGCTGACCCAAACTGCCAACAGAAAAGGCAGTTTATACTTCTTCCGCTTTAGAGTATAATGTTGTTCATATTAGATTATCAGAAAAACAGCTGGCTTGTTCAGTAGACTCTGACATAAGTGCTATAACAAACAAATCAGAAAATATTCATCTCAGGAACAACCAACTGACAAATCAAAATATATTTATAGCACGGAACAACCAACTGACAAATCAAAATATATTTATAGCATGGAACAGCCAAGACAAAACGGTTTGCACAGTGATATCTTATACAATATGAAGTGAATGAATCGGTCTCTCCTATTAGCAAGATCAAAACAATACTTTTCCAACCAAGATGATATATTCGGTCTCCATCAAAAATCATTTGAGAAGTTTTTCTTGGTTTAACAAATTGTCGACCTATGTATTCACATTACAGAAGACTGTCCCCGTCAATGGCAGCCATAACAAAGTCTTGAGAATCCTACATTCATCTGCGATTTCCAAATAGCCACAAGTGTCAGTTGACTACAAAACCAAGAGTTAAAACATAGGCAAATAAAAAATATATCTGGACAATTAATGGATAGCAAATAGTATCGAAAGGAAAAGACAAAAAAATCAACTATGTGCAACAAATAGTGCAAAGAAAACTTGCCAAACATATATCTGATGGTTGTCCACAAAAATGTATGGCAAAACACAATACAACGATATGAAATCCTCAATCAATAAGATGAGGCTACATAAGTCGAGGACATCTTTGCCTATTTGTGTCATCAATAATTGGTTTCCCCAATCATCCAGTCTTGGTAGTGGCACAAACATAAAGCAACAAAACCAAATTAAACATCTACAACAACCGTATGATATCTACGAGGAGCCAATTCGCTTCAAGATCTTACTGCAACTGCTGATGTGCATATCAACATGGGTGAGGTGGCAATAACACAGCATAGAAGGAAGAAAGATAAAAAAATACTAAAATTGTATGAGACGACAGACACTGCACAAATTAGCCACTGATAGACCTGGCCGTCTCAAGTTAGAACCATGTGCGGGGAACTTTAGATGAATTTCAATGAGCTCCTAAAGAGAAACATATACTACAATAGCCTTTTCTAATTTCTCAAATGAGTAATACAGCATAGAAGGAAGAAGGGTAAAAAGACTAAAATTGTATGAGAAGGAAGACACTGCACAACTTAGCCACTGACAGACGAACCATGTGTGGGAACTTGAGATGAATTTCAACGAGCTATTTTAAGAGATACACATATACTACAATAGAGTTTTCTAATTTCTGAAACGAGTATTACAGCTTTACTACTTGCCTTCAATTCACCGTCTAGTTTTAAGCTCCTGCCAACATACATGCTTTAGATAAGAAAACAAGGTCAGGTCTTACGTGGAGCTGTATTAGTAGGAAGTCAATCCCTTGATAGAACTAGTTTCACTTGTTTAATTAGGTTAAAATTAGCTTTATTATGTGTCTTTGATACTTTATGTGCATGTTAGGCTGGGATTCTGGTTTCCACGTTTTACAAATTAATGATTAAAGAAGTCACACCAATCTTTAAGCATAATTTACGGAACGGTCCTGTTTGTGTGAGAGCTGCGATATGTCAGTTAAGTCAATAATTACCTAAATATCAAGTTGAACTGAATTTTGGTCCATATCCATGTAAACAAGTTCAAACAAGATGAAACCCAGGTTCTAAATCTAAATATGTAAGTACAAAAATCCAAGCTTAAATTGATTTTGTTTACTGGCTCAAGCTTAATTTGTGTACAATATTATATCAAAATATGCTTCAAGAGAGATATTTATGCTCGTATATGACCCTATGGTAGACTAAGTTTTCATAAATACTGAACTAAGTTTACATCCTCAAAGAGTAACATCTAATTTCAAGTAACAACTTCCATAACAAAATTAAGTAATAAAAGCAGCCGATTGGTTATAAAACTAATGGTACAATAACCACCATATCCATATCTGATTTGAACCAGAAAGTGGTTGCGTATGATAGAGCTGGAACCATATATGGCATGCACACTCAAACCATATTCAAGAGTTTGGGGTTTGGGGAGGCTCATTGCTTGTAGATGGTTTTGGCTTGAGAATGTTTTTATGTCAACTATAGAAATTAATATAGACAAAAGAATCTTCAATTATATTACAAACTCATAAACCTCCTTATTCTATCTCCTCTTTCCTCTGTCTCTTTGTCCTCTTGCCCATGATACTCTAATTATCTGAGTATATCTCAGACTGATTGACGATAACTAAATAAGCCAACTATATTTAGAGCGCATGTTTTAACAACGCAAATTTTAATGATGGATCCTCGAGAATAACACATCTGTTCGTTATAGCATAAATAGATACCATGTTGAAAGAGTACTTTTCAAATGTGTACATCCTTAGGTTGTTAAGGCGGTGTAATGCAGCAAAGACCAAGAGACCTGGGCAGGGGGTGTCAAAATGATAATTAGGACAAACATATGGTTTATGATTGTGACTTTGTGTTGCAACATTGATAATAACAAGCGAGAAAAGTTCAATTATGTTCAAGCATGCAAGTCTTACTTGATTGTTTTGTGGTCTTTGTTGTTGCCTGATAGGAATACTCCGCATGGAGAGTATTTGGACTTTTGACATACTATGACGGCATCGATGTAACGTTAAGATCTAAATTTTTTTTGTGAATTTCATGGTGTGAATTTCGACAATGGATATGTGGGAGTCGTCGTCCATCAGATCGTCGGCAAGGTTGAGACAGGAGGCAGGAAGGGATTTAAGATGCATTAGCTTATCCTCTTTAATATCTATAGCTTATTGGGCATGGGTGGGTTTCCCATGACGGAAGCTTTAGGCGATTATAGCCCATGTCAAGGAAGCTGCCTCATGGCTGATTTGGACTTCTTTGCAATCCTAGAAATTTCCGAGCTATCGACCCGACATTGATTTTCATCACTTTTCATGACAACATGGCTGGCCTACCATATTCATCAATTTTACAGTCTAGTTTCGAGTTGATTCCAATCAAAATCCAAAGTTTCCTCTTGAATTGTAACAAAGTTAACAAATTTTGACGATTAATTGAATACATTTGCATCAACATCCCCAACACGAATCAATCCAATTAGCCCTAAATTACAACAAACGAAAACAAAACAAGGTCGAGGAAAAAAAAAACACATGCGAGCTCTTCGATACCAGATCAATCCGACGGCCGAGAACAGCACCCGCTCGGCCCGGCCCCGCCGTCCGATCCTCCCCCGTGGCAGTGGTCGTGGCCGCCGCCGCCGCCGCCGTCGTCGCTGTCGTCCTCGTCAAAGGGCTTCTCCTTGTGGAATATGCAGCAGCTCTTGGAGCTCCTCCGATTGAGGAACTCGTTGTCGACCGTCCCCTCCTTCCACGTCACCTTCTTGTTCGCCCTCCTCTTCAGCCGGAGGACCAGAGTCTCGGCGGCGGCGGCGGCCGGAGGGGAAGGGGAGGTCTCCTCTAGGGTTAGGGTTACGCTCTCGGAGGACGGTCTCGCAAGGGATCTCGCCATTGTCGTCGGATTGGGAATTTCTAGGGATTTGGGGATCTCTCCTTTGTTTGGTCGAGAGGGAAAAGAGAGGGGTCTTATTTATAATGCCAAAATAGATGCAAGTGGACAATGGGAAAGACACTTCCCGGTGGGTTCCCCAAGAAGTGACATATTTTGCATGTGGACCTCGAGAGATCCTTCCTAGAATGTTCATTTCTAATTATAGAATTGTTTGGTCGGATCGCCAATTATATGTCCTTTGTTGTTCTTTGCAAGTTGTACGTGTTATTTATATCGTTTAATCGTTTAATCGTTTGAAACGAAGTTTTATTCCGTTGAACTTGTAAACACGTTTTTTTCTTAGAAGTACACATTTTTTTTATTAAGAAGGAAAAAACGAGGCACTAAAATGGAACTTCCATCTGATGCGGGTATTCAATTCCGTCGCTGAGATGTCCAGCAGATTTCGAGACCTTGACGAATGGCCGGCCACCATTGTTGTTAGAAGAGCAAAAGGTCCGGAAATTTAAGTTAGCAGGGTCTGAAAATTATCAAAAAAGTGTGATACGTCTCGATTCCGAAGAATCAATAGTCGTTCTACGGACGTGATGTCGTACGAGTTTAGGCTGTGCTCGCAAAAGACACTTTCATAAGGTTATCTGAAATATAACAGCAAAGATAATACGCAGAGTAAATTGAACACATTATATAGAAATTTTTTTTTACTTTATTGATAATGAAAATCATATTATAAACTCGATACAAAGGTGACGTGCGGGCTTACGAACTGACTTCATTATAAAATGAACATCTATGTTGGAGGCACTAATACTCATATTGAAAATTACGACAAAAAAAGAAAAAAAAATAGTTATTTGAAACTTTAATATTTAATATTGTTCTTACTCTCATTTGCAGTATAACAAAAAATTTCAAACATAGCATTAATATTGTTAAAAATTACAACTAAAGCATAACTTTTGGTAAAATTTCGAAGAAAGCATGAGAACGTCTTTAGGATGGACGTTTAGTAGGCGTTTTCCATATTTTTTAAATATTTTACCCCTTCCCCGTTACTTTTGATTCTGTTAAACAGTTAACGAATAAAAAAAAATATAAATATTAGGAAAATGTCCTTAGGAATGACGTTTCCTTTAAAAAAAACGTAACGTTTTCCTTTTATTTATATATATATATTTTTTTCTACCTGATTGTTTAGAGAGAACGACAGTGGATGGGATAGGTAAGTGTAGATGGGATATGTAAGTGTAGGCTGGTGGGTGAGAGGGTTAAATCGAGTAGCTAACGTTAACTTCCTATGATAGAGGATAGCTAACGTTAACTTCCTATAGATGCTATGTGGTTCAGCTAGACCGTAAATGTTGCACATGTGGTCGGTGGCAACATACTCTACTACCATGTGTACATGCTTCAAAAAATGGTAGCAATCGAACGCTGATCATATTTCTCGTTGCGTCGAAAAATAATAATGCACCGCATAGACACAACAAATATGCTCTTGTACAACAAATCACCTGAAAATTAACAACAAATAAACTCTTGATATCAACTATATTAAATAAAAATTAAAGATAATTAGTATACAAAAATACCCATGAATCATTGACAACAACTGTCGTATCGCCAATGCGATCAAAATACATAAAAGTGGACCGGAGCCAAGTGAGTCTAACAGTGCTCTGACCTCCTATATCAGATGGTGGCTCCACACCGAGGTATGTCCTAATAATATTAGAAGCATCTAACCTCTCGTAAAAATATATAGGGTAACCCTCGATAGGTAACCCTAGAATCTATGATGCGTCAGCTAAAGTGATAGCCATTTTGCCAAAAGGTAGATGAAATGTGTTGTGTGTTGGCCACCATCGCTCAATGAGGCTCAATATCAGGTCCCTATCATGACGCTTAATACGTATAGCGTCAATATGGTCAAAACCAAAAGTTGCTACCAAGGCCTTTTGGGGTGCAGTTAACTCCCATGATGATCGTCACTCACCATGCTCATGTAATTTTACTTCAGGATAATCATAGCGCTATAATATATATATATATATAATTTAATAAAAATAACAAGAAAAAATTTAATTACCTAAAATTTAGTTTACCTCTCCCGTAAATACAAGTTTAGAAACGTGATATTTTCATTCATGTAAAATGGCTGGAGTTGTCGGACCACCAGGTATTCTTCCATCATTTTGACTAGCCATCTGTAATAAAATTATGTAAAAATTATTATTACGTAGAGATTCACATTGAAATTTTCTCCATTTTTTTTAACTTTCTTCAATAATTACATGATCCGAGAATAATCTAGCTTCTACTTCTAGAATGATTAAGTTAGGTAGTTATAACATGCCTTTAAGGAATTCTTTCTTCAATAGAAATATAGTAAAATTTTCAACTATAACGTATCAATATTGCTATAAAAGAATCACATTAACATAATTAGTAAATTATTTTAAAAAAAAAATTACATGTTAATAATGAAGACTTTCTACTACTACTACTACTCGTTTCTTCTTCTTCTTCGGCTTCTGTTTCTTCTGCTAAATCCTTCCCTCTTCTTTCTCTTCTTATATCTATTTTTTCGCGCATGAGGCTCTTACTCCCACCCCTTCTAGTCAAAAGCAGTTTGAAAAAGCTGAAAAAGCTGCTGGCACAACCCACAATGCAGTCAAAGGCTGCATGGCGCAGTTCCTAACCTCCCACGAGGGGGCACGCGTAAATACACGGCAGCCAAAACTGCCACGAGACGAAGCGGGAAGGGTGACACGTCAGTGGAAATTCCTTTGACAAAACGTCCTTGCTATGGGCATTTTGTTTTTGTTTTTTTTTTGGTTTACGGTATTTAACGGAGCTAACGGAGAGTTATTTTAAAATTTATTTTAATAGAAGAACGCCCTTGGTAAGGGCGCCTTGGTAAGGGCGTTCTTATGCTATATATAATAAATGAAAATTTTGTGCTCTACATATAATTTTATAAAAATTCAATGCTTCAAGTGAAAATTTTCGGGAAAAATATGATGGAAAAAACAAATAGGATTGAGTTTTTTTTTTTTTTTTAAAGCAAAATAGGATAGAATTGAAGGGTATTTTTTCGTCAATTCTGCATATAGTAAGTTGAATAATTATAATTTATGATATTGAATATGAAAGTATAAGATATGAAGGTGTGGAATAGTTGGGATTATTTAAATAAAATTAAACAAAAATAATAATAATTGAATTGTTGCAATTTTTAGGGTCCGACTATTGGCACCCCACCCATTTCTAAGTACACAAAAAAAAAAAAAAAAAAAAAAAAAAAAAAAAAAAAAAAAAAAAAACCGTAAAAGTCCTATTCTACCCCCCATTGCTGAGTACACCCCACTCTCCTCCCTCCCCCCCCCCCTCCTCCTCCCCGCCGCCTCTCCTCCTCCTCCGACCAGTTCCCTCCGACGACCCTCCCCAGTCCCCCTCCTCCTCCCCGCCGCCTCTCCTCCCCCTCCGTCGCATCTCCTCCGACCCCCCCCCCCCCCCCCCCCTCATCCCGACCCGCCGCCTCCTCCTCCTCCGACCCTCCCCCCCGGGACCCACCTCCTCCTCCTCTGACCCCCTCTCATCCCGACCCGCCTCCTCCTCTTCCCCCTCTCCGATCCCCGACGACCGCGACCCAAAAAAAAAAAAAAAAAAAAAAATTTGGACGCGGTAGGTTCGACCTGTACTGGTCGAACGGAGGAGGAGGAGCCGGGGGGGGGGGGGGGAGGGTCGGAGGAGGAGGAGGAGGAGGAGGAGGCGGGTCGGGATGAGGGGGGGTCAGAGGAGGAGGAGGTGGGTCCCGGGGGGGGGGGGGGGGGGGGGGGAGGGTCGGAGGAGGAGGAGGAGGAGGAGGCGGCGGGTCGGGATGAGGGGGGGGGGGTCGGAGGAGATGCGGCGGAGGGGGAGGAGAGGCGGCGGGGAGGAGGAGGGGGACTGGGGAGGGTCGTCGGAGGGAACTGGTCGGAGGAGGAGGAGAGGCGGCGGGGAGGAGGAGGAGGGGGGAGGGAGGAGAGTGGGGTGTACTCAGCAATGGGAGGTAGAATAAGACTTTTACGTTTTTTTTTTTTTTTGTTTTTTTTTTGGGGGTGTACGTAGAAATGGGTGGGGTGTCAATAGTCGGAACCAATTTTTATCACCTCCAAAAACATCCAGCCGTCCGTTCGTTCGTCCATCCATGATAACCCTTTTCTTGCTCCCCAAACAAACGAAATCCTCCCCTCTTAAACCCCGCATTTCCTACCCACCGCCTCTCTTCCATCACTCTCACTATTTTGCACTTAACCCCCTCCATATATTCTCCTCTTTCCATCTCCCCCCATTTTTCTAGGGTTTTATTTTAGGGTTTCTCTTTCGGAGAGAAGGAGGAGATGAACTTGAGGAACGCGAAGGTTCCGAAGGTCCCGTCGGCGGGATCGGTGTCGAAGCTGATGGCGCTGGGCTTGATCGGCGGCGGCGGGATATACGCGGCGTTCAACAGCCTCTACAACGTTGACGGAGGACACCGCGCCATCGTCTTCAACCGCATCGGTGGGATCAAGGACAAGGTCGCTCCTCTCGTTGAATATCTTCTTCGATCGGGTCGATCCTAGGGCGGAGCCAGGATTTTATTTTACCCCGGACTGAACATAAAATATTCTAAATTTTTTTTAACAAAATAAATGTTGTGCCAATATCGTTATGTCCATATCTGATCGTGTCCATACCGTACCGTGTCTGGCCAATGTGGAACCGTGTCCAACATAGTAAAATAAATAGGAACCGGACAAATTTTTTTTAGTTTACCATGTACTCTTTTAGGCATAAACTCGAACACTAAAAGCCTTTAGTATCCTCCTTCACCATCAGAAGATAATTCGTGATGCGGCAAAACTTGCCGTTGGTGCAGTGGTTCGGACGACGAGGGCAGTGCCAGTGGTGGGACTTAGAGTTACTGGTTATAAGCTTCCGTTCAAGCATATTTATTTTAACTTACAATAACGACAATGCATGCTCTTTCGAGACATGATTTGAGCTATGAACCTATTGAAAGAAATTGTTGGTTATATTGTTTTTTTGGAAATAAATAAGTCGATTCAATGATTTGAACTATGAATCGATTGAATAATGTACAAGTTCTTAAGCATACCATTAAGCCACCTAGCCCTAACATTTATCTTTCTAAGGCATTGTACTTTAAGGAAATTCCTATCATAGTTGGTGGAGTTTCTACAAAGAAATTGTACCAAAAAAAAAAACTTCCAATGGTTTCCCATTTCTATCCTTCGTGGCAAAACATAAAAGGATAAATTTAATGATGTAGAATCCAATATTAATTGCTGTGAGAGATGAATTTTTTTTATGAGAGTTTCTACATATAGAAACCCTCATTGAAATTCACTATCATACATCACCACCGCATATGATAGAAATTAGGATAGAAATCTTAGTTGGAAGGTATATTTTTTTTCTAAAGAAGATTTTTACCATAGAAATAGTGGAGATAGAAACCTCCATTGGAGATGGCCTAACTAACAGCTCGTGGATCTCCACATCATGATGTGTTTTAATTTTAGTTGTGAACTCATCAAAATTATTTGGACAGTCAAATGTGGAGGAATAATACATTGTTTTTACAACTTCAAAAAATTACGAAGTAATAGCAACTGAACTAGTGTCAGTCACATGTAAAGGCTATTGACATTATGCTTTCTTTCCACCTTCCGATGAACTTGTGTTAGTTAGGAACTGGATAAGAGTTGAGAGAGGCAAGGATAGGGATGGACTAGGAGCTGGTGGGACAACACACACACACACACACACACACATATATATATATATATAATTTCTTGAAATTTTGGGGTGGGATGGAGCCCACCCCAGCCAACTAATACATCCGCCCATGGTTCGTTCTACAGTTGATTCTACGTATCGATGTGTTACAAAAAATTTATGCTGTGAAATTTAGTAGGCAAACCTTATTTTGATTATACATGTTTGTGTCGGACACGGACACTCCAAAATCCTAGAGGGCAGAAAATAGATGTCGTGTCCCGTTGCAGCGTCATTGTCGCGTTCTTGTCCATGAAAACACAGGTGAGTCACTTTTTGACCGATTCTGGTTCTAGTTCTATTAATCTGAAGTTGATTGTACGTGTTGATGTGTTAGTTTAATATGGCTAGTTTGGATTGCAGTTATGTTTTATTCCGTTCAAGGTTGTCAAAAGCGCTAGGCACTAATCAGACGGGCACTCGCCATCTAGTTTGTCGTCTAGATCTAAGCGGTTCAAAATAAATAAATAAAATCCAAAAAACCTACTGAACATTGCATAAAAAGTCTATAAAATCCCAAAACATATATAGTCGGATGTTGGGGTGTCTAGGCGGACGCCTAGACCACCTTTTAGAACAATGGTTCCGTTTGTTCAAGCGCCCATTTCGGGAACGCTCGTTCGTTTCTGAAACACCCATTTGAGCCCCAGAATGAATGGCAAGTTTGAAAGAACGGCCATTCGGAATGGAAACCGTTTGGCTTGTGCATTGTGTTTGGCACTAACAGAGTCCCAGTTGAAACTTAACTAGTTAGTACAATCCAAACTGGCCCTTAGTCGGCTATGAAATTTAGTAGAAGAGTCTTTTTTATTGGTTCCGATTCTAATTCTATTGATATCCAGTTTATTCTATATGTTAATAAATAATTTTTTTGGTCTGCTACAAAAATTTATTTTTTATTTTTCGGCTGGAAATTTTTGTGCAATTTTAGGACTCTGTTTTAGTTTTATTGAGCTCAAGGTGTCGTCCTGTGATTTATTATTTTTTGGTCGCAGATGTATATATTCTAATAGGGATATGGAATTTTCTCATCATTTTGGAGTATGTTCCCTTTAAGAAGGGTGCAGTTTCTATATGTTTACTTGATATCTAGTAAGCACATACACTCCAAAAATCGGCTTCTCGTGTCTGTGTTGTCTGTGCCAGACACATTTGAGATGCCACGAATATGTAAACTACACTAGGAACCTAGGACACGTCAAAATAGGTGCCATGTCTGTCTCTCCGTGTATGCTTCATGTTAATTGTATCTTGCATCCAACTTGTGTCCCTGCAACATAACTAGTAGAATATTTTTGATTGTTTATCATGTGTTTGTATGACATACAGGAAGACATTTTTATACAAGTACAGACTAATTAATGCTTGTACATTGGGAAGGAAATATAAGTGACCAGCAGGCCAAGCCTTAGTGTGCGAGAGTAATTGAGTTATTATTCTATAGGGACATATGGCCATATTATGTGTTTTTCTTATTTCTTTTAGTTTGGATATATTTAAATTTACCCAATACCCAGGGTATATTAAGAATTAAGTTTGTAATCTATTTTCCAGTGTAGCTATCTAACTATCTAAGTAGTATTTGGCAATGGATTAAATCCAGATTAGCAGTTCTTCATGGTTAGCAGTTAGAACTGCCACATTATAAAGATGTTGGTGTGGATAAGATGGTGTTAAACATATCCCTTGCTTAATGAACTCACAATCCCCTTTGCATTAGGAATCAGTAAGTAAAGTGAGGAGCTATAAAACAAGCGAATCATTTCATCAGGAGTTTGATCTCTTAATCTCTTGCTCAAAACTTGTGTCCAACCTGGGTCAAAGATATTCCTTAACCTGTTACCAACTTATCAGATCCTTGAAGCATTTTTTTGGTCATGCCATGGCTGGGCTTTTAGCGACTTAGTGTGACATGGGATGGTTTTATCTTAAAAGATATAATTGAGCTGCACAAGGTTTTGCAATTTCTACTTTACTAGAGGTTTGGAAGCCTTTACTTCTGGACTGAAGGGGATTTTTGGCGAACCCCATTGCCTCTCCCTTACAGCCTATAGTTATTATTCAGCTATGCTGGTTATTGGGAAGTCGCTAGAAATTGAAACAAATATGTAACGGTGGAGAAAAAAAAAATCGGTTTATTTTTGAAAAAAAAAAGATGAATAAAAAATAAATCGCCTTTGTAGATATAGTGCTTCTCAAGAAGTAGAGGCTTTGGTCAAGAAAGACCCATGACATTTGGGTTACAAAATCTTAACTCAAAGAATGAAATATTTTGAAATCTCAGGTTAGAGTGACTGTGTTTCATTTTCAATAGAGCTTGTAGGAAGAATTCAAAAACAGATTAGCAGAAAGTATATAATTTGGATTCTGCTCTTCTTAATGTTCCAGGGGAGGTACATGCTGCTAGCATTTATTGAGTTTATGAAAAGTATATTTCTTCTTAAGTACTGTATATCATTTATTTCTTCCTTGTCTTATTTCATTTGATTATTAGTTCATTAATCACCACTTAATGATTGTCATAAAAATGTACTGCAGTAATCTAAAGAATGACAATGACACCAAATGGGAACTATATGTAATATAAACAGCAACACCAGCAAAGCTTTATCCAATATTTGAAAACTAATATATAATATGTGTAGGCAAAAACCCACATGTCAGGATTTATCATTCAATTTGCTTACCATGTTCTTACTAAATGGTTAGCAGTGGAGCTTGGCAAAAAGTTTGAAAAGGTCCCGATACGAAAAATTGAAAATTTAGGCTTGTTTTAGTAGGCTTACTTCATAGCAACTTCTTGGCACTGAGAATTATGAGCCAGAAAGGGCATCTGCCTTAAAAGTAGAAGTTATAAGCAAACTAATAGAGGATACTTTACTATTGATAACACAGTTTGATGTCATGCATCATGAAGCTATCCTCCAGTAATTTTAAGGATCTAGTCTAGGATTCAAGAAGAGAGAGCGGTGAATGACTTTCCCGAGGAAACCAAGTTCATTCTCAAGGATACAAGTGAAAGATAATTTGATACACATTGCAAACCACATCTTAAGGACATTCACTTGAAAGTGAAAATGCAATAGTACATTCTATCTTATATCAAATTCTTAACAAAAATCCATTTGGGAACTCAGCTAGGTATAGGGCTCTTAGATATGTCGAGGAACTAGAAAGCCCTTTTATTTCCTTTTTTTAAGCATCAAAACGGAGTAGACGAGATCATCTGGACTAGCATGGATGTGGTTTTCTGAATCCTGGGTCGAATAAATGCATTGTTGTTACAGATGGCATAGTGCTGAATATCTTGGACAGTATAAGTACTTGTGCAGTTATGCATGATATGATATTTTTGGATAGTTGTAATGGTTATAGACATTGAAGATAGACCGAGCAATCATGTTCATGTATAATCCTAAACACTTCTGCTTGGAACTCTGAACTTTTCATGGGTTTATACTTTATATGCTATCTTCTAAGCTGAGAGGTAAAGGACTTCCGAAAACTACAACTTAACAAGGATCTTTTGGTTTCCCTTGTTAACATTCTGTTAGAACTAATCTCTTTGCCAGACTCAAAAGAGGACTGGAAGAATGAGGGGCTTTGACTTCCCAGTTTAGCTTCATATATCTGGTGGAATCAAGTATGAGACTCTAAGCTGTATCTTCTTAAGATGGTTAAAATTCATCTTAAACTTGAGTTTTCTAAAACGAGTGACGGGATATATTTCTTACCTGACAAACTTCTTTTTGTCAAGGAGAAGGAAGTTTGCTACTTGCATTAACCTTACAACCTTCTTTTTGTCACGAAGAAGTAAGTTTGCTATTTGCATTAACCTTACAACCTTCCTTTGGTCAAGAAGAAGGAAGCTTGCAATTTGCAGTTAAATACTTTTTGGCTTGTTCATGAGTGGTGCATATAGAGCATTATTGGCTTGTCCATATAGAACATTATTGGCTTTTTCACGAGAGGTGAATATACTGTTTTATTCTTCTTTTCCTTTTTTTAAAATGAAGAAGTCTCGACATAACTACACAAGATCGATGTTGAGGGTATCTTGTGGGAGGTCAGGTCTTCGACCTAGACCAGCCACACCATCTGTGGTAAAAGTCATTTTTACATAAGTATCGGTGAGTATTGTGCTCAAAACCATATGGAGGTTCGAACAGTAAATAAGATGGAAAAGATAAGGAATTTTCAAGAAAAGGCACTGATATTCTGCTTCGGACAAAATCAATGGGGAAAAGATCTCAAGTCCTAGATTTGATGAGCTAGAGGACAACAACAATGGAGGAAAGGTTACAAGAATTACGGTGTGGGATGGATGAAATGGGAGAGGGGATAAGAGATTTGGAGGCTTCTACTATTTCCTTTTTGGAAGTTGAATATGTTTTTCTTGGACCCGACCCGAGCCAAAGGCACTGGCAGTGTGATTTGAACAAAGTCAATGGAAAAAAAGATCGAAATCCCTAAATTTGAGCTGTAGGAGGAACAAGAAGGTGGTTTGAGACTGACATGAAGTGGGAATTAGGGGATTAGAGGGGGTTTATATTTTCTTGTCGGAAATTGGACTGTTTTTCTTTGGATCTCCTGGATAATATAAGTTAAATTGGTTTGGGTTTTCAGTTCACAATCCATGCCCGTTTGCGTTTGATGCCTGTATCTTCCCATATCTGTAATCAGTACAAGTCATCTTCTATGTTGGAATCCTAGAGAAACGAGCCCTTCTGCCACAAAAATTGACCAATCGGTGCAATTTCATGTGATGCCGAGCTTAATCTTCCGATGGATGTCTTGACCATATCTTATAGGAATCTGATCCTATCCGGTATTTGTATCAGATGCAAGTTCAACACCCAAATTGATGTATCTGTGAATCAGGATAGATATTTTGCTGAGCAGCTTACCTTATTGTCCAAGTTGTATTCTGGGTACTTGTGGCAATTATCAGTGTGACTAGGGAAAAAAAAACGTCTTAATAACAAACCAAAAGGTACCCAAAAGAGATGCTAGAATCCAAGATGACTATATTTATGTTAATTTTGTTGTATCACACCTTCTCTAGTGGTTTTGTTTCTAATTTTCTGCCTCTAGCTATTTTGTCTGGTTAGTGAGATAGCGGTCATAGCCCCATTTGGAGTGTTTTGGTCTTTCTATACCTATGATGCTCTTGTTGTTATAGTTATCCACCATAAAGTAATCTATGCCAAACCCACAGAGAACGAGTATCACCTGACTTTCTAATAATTGCTAGTCACATAGAAGGGGTGTTTGATTGATTGAACAAATGATATGGAGATTATTAGTATATTTAGGTATATAAAGAAAATTATATAACCTTTTGAGAAAAGGGTGGGATTGGGACGTTACATGCTGTTGTAAGCTTCTGGCTATTATGCATAAGTAGAGAACTGTTTACATATTAAATATATCTAAAAAATATTTCACATAACAAATATCATCCTCTTTTGTTTGAATTTTTTTTTCAAAGTGGGTTGTCGAGTGCCTCATATGATGATCTTTGTTTGTCATATGGATCTTGTCAGCATATATGTTTTTAGTTTCAGAAAAGTACAATCACATTTAGGCTTCATGTTATATGTCAGAGGTTCTTCACGAGTATCTAATTGTTATTTCTAGCCACGCAATGACATTACATAAGTAGAAAACTATTTTACATATTATGCACAAGTAAAAGATTATTTTACATATTAAATATATTTATCTCAAAAAATATTTCACATAAACAAATTTCATCCCTTTTTTTTATTGTTTTTCTTAAAGTGGGTTCTCGAGTTCCTCATATGATGGTGATCTTTATTTGCCATATGGATCTTGTCAGCATATACAGTTCTTTTAGTTTCAGAGAAGTACAATTTAAGCTTCTTTTTATTTGTCAAAGGTTTCTCACGAGTATCTAATTGCCATTTGTAGTCATGCAATGACATCACATAAATCATTTTGTTTTCCACTTAGCAGTCAGTTTCTATGACTGTTGTGTCACTTGTAGCTCATTTTTCTTTGATAATATTTGGGCTCTGAGAAGATTCAAGGTCTAAGAAAACTTCAACCGAGTTAAGAAGAAACAACAAGAACAAAAAAAGAAAGGAAAAGTGCGCAAATACTTTGGTTTCACTGGAGTGGAGTTCTCTGAATTAACTATGTGTACTCTCTGTTGCTGCTATTTCTTTGAGTTCCTTTTATCTAGATATATGTTTCCTTTAGTCATAAACCTATGCAGTTGTTATTCTTCAATTTTATTGAGCCATATTTCACATTGCTTATCTTCGTTCATATACCTTTCTGTTTCATGGATGAGTGTCTTTTGCATCTTATGATCTTGTAATATAACGGAAAGCTCTTCTGTAGGTTTATCCTGAGGGTACCCATTTTGTCATCCCGTGGTTCGAGAGACCGATTATCTACGATGTTCGTGCCCGTCCCCATCTTGTGGAGAGTAAATCTGGAAGCCGTGATCTACAGATGGTACCTTTTTTCACATGTGTAATTGACTTCTGATATCGTTTCAAAATCTCTTCTATTTATCATGTTTATACGAACTTGCAAACCAGCCGCCGCCAGATGGAATACACTTGTGTTTACTTATTTTTGAAGCAAGTTGTAGTTCAATTTCTTTTAGTTAAGTTTGTGCAAACCCTTTTGCTATGTAGGTATAAAATCAACCCCCTTTTTTTGAGTGATGATTGAGCTTGTGATTCTTGGATTCACAGTTTCTGGATAACAGAACCAAGTCTTGGTAGTGCTATTCACTCACTAGCTTCAAAGCAATTGATGAGATTTGAGGAAAGGAAATAATTGCCCTCAATACTGTCATATTATATGATATGTTTATTCAAGAACCACTCCCCACCCCACCCCACCCCACCCTTGACCCCTCCCGGTCCCTCCTACACCACCTCCAACTTTGTGTATGTGTGTGTTTCATCTAGATGCCCTTGTTCATGGACCACAGGTCTGCATTGTTTATCTATCAGATGTTTTTTTCTCTGATCATTGTGATGTCCTCATGCATTCTTGCAAAAAAAAGTTTCAACTTCATAGTGTGATTGTGGTATTTCATAATTTTAAGAAGTTTTTACGAGGTTAAACTTTATTGGGCATCTCATGAAGACTCTTTTACCCCATTTCTTGTTACATCTTGCATAGTGATTGTTGAAATTTGCTTATTTGTCTAGGTAACAATAGGGCTTCGAGTTCTTACTCGACCCCTCCCTGACCAGTTGCCTACTATATATCGTTCTCTTGGGGAGAACTATAATGAGAGGGTTCTGCCATCAATTATCCATGAGACATTGAAAGCTGTGGTAGCACAGTACAATGCCAGTCAGCTGATCACACAGAGAGAGGTATGTCTAGAACAGATCTACTGGAGCATTTGTATGCAGAATATTTCATAAATATAAATGAATGGAGATTTCAAAACTAATTTATTAACTGTGGTTTTGCAGGCTGTTAGTAGGGAAATACGAAAACTGTTGACTGAGAGGGCTACAAACTTCAACATTGCTTTGGATGATGTATCCATTACGACCCTGAGCTTTGGAAAGGAGTTTACTCATGCAATTGAAGCTAAACAGGTCGCAGCACAAGAAGCTGAGCGGGCCAAGTTTATCGTGGAGAAGGCTGAGCAAGATAAGAAAAGTGCTGTCATCCGAGCTCAGGTCAGCATGAATATAGTTTACCTCTCTCTGTCTTCTATGTTAGAGCGTGCCCACCAAAAGCCTGTATTGTTCTTAGGTATGGGAACCTGTTAAGAGTGAACACCTCATAGATCAATTCATTACTTAAAACTTTCTATATTACACTTTTAACCATTGTCAACAGCAAGACATCTTTTGAGTTGAATAAGCACTCTGTTGAACTAGGTTTATTGGAGGTATCTATCATTCAAGATTCTAAGAATATAAGGGCCTGGGTGGAATCAAGTCTAGCGTATGCCAAGCCTTGTTTGAAATAGCCTTTATTTTTATCCAAACACGTCCGGTGATTAAATAGGTAATTTGAATTAAGTCCTGGGTTGGTTTTGGAACGGATTATTGCGACGACTGGTGGTACAAGGCCCACATATTCTCCTTGACGAACCTAAAAGCTTGGGCTGATGGCTTTGTTGTGTTCCTCCAGTTTGTATTTTGAGTCACAGTATACATGCTTGCATCCGTTGGATCTAATCTAAATCTCTGGTTTTGGGTGGATACAATTTGGACTGAGCTAGGCAGGGACTTTACTATACATAACCCATCTAAATATTCTAAGTAAGCTTTGAGATTAACAGATTTTGTATCCATGGAAACATATTTGATTAGTTGCAAGGGGCCCAAATATTGATGGGTGTTCACTCTCAACTGCTGTCCTGTGGGCATTACATATTACTGCCCTTGTTTCAGATGCCCTTGGCCTTTATCTGTTTTTAGTTTCATGATTTTTTTTTTATCCCCAATGTAACCAGTCATGTCATTGTCTGCTTAAAGTTTGAACTGATTAGATTGCCAAATTCATTGAGGATATTCATTCCTGAAATGCGTCTACTTGTTCAAATTTGTCGTCTTCCGATCTTTCAAACTGTGCAGTTTATGGTTTTTGCAACTTCAAAAAATGTCACGTTTGCAGGAGACTTTTAGTGCTCCTACTGTCCTACATATACTTAACTGAAATGGCCAAACAGCAGTATGCTTGTCTAAAGTTGAAACTGTGCAGATGTGGCTTATTTCCTTACCAAAAGCATTAAGTAATCCATATTTTGTCTTTGATTATCAGGGTGAGGCGAAGAGTGCACATCTTATAGGTCAAGCAATAGCGAACAATCCTGCCTTTCTTGTTCTAAGACAGATTGAGGCTGCAAGGGAAGTTGCCCAGACAATTGTGAATTCAGCCAACCGTGTGTACTTGAACTCAGACGAGCTGCTGCTGAACCTTCAGGTGCTGGACTTCGAGAGTAACAGACAGAAGAAATGAGGGAGGGGATTTTTCCATGTTTGTTTTCTTCAATGGATAACACTTTTTTTTCCGTCAATCTGTACATTCTGGTTACAAACCTTTTTCCTAATCGAATGGCTTATATTAGGCTTTATTTTGGGTCACAGGATGTTTGGAGAAAACCGTTTTGACCTGATTTATGTTTTGTTTGCAAAATCATACTTGATTCAAGTTATATGCATAAACCTTTTAGAATTACAACATATGATGAAATCTGAATTTGATTGACGCTACATTCTAGAATTGGCGACGTAGATATAGAGATTTATTTCATATCTATAGGATATATTATTATGTGTCTGAGTTTTAAAGGTAGGGTTCTATTCCTTCTATCAATATCCTTCTGAAGATGAGTTTTTCTTTCCTTAATTGTATCTTAGGAGGATTCTGCTACGTCTTGAGGACACAGCTGCCCAAATCCTGGCTGATCATTCTCGAGATGCTGATTTGATCTTGGTGCGTTCAACCATGGTGCAAGATCAGGGATCTTGTATCGATTATGTTGGACTGGACTGTAACGGCCAACTGGGCAAGGACGGGGAGCAGTGATGATCATGTATCAGCCTGGGGAAGAGAACATATTCTTTGTCAGTCATCTTGTAGAGCTGGAGGAAATTTGTATTTAGACCTGTAAATGGTGGTTTACTAGCTAGAGTGATTGTAATTGCGGTGGCTACAACTGAGCCAATCAAGAAAGTGGAGAATGCATGTGATCTTCATAGTGATGTTTTTCTGTCCAGTCTTTGCCAATTAAGAGCATCTCCAACCCTATTGTCTTGTTAAGTGTTGTGAGTCTTAGGTGGCTCCTATGTGGCATGAGCCACAAGACAATGTCTTGTTTATGTGGCAAAATTATATCTCAAAAGACAATGAGATAGAAAAACTCTCTCCAATGCAAAAGTATTGAGGAGACAATAAAAAGTATTTTTTACAACTTCCAAGGCAACTTTTAAGACAATTACTCATCTTCTTTCTTTTTTCTAATATTTTTTTATTCATAATTGATGACATGGAAGAGAAGACATTGTCAAGTGCATTGTCTAGAACAAGACAATCAACTTCACAATGTCTTCTTTAATTTTTGCCACATAAGCTTCACAATTGACTTGACAATTGGATTGGAAAAGAACTTTTGAATAAAATTTTGTCATTCCTATGTGGCAACAACTTTTTTCCAAAGTCACAATAGGGTTGGAGATGCTCTAAAACTTAGCCAAAATAATAACTCCGCAGCTGCAGGTTTCCTCCCCTCCCCCCCAACCCCACACACAGCAACATGTGCCCAAGTGTTCTCTTTCTTCTTCCCTCTTCCGAGTGGTCAATGCACGTTTCGTGAAAAATTATATAGAATAATCTTTTGGTGGAATGTGCAAAATGAGATGGTTGACCATGGTTGGAAGAGGATAGGGAGCTTGGAATCAACAATCAATCAAATACACATTTGCTCAGTGGCACACACTCCCAATGAGTATTCATGGGCTCGAGCCATGCAGGAGCAACTACGCACTTGGAAAATCAGAGGGTAGTTCACCAATAGCACAAAGGGAAGAGCTCTTGTAGCAAAATCTATTGTACGTATATGTCAGCAGCCAACATTATACACTCTTTTGAGAAATTATAGGGGGAAGAATGACTTTTGCTCCTAAGATTAGTGCTTCAACAAATGGCTATCTATCTTTGAGTCGATTCATCAGGAAAGAGTTTGTAGCAACTGGTCTCCAACTCAGGCCTGCCCCCTTTCTGATTCGGTGCCGACAACAACCGTGAGTTATACCTGTCGGACGGATGGCGAGGGAACTCCGACAGCATCTGGACCACCTCCCTCATCGTCGGCCTCTCGACACTGTTCTCTTGGACACACAGCATTGCGACGAAGAAGATGTGCATCGCCTCTGCTGCAGGCACCGTGCCTAATCTTGGGTCGAGGATCAAGTCTATGTTATGTTTGCTGCCTCCGGTTGTTCTCTTGGACCACTGGACTATATCCACACCGTCTCCGAAACCTCCCACGGGCCGCCGTCCGGTTACGAGTTCCAGAAGGACTACTCCGAAGCTGTACACGTCGCTTTTCTCATCAACTTTTAGTGTATATGCATATTCTGGATTGAAAAGAAAATCCAATAGTCAAGACCTTTGATACCAAAATGAGTCGTGAGGTAGGAACTTATGAAGAATTTTATTTTTACATACAAATTAATCCGATCAAGTAACACACACATCATTGGTCCAAGTACAAGAGCCATTTCTTGTCACAAGGATTTACATTGAAGTTTGTGAGATTGAAAGCAAAAGTGAGTTTTCTTGGTTCTTGTAGGCAAATTCCCTAGTAACAGTCAAAAAGATCAACTCTACATAAAGCAACACATTGTACGAAAATATACCCAAGTTCAAATTGCTAACGAGAACCACATATCATACTAACATCATTAGCACAAAGTTGGAGGAGCATTCACTCCAATCCCAAGAAAGCAGTATCCCCAGTCAAATCAAAGACTGAAGGAACCATTTTACCTAAGTATGGAGTGCTTACTTAGAGCATCTCCAACCCTATTGTGACTTTGGAAAAAAGTTAATGCCACATAGGAATGACAAAATTTTATTCAAAAGTTCTTCTCCAATGCAATTGTCAAGTCAATTGTGAAGCTTATGTGGCAAAAATTAAAGAAGACATTGTGAAGTTGATTGTCTTGTTCTAGACAATGCACTTGACAATGTCTTCTCTTCCATGTCATCAATTATGAATAAAAAATAATAGAAAAAAGAAATAAGATGAGTAGTTGTCTTAAAAGTTGCCTTGGAAGTTGGAAAAAATACTTTTTATTGTCTCCTCAATACTTTTGCATTGGAGAGAATTTTTCTATCTCATTGTCTTTTGAGATATAATTTTGCCACATAAACAAGACATTGTCTTGTAGCTCATGCCACATAGGAGCCACCTAAGACTCACAACACTTAACAAGACAATAGGGTTGGAGTGCTTACTTATGCTAAATTTAAACATCTAATACTGGAAAACAAAACTGTTTCTCGAGCCGAGTGAGGATCGTACAGCTGATCGTACTGACGTGACGGTCTAACATTGAAAAAAAGATAAAATCAATGGAGGGAGGACCACGTCTGCAAGGTCTTCCGTGCTCCCATCGTTTCGAATTTTTTTTTTTTTTTTCGAGTACCAAAATATTGAAGTTGTCATGTTGACAGTTGCAGACGCATGCTAAGGACACGAAACAACTGTTTTTTCGTGTGTCTTAGTATATGTTGGAGCTGTGTCCAATACATATTGGACACGGGACCGCGGCCACACTAGCATGGTGGTAAATAAATTGATGTTATAAAAAAAAGATTTCATGTTGGGTTGGTGACTCGATCGTTAATATAATTTGATTGAAAGAGGAAAGCAAGTATACCGGGAGCAATGTATCCATAGGAGCCGGCGACGGCGGACATGCACTCCGACGCGCAGCCGTCGTGCAGGAACTTGGCCAGGCCGAAGTCGGCGACGTGCGCCTCGAACCTGTCGTCGAGCAGGATGTTGTTGGACTTGACGTCGCGGTGCACTATCATGGGGCGGCAGTCGTGGTGCAGGTAGCACAGCCCCCTCGCCGCCTCCACCGCGGCGCGGTACCTCCTCTCCCACCCCAGGAACCCCCCTCCCTTCCCGTGCAGCACCTCCCCGAGGCTCCCGTTCCCCATGTACTCGTACACGAGCGCGTTCGCCTCCGCGCCCGAGCACACCGCCAGCAGCCGCACGATGTTGCGGTGCCGGATGCTGCCGAGCGTCCGCACCTCCGCCCCGAACCCGCGGTCGTGCCCGCCCGACCCCGGCCCCATCAGCCGCTTCACCGCCACGCACCCGCCCCCGGGGGTAGCGCACCTGTACACCACCCCCGCCCCGCCGCGGCCGATCACGTTCGAGTCCTTCATGCACTCGGCCACGTCGCTCGCGCCGAAGCTCACCTTCTGGAAGGCGGTCAGCCGCCAGCTGCTACCGGACCCCCTGCGGGGCCGCCCGCACTGGCACGACCGGGCCTTCGCCACGACGGCGGCCGCGAAGACCAGCGAGCAGACGAGGAGGGCCAGGGCGAACGCCAGCTTGAAGTCGGCCGAGCCGCGCCCCGCCGGTACCGGCTGGCCGGGCGCGGAGTAGTTGCAAGGGTTGCCGAGGACCGGACCGCAGAGCCGCGGATTGCCAGCGAACGAGGACGCGTTGAGGTAGGCGAACTGGCCGACGTCCGGAAGCCTGCCGGAGAGCTCGTTGAAGCTGAAGTCGGCCGTGGTCAGGCCCTTCATCGCGCCGATCGATCTCGGGACGGTCTGGTCGAGGTGGTTCCTCGACAGGTTCAAGTAGTTCAGCACCTCAATCCTCGCAACCTCCTTCGGGATTGCACCGGACAGGTCGTTCTGGCTGAGGTCCAGGTAAGTGAGCTCGCCGCAGTCGCCGATATCCGGCGGAATCGGACCGGAAAGCGAGTTACGGCTGGCGTCGAGCTTGACCAGCCTGCGAAGCTGGCCTATCGAGCTCGGTATCGGCCCTTCGAGTCGGTTGCCACTGACGAACAAGGTCTCCAGGGAGGTGAGATGCGAAATGGAAGTAGGCAGAGGCCCCGACAGCAGATTGTTCGACACGTTTAGCTGCGCCAATTGGGTCGGTGCGCTCCGACGGCTCGCGTTCCGGTCCTCCGGGATCGACCCCGAAATGTAGTTGCTCTGGAGCTCGAGCAGGTTGAGCTCCGGCAAGTAGAGCAGGCCCGGAGGGATGGTTCCGTTCAGGTAGTTCTGGCCGAGCCTGACTCTGACCAGGCTCGAACACGTCCCTAGGCTCTCCGGAACGGGACCGAACAGGAAGTTCTTCAACAGAATCAGCACTCTGAGCTGGTCCGACGAGCAGAGCGTGTCAGGGACCGTGCCGGTGAGCTTGTTGGAAGAGAGATCGAGCACCCGAATCCTCCCGTTGCCGCCTAGCCCTCTCGGCACGACCCCGGTGAAGTTGTTGCTGAAGAGCTCGAGAGTCTCCAGGCTCGGAAGGTCCGCAAAGTAGTCCGGTATCGACCCGTGGAGCCGGTTGAGGAACATGTTCACCAGGACCAGCTTCCTCAGCCCGACGAGCTCGTCCGGTATCTCCCCGGTGAGCGCATTGTTCGACAGGTCGAGGAGCGCTAGATTGGTCAGGTTGCCGAGCGAGGGCGGGATGGGCCCGGAGAGGAGGTTGGAGTGGAGGAAGAGCGTGTCGAGCTGCGCCAGGCGCCCCAGCTCGCTCGGGATCCCCCCGTCGAGCCCGCAGCCCGACAGGTCGAGCTGCTCCAGGCTGGGGAGGCCGCCGAGCTCCCGCGGGATGCCTCCTCGGAAGACGTTGAAGACGCCGAGGTAGAGCTGCCTGAGGCTGGTCAGGTTCCCCATCGCGCGGGGGATGCTCCCGCGGAGGTCGTTGCCGATCAGCGATAGGTACTCGAGCGCGGAGAGCCCCCCGTAGGCCGGAGGGATCGTTCCTGCGAAGAAGCTGCCGCCGAGGTCCAGGTAGCGGAGGCTCTTCAGCTCCGCGACGCAGCGGGGGAGCGGGGAGGTGAAGTTGTTGTCGTAGGCGTCGAAGACTTGCAAATTCGGCAGGGTGGAGTAGTCCCAGTCCAGCCCGCCGGTGAATTGGTTCATGGACAAGTTGAGGTGCGTGAGGCTGGGCAGGTCGCGGAGCGCGACGCTGCCTCCGAAGCCGTTGCCGGCGAGGGAGAGGTTGACGAGGGAGCGGAGGCCGGAGATGACGACGGGGGCCGAGAGGGAGAGGTTGGAGTTGGAGAGGTCGAGCG
Organism: Iris pallida; assembly: GCA_029216955.1. Classification (NCBI taxonomy): domain Eukaryota; kingdom Viridiplantae; phylum Streptophyta; class Magnoliopsida; order Asparagales; family Iridaceae; genus Iris; species Iris pallida. The sequence goes on along the minus strand of JANAVB010025196.1, from coordinate 74,584,367 downwards.
CGACGACACGTGTTCGATGCGCGTCGCAGCGGACTCCGGTCCACGAGCAGACCGAGCCGGGGTCGGAGGTGGTCCAGCCGGGCGGCGCGGCGGGGGCGAGGGAGGACAATGCAGCGGCGTCGGAGCGGAGGGAGGCGGAGCGGGAGGTGGGAACGAGGAGGCTGAGGAGGAAGAGGAGGAGGAGAGGGGCCATTTTTTGTTGTTGCGAGAGTGATTTAAATTTTCATATATAGGAATAGGAGGGAGGGATGGGTTAGTGCGTAAAGAGCTGTTTGGGATAATTGGAAAATTTTGAAGTTTTGCTTTAGTTAAGGAATCATGCTTTTGCTTTACAGGATGCTCTTGACTGCTATGATATGCAAATAACAAGTTCATGATGGCTCAAAGGAATGAACCCACCAATTGAATGAACTGAAATTCTAAAGATCTAAACCAAAATTTAACTGAAATTAGCTATAACAAAAACTTAAACCTGATCGAAGCGATTCGGTTTGTTCAGTTGGACTAGTATGATATGCAAATAATATGTTCATTAATTAGAACTTGATCGAACCGAGCCAAGTCGATCACATGCGGTTTAACCGTTAACTCTCAATCACAATTCTAGAATTTTGATACAGTGGTAAGAATTTTAACAACAAGAAGATACGATACGAACACTGTTACTGCATCGATTTCTTGGAACATCTTGTAGACATATTCTTTGTTGTGTCCTGTCGTGTCTTGTCTGTAGACTCTGCTCAAATGCCCAGCATGACACCGATTTTTGGAATGTCTATGATTCCTAGTTGGAAATACATGAATAAAAATAAATTTTGATGAGCCTAGGCATAAAGAGTTATGAATATCGAAAATGAATAAACGATTCTGTGATCCCGTAAATTTAGGTGGTGTTTAGATGAAGGTTTGATATTTCTAGGAATCCAATTTCCATTGCTTTTCTATGAAAAATGAATTCAACATTTCTATATTTCTATACCCATGTTTGGATGTTTGGTTAGGTTGGCAATATGCAGCCATAAAATATAAGTGTTCAATTTTCATGTTTGGTCCAAACATGATTGAGAATCTTAATTTGTTTATTTCTACAAATTTCTTATTAATTTTATAATGTTACTGTTATTTAAATCCAACTAAAGTTATTTAGGGTATTATCGTCCCATTTTTTTAATTAATACATACAACAAATATATTTTTATTATTTTCAGGAAAGAAAAAAAATATTCCATATGTGTGGGTGAAGATGGTGGTGGTGGTGGTTCACTAAATAATTTCAAGTGTCATCAATCAAAATGATTATCTTGTTGTATTTAGTAGACAATTTTGGAAGTATCAAAATTACTAATAGATTCATACACGAGCCATGTCTAAAACAAACACTCGAGTCCAATAGCTGTGACTAGACTTAACATGAAGATGCATGATTGTGATTGATGTATAAAGAGAGGTAGGACACGAACCAGTAAAATGTGAGACCACAACATGCATGGCCTGATCCTTGCACTATTTGGGCAGCATACACTGCAATTGAAAGCCAAGATTGTCTTGTATTAACTAAGCTCTCCTCGAGCGGAGCACTACTACTACTGCTGCCGTAACCACCAGGACGGCTCACGGAACTGGATTATCCTATTCGAAGTTAATTTTAATTGTCCTTGATTAGGGATGGCAACTTCTTCCGAATTCGACGGGGATCCGACTTTTTTTTTTTTCGACGGGAACGGATTTGGGGATATAGAAATGAGAATGGGGACGGAAATGGGGATTAAACAAAATCTCCAATCGTATTCGGGGCCGGGTATGGATATTGTACTCCATGCCCCGGTAAATCCCCGACCCCGATTACTTATACTTATATGCGCAACACATTTCTATGAGTTCATGATCTATCTAATACTATATATAACTTTTATTAAATCAACATGTCTTGTAATTTTTTTTGGAATGAAATAGTTTATACTATACAGAAAAAATTATTAATGGGACGGCAGACGGGGACGAAAAAATCTGATCCAAAAAGTGTTAATGGGACGGGGACGGGGACGGGGAGTACATTGTTAAACGGGGACAGAGATGGGGATAAAAATTTAAACCCGACCGGAGATGGGGATGGAGACGGGGATTCGAACACTACTCGGAGACGGGGATGGGGGTATGATCCCCGACCCCGACCCGTCCCATTGCCATCCCTATCCTTGATCTTTATTGTAGGTCAATTCTTTACGGTGTGTTTGGGAACCTTTTGAGGAGAGGAAAGAAAATTTGAGGGGAAAGAAAATGGAGGAGAGTAAAATGGAGGAGAAATTAATTTTTTTCTTCACTTGTTTGGATAACCAAAAAGTAGGGGAAGAAATTTTTTAAAAATATTGATTTGTTTATTTATGAAGAAAGATACAATTACCATTTAGTCATTGATTTTTTTCCAATCATAATTAATACTTACTTTATTGGAGGGTAGTTGGATAATTTTTCTCACAATCCCCTCAATCCTCTTCATTTTCCTCCCACTTTTGGGAGGAAAATTTTTGAGTGGAGCCCACCTGAATTTTCCTCCCACATTCCTCTCCCTCATTTTTTCTCCCCCTTCCCAAACACCACTACTTTTAATTTTCCTCCCACTTTTCCTTCAACATTTTCTTTCCCCCCATTTTTCACTCTTCCCAAACAATATCTTAGGGTCACCCGTGGCCTAGACATCTATTGGAATCTTGCTGAGCTTAAGGCCTCGTTTGGTTACCGGAATTTGAGCTTGGGAAAGGAAAGTGATTTCTTTCCTATGTTTGGGAGCCAAAGGAAAGTTGTTGGAAAGAGAAAATGATTCCCAAGAGGTAGGAAAATAGGAGAAAAAATGGTTCCTCCCATTTATCTAAGGAATCACTTTTCCGCATTTATTACAAAAAGTTTTGACCAAAATATCCATGTTCATAATATTATTTACCATTTTTATCCATAATATCTTTTAGACAAAAATATTTCTAAGTAATAATTATTTTTATTAGCACGAGGGTATTTTTGAAAAATTGACTTGATTTTGTTTCCTTTCCTTACAAACACCAAACACTATAATGAAAATTAAAGATATATTCCGGCTATAATTCCGATCTTTCCAAACACCGGAAATGAAAGTTTATAGGAATTATAATTTCCTAAAGGAAAGGAAATATCAAGGAATCAGTTTCCTTTCCTTTCCATTCCGCGAACCAAACGAGGCCTAAGGGTTGTCCTAAGCAGAGGAGAGTTGTCCAAGTCCAAAATCTTATATGGCTTATCCTAGGGCCGAGCCTGACTACTACTCATCATTATTATCATCGGCTATGGAACATAAGAATACAACTTAGCAAAATTGATAAAGTTTTATCAAGTTCAACATTGTACATTATGAAAGGGTAGTGTCATTATAAAATTTAGAGTTATTTAATTTTAGAATCAGCATATAATATTCAAAAAAATTATGTTTAGGTATTCATATTATTCAGGAGAGTCTTAGTGTAGGTTTAACGATTTGTTTGGACTGACCGTTATATCTCGTTTGGGCTTTTGTAACATTCAAAATTTACGTTTAGTTTTAGAATCTCCTATAATATTTAGAATTTGAATCTCCTATAATATTTAGAATTTGGACGGTCAATACAAGTCAACTATCAGGACAAGTTCAGATCAAATTCTCGAGATCCAAACATAAATTTAAGGTAGATTGATCTAAATACGAAATATTTTGTCCGCAGGGGAGTAAGCGTGCATGACCGTACGCCGACGTGTTACTCCCATTGGCCCCTCCCTTGCACCCATCGGGTCCATTTTTGCGAATTCCATGCTCCCCTCCAATGGAAGGACAACACGTAATCTGCAGGACAGGACCGTGATCTATATCCGCGGACAACGTAGCATTGTTCGTCGACATCAACCATTGTTGAAAGCTAAGAAAAGAAAAGGGGAGAGAGATATATATAAAGAGAGAGAGAGAGAGAGAGAGAGAGAGAGAGAGAGAGAGAGAGAGAAAAGGGGGTGGGGTGGGGTCATTGGCGTGCAAGAAGAATAAAGCGTATGGATGGGCATGATGATCTCTCTTGCATAGAGGAGAGAATTTCTACAGATGTAAAGTAGGAATGGTGATTATAGCTAAATCATGATGTCCTTATTGGTGATGTTTCTAACTATAAACACAAATGATGGCTAATACTAAACATGAAAGGAACCACCGAAGCTTTTGTCCGCTTTATTCTTTGTGAACCTACACAAGGCTACGGGGAGAGAGAGAGACAGAGAGAGAGAGAGAGAGAGAGAGAGAGAGAGAGGGGGGGGGGCTACCAAAAAGAAAAGAAGAAGCAAAGAGTCTCCTTCCACTTCGAATGAAAGATGAACAATCTCTACATGACTCCCTTCTCATCACACATGGGAAAGGGTGCTCTTGTATCATATCATATGGTCTTGAATTGAACTCACTTCCCAAGGTGGCCTTCTTTATCGCTATTGCACTACTATTTTTTTTTTCCCTCTTTTTCGGACAAATTAAGTTAACTCCTACTATATTTTACATTTGTTACAAACCTATTTATACTTTGGAACAAATTATACGGCATGATATCTCTATAGTTTATATTTTTTATATAAACTTATAATACTTATGTTTTATAAAATAGTTAGTATAACTATTTTAGAATAAAAAAAGTTCATGTAATACTTAAGCATTTTTATTACCAGTATATGCATGGTTCCACATTGGCTAGTGGTGGTGGTGGTGTGTGTGTGTGTGTGTGTGTGTGTGTGTGTGTGTGTGTGGGGGGGGGGGGGGGGGGGGGGGGGGGGGGGGGGGGTCCAATATAAACAACATATGGGATTGCTATGGTTTTGTGTTACACAATTTATAGGCACTTTGCAATATTTGTAAAGGCTCTCTAGTCCTTACAAGTTTGGAATGGATGATTTTATATGGATGATTTTATATTAGGGTTATTTAGTAATAGGATCTCACATAATAAATGATATTAGCGTTTGGGTTTTCAAATGATTTGACATTAGTATTTCAATCTTAAATTCAGTTGATATTAGAGTTTGAGTCTCCAAAAATTCAACTATTATATGAGACCATATTACTAAATATCCCTTTATATTATTCCAAGGTTTGCAGTGTTGGTATCAAAATTAGTATTGTATCCTTTCTACGAGTATCGTAATCGGCAGTATCGACGATTTTGAATCGAAATATCAAAATTTGGTATCGTAAAATAAATAATTATTAATAAATTAATAAATTTGATTTTTTTTTTACAAATTGTATAATTTTAAGTATTTCATATTGTTTCTTAGTAATTTTAGAATTAAATAAAATAGTAGTCACTTTTGTGAATTGGTTTACTGCGAAAGATACGTTTTTTTTCTTCTTCTACATATTTTTACAATTTTACTTATGTTTACACCGTTGTTGATTGGTTTTTTCGTTGATTTTTTTTCGTCGAATTGACAGAAAAAAAGATCTCCAGTATCGATATTGGTTAGTAGATATTGGTCGATATCCAATCGGAAGATGCTAAATCGTATCGATATTGACCGTATCGAATCGATATATGCCGATATTGCAAAATAAAGTTCAAAAAGACGGATGATCCACATTGTTCTATTTTGAAACAAAAATGTGTATGCTAATAAGTATTTATTTCAAAGAAATATGACAATATAGTTTGTTGAACGTTGGATTGCCTAACACAACCTTAACAGTCAAAATAACAAGCATTAAGGTCACATTTGGTTTGCGGAAACATACATGGAAAAAAAAAGTCATTTGTTTTTTTGTGTTTAGATGCGAAAGCAAAGAAGGAAAGGAAAATAATTCCAAAAAAGGGAAGAAAATGGTTTTCCATCCATCCAAGAATTTATTTTTCACCCTAAAAATTCAACCTTTTCTTCTATTTTTTATTTTTATTTTTACTTTCTCAAACCGGCAAAAAAAATAGAAATAAAAAAATATTTTTTTTAAAAGAAAAGCAAATATAATTTTCTTTCCTAACCTTTTCGCCAAACCAAACTCAGGCATAAGCATTGCACACTTGCGGTTTGAAACATCCCAGGGAAATGCCAAAAATTCTCTTTATCTGCTAGGAATGTGGCATGAGCACTTGGATCAGCCCATCGGAGAGAGCATCTCCAATCCTATTACCTATTTTGGAAATAGAAAGTTGTTGTCACATAAAAAGACAATTTTATTCAAAATTGTTCCACAATATAATTGTCAAATAAATTAGGAAACTTATATGACAAAAATTAACATTGTAAAGTTGGTTATCTAATTTTAGACAATGCACTTGACAATGTCTTCACCTCTATGTCATCAATTATAAATAAAAAAATATTAGAAAAAAAGAGAGAAATTTTCTTGGAAGTTAAAAAAGAAGTAGGCGTTCCAGTACTTTATCTTGTAAGTTGAAAAAAAAAATTCAATACTTTTGCATCGAAACATTTTTTTCTTACTCATTGCCCTTTATGAATATAGTCTTGCCACATGTTAAAGATATTGTATTGTGCCTAAGACCATCTCCAATGGGGGTTTCTATCTTCCCTATTTCTATGGAAGAAATTCATTTTAGAAAAAACTTCTCCCAATGGTGATTTCTATCACCATTTCTATCCTAGGTGGCAATGATGTAGAATGAAAACTTTCTAGGAGGGTTTCTACATGTAGAAACTCTCATAGAAATTTTCATCTCTTATGACAATTATTATTGGACCCCACATCATTAAATTGGTCATTTTATTATGTGACACATAGGATAGAAATGAAGAACCATTGGAAAGCATTTTTGTATGTCTACAATTTATATGTAGAAACTTTTCCAACTAGGATAGAAATCTCCTTAAAGTACAATGCCAAGTAGGATAAGAACTCAATTTTAGAAATCACCATTGGAGATGGTCTAAGACCATCTCCAATGGGGGTTTCTATCTTCCCTATTTAAATGGAAGAAATCTATTTTAGAAAAAATTTCTCCCAATGGTGATTTCTATCACCATTTCTTTCCTAGGTGGCAATGATGTAGGATGGAAACTTTTTAGATTCTATCTCTCATGACAATTATTATTGGGCCCCACATCATTAAATTGATCGTTTTACTGTGTGACACATAGGATAGAAATGGAGAACCATTGGAGAGCATTTTTGTATGTGTACAATTTTTATATAGAAACTCTTCCAACTAGGATAGAAATCTCTTTAAAGTACAATGCCAAGTAGGATAAGAACTCAATTTTAGAAATCACCGTTGGAGATGGTCTAATGCCAAATAGGAAAGACATTGTCTTGTGCATGCCACATAAGAATTACTATAAAACAATAGGGTTGGATCAGCCCATCATTCAGAAATTTTTTTTTTGTGTCGTACGCACCGTGCACGTTTTATGTCAATTGTTAGATTGAATCGGGATATGTGGTACACATCTCTATACAATTTAACGATAAAACACAAGGCCGACCTATGGAGTTGGGTTGTCCTATCCAGAGCTAGTTTTGGTTGCTCCTTGACCCTTATTATAAGTCGATTCTGGAGGGTCACCTGCGATCACAACCTCTTATGGGATTATGCTGAATCTGGAGGTTGTCTCAAGCAGAGGAGGGATTATCCAAATTCGAAGTCTTGTCTGACTTATACCGGCTCTAAATCTACGTTATAATCTACCTATTGAGAGCGAAAGATGTAGGATATATACGTCCGGTACACAGAATAACTTCTCCATCATTCTCCTACGAGCTAGCGCGGCACTTTGACAAAGTTACAGTGCATGCTACGTTGGAAGAAAGATTTGGTCTACAATATCAAAGATCTCTTTTTTCAGAGAGACCTTGCTAAAGCTCGGTAACAAGTAACAATGGAGGGAGACCGACCTCTTTTAACTATTTCCAACAGTGCACTCCATTGTTATATTGCTATTCTATTGCGCATCGATCAAAGCAAGAGTAATTAATTACATATGACCAATTCTTCCTCCGAGGCCAAAGGAAAAGACAAAAAGAGGAAAAGAAGCTTAGTTATGGAGAGAGAGGAAGAAGTTCAAGATTTTGTTTCATTCTTTTGAGACTCATGACTACACTCAAGTACTGAAAGAAATCAGAGAAGAGTATCTTTGGAAGGTGCCATATATGTTTCCTATTCTCTCTTTTCTTTCCCCCCCGCGAATTATTATGTATGTATGCATATGCATGGAACGAAGAGAGAATCTTAAGTGCATGCCAACACTTGTCATGAGAGAGAGAGAGAGAGAGAGAGAGAGAGAGTTCTTACTTATTCACATTGTGCCGAAAGGAAGCACACCTCCCTATAGCTAAGTTGTGATGGCTGTTTGTTTGTTTGAATGCTCTGTCCAATTGCCCATGAAGCCTTGCTGTCCCTTTCCATTTCTCCAATGTATATATGTCCCCCATGCAACAAACCTGTAATAATTTTGACACAGGAATGCATCTTCATCACTGTTAATCTTTTAGGGTTATATAATAATAGGATCTCATAGAATATAAATATTAAATTTGGATCAACTTTTTCGGTATTAGAGTTCGTGTCTCCACATAGCTAAAAAATTAGTAACGTGAACAATAAAAATAAAACACAAATTCTAATGTCGGACAATTTAGAGATCCAAATCTTATTATTATATATTATATAAGACTCTACTACTAAATCTTGACCGAGACCAGATTATCAAGGTTTTCAAATTTGGATAGGAGTTCGATCGGTCAGGACACTGAATTGGATCAAATCCATCTAACTAATGTGTTAATCTAAATTGAACCACTTATTTAGACTAACAATCTTATATTGAATAAATTATATTATATACGACTATATATATACTATTTAGAAGTTCTGCATGTTTATCATAGTAGAACTAATCAAGAACAAAATATAGTAACTTTGGCTGCATACTAAATTTGAAATAAAAGTTAAAAATCAGGAATAAATTTAACTAGGTCAGATAGTTTGGTGGTATAATCGGTCATGACGATCGGATTTACTGGATTTTTGGGAAAAAAATAATGGATCGATATTATTAAACGGGTCCTGAAAAACTACTGGTTCACAGGTTTAACGGTTCATACGGTCGGTCTAGTCCGACTTTTAAAACACTGCAAATTATAAATTGGTATAGGGCTTGAAATGAGAACAATAATACATTTAAACAGTATATAGAGGATTTTGGGTGTTGTTTAGTTTTAAGTTTTGGAGGCTGAACGAATTCACATTTGGTAAGTCTGAAATTGAGAATTATAAAAACTATGATCTTATACCTCTCTACGAATTCACATTTGGTAAGTTTAGGGCCTCGTTTGGTTCGCGGAATGGAAGGAAAAGGAAATCAATTCCTTGTCATTTCCTTTCCTTTGGGAAACTTTAATTCCTATTGATTTTCTTTTCCGATGTTTGGCAATGCCAAGAAATTTGGAAAGGAAAGTGAATACTTCAATGTGGGAAAGTGATTCCTTCCTTGGATGGATGGAATCACTTTCCCCCCTAATTTTCCTTCCATTGGAAATCACTTTCCTTTCCTCCTCAATTCCTTGGACACCCAAACATAGAAAAGTAATCACTTTCCTTTCCCAACCGAAAGATTCCGCGAACCAAACGAGGCCCAAAGTCATTTAAGTTTCCGTGAAAAAGTAAAACCTAAGATCCCTTAATATAAGGGAAAATATATATAGATATCGAGGTATATATAAACTATATTCAGTGTGCCGATTAAAAAACTTGTCTCTTTCATATTATTGCAATTAAAAAGCTTATCAATGATACTTTAAAGTTCTCTTTTGTTCCATAGCTACATCTTTGCCACATCTTTGTTATAGCTGTAGGAGATAAAACTAGCCACTTAATTTGACTTTGCTTTGATCTCTAATGTACAAGTTTAACATAAAAATATTACATCATAATTGTTTTGTGATGAAAAAAAATCATATTACATATTAGTTCTATTTTAGATACAAGATTATTAATATATATATTTAAATTATTTTTTTTTGGAGCTTTCATATCAGTTCATTCGTTCTGGCCCAGGACACATCGTTCTGTTGCGCCTCCGTCGTCATTCCGTCGGTATAAAAAAATCTGTCACTAAGTTGGTAATTCTTCGTTTTAAACAAACTGACCTGCTATACACAACATGTTGTAGATAATAATATAACACATAGCATGAATATTTATAGCACAAAATGATAATAATAACACCCTTGGGATTTTAATGCCCAGGACAAAATCTCAAATAGTGTCCTATTTTTCTTCCATAGATGCGGTGAAAACAAAAAAATTATTACATATTCGTGGGGATGTAGTGTTATTGCCGAGACACAATTTTCGATGAAAAATTCTGAAACTGAAACAATTGTATACACAACGTTTCAAATGCAGCACCTTAAAGAAGATGTGCAACAGAGATCCTGGAGGATTCTGAATTACGAGAATCTAAAAAGATTCTACGTAATACACAAAAAATCTAAAGAGACTTTGTGCAATCAACTATCGGCAGTAGAGCTTCTAAAAAAAGTTACTGTAAAAGGCAACAGCAGCGATGACAGGCGAGAATGAGATGCTGGGGTGAATGAACCACCGTTGCTCAAAGCTTTATTCGCCCCACACGAGCACGAACAGCTTCCAGGAACCAGCAAATTCACGAAGAACTTCTGGAACGCTCGTAAGTCAATATTTAAGACTTGAACGGGCTTCCGGGACTTAACAGACTCCCTCAACTCTCTTCTTGGTGCATCTTTCAAAGGAGGCCAAGGGGCTCTATTTATAGAGCGGAGTTGAGACTTCACCTCTTCTCCTATCCGATGTGGGACTAAAATACCAATACTCAAAAATAGAGTTTGATATTTTAGATCATCCCACAATCAGCATAGAAGTGTGCCAGTCCACGCCTACCCCCCGAACACTTTCGTGCATGCACGAGACAATCCTGGAGTCCGCGTCCGAGTCCGAGTCCGCACAACAAAAATTAACTTGCATCCTTGTTGGAGTTAATCCTTTTTCCTTCTAGGAAAATACTCCCACATGGCACAAACTTGTGCCTCACTACACCTCATGTGCACACCTCAACACAAGCAATGCATTATATTGAGATACTCACCATTTGGTGTAGCCGACGTGGAACTATCTTTTCTAGTCCAAAGGCAAAAATACCAACAATCCTCCACATATCTCAATATATGGGTTGAGTGTTCCCCACAGTGACTGCCCATCATGCATTAGGAGAGATGTCGCTACGACTTGAATCTTCCCGCATAGGTTAAATAACAGCATGATACAAGAATGAACTAAGCCTTGAATTCTGCACCATAACTGCAATTCTTCCTACTCACATAATGACATCAACTGTGCTTCTGGCTGCACATTGAAGGTCTTGTGCCAGCCTGGTTTCAGTGTATAATTTTTGGGCGTCTACAAGTTTACCCTCAAGAGACGGCCTGATATCTCTGTCCATACACTATAAGTGAGTTCTTTATAAAGAGTCATGGCATGAAGCATTGCGCTTCTTTGCGGTGCTACGCCGCTATGACATGGCTTAAAGCCGAGGCTTTACCCCACCTGGGTACCTCATCGTAGTGTCATACTACTGTAGCATGAGGTCACAGGCCTCTTTGTAGTGCCAAACTACCCAGCATGAAGCCTTGCGCTTCCGTGCGGTGTTACGCCGCTATGACATGGCTCGCAAAGCCGAGGCTTTACCCTACCTAGTACCTCTTCGTGGTGTCATGCCACTGTAACATGAGGACATCGTCCTCTTTGTAGTGCTGTCTACTTCTCTTTATTACGATTATCATACAACATTAGGCTACCTGCCTATTTGCGGTGCTACTCCGCTGTGACTTGGCTTGCAAAGCCGAGGCATTATCCCTACCTGGGAACCTCATAGTGGAGTCACCCCACTGTAGCATGGAGTTACACTCCTTCTAGTGCTGTGCTACCGTGCTTCCTGTAAAGCACTCCAGGCATTCACTCTGCCTGAGAACTCATTAAGGCATTTAAGCCAACCTTCCCACAGAAACCGTTTTTCGCAGAAAACAATAGTAGACAACAGTGGTTATAGGTCCGTAACCTCTCCATGTCCAATAGAACATGTACCCACCGTTTCTGATATTCTTCTGGTTAATAGTCCTCCCTTGAACCAAAAGCTAGATGCCTAGTAGATTTCTCTTTGAACTAATAGCATAAAACTTTATGGTAGGAATGTAATAACACAATATCAGAATGCCTTCAAGCCCATTTTACAAGCTGTGTCATCGACCAGCTGGCGCTTGAGGCCCTTGGTGAACGGATCCGTCAGGTTCTCCTGACTCCGAACATCAATCACTGCAATAACACCTCTCTTGATAAGATCGTGTACTGCTCTGTGCTTCAACCGCATCGTTCTCTTTTTTCCCGTTGAAGAGTTCATTTGATGCCACTGCTGCTGCCGTCTGGTTGTCACAGTATATCGGTATCGCCGGTATCTGAGCCCCAACCACCGGAAGATCATACATGAGCTCCCGAAGCCACTTTGCTTCATCTGCAGCAGCATCCAATACAAAGAATTCAGATTCCATGGAGGAGCGAGATAATATAGTCTGCTTCTTCGACTTCCATGATATAGCAGCTCCGTCCATGGCGAATACGAATCCACATGTGGAATACTCGCTCTCCATATCTGAACACCAGCTAGCATCACTGAAGCCTTCCACTACTGACGGATCTCCGCTGTAGCAAAGTGCATATGTCTGAGTTTTCTTGAGATATCTCATAACACGCTTCACAGCTTTCCAGTGCTCAACGTCTGGATTGCTAGTGAACCAACTCAGCATTTCCACTGCAAAAGCTATGTCAGGCCTTGTGGCAGTAGTAGCGTACATCAAGTTTCCGATGACGCTAGCATACTCCAACTGCCTGACGCTTTCCCTCGAATTTGGCTCCAGCTTGTGATCACTCCGGTACGGTGTATCAATAAAAGGAAGATCTTGATACCCGTAGCGAGTGAGCATCTTTTCAATATAATGAGATTGTGACAGCGCTATTCCAGTGCCTGTCCGGATGATCTTGAGCCCCAAGATTACGTCGGCATCCTCCAAGTCCTTCATACTGAACTTGGTCGAGAGGAATTTCTTTGTCTCTGTGACGCAGCTTAAATCCGTACCTAGGATTAGCATGTCGTCCACGTAAAGACATACGATTACTCCTCTTCCGTCAGCAAACTTCGTATAGACACACTTGTCTGTTTCACTGACCCTGTAGCCATTTGACCTTATCACCTTGTCAAACTTCTCATGCCACATTTTGGAAGCTTATTTCAAACCATACAGAGACTTCATCAACTTGCAGACTTTGTTTTCCAGACCTCTGACGACAAAACCTTCTGGTTGTTGTATGTAGATATCTTCGGTCAGCTCGCCATTAAGGAATGCCGTTTTCATATCTATCTGATGTATCACCAGCTTGTGTATTGCTGCTAGAGCAATTAACAATCTGATGGTTGTCATCCGAGCTACTGGAGCATAAGTGTCAAAGTAGTCGACCCCCTGCTTCTGAGCAAACCCCTTGGCCACTAGCCTGGCCTTGAACTTGTTAATGGTTCCATCTGCTTTCATCTTCTTCTTGAAGATCCATTTGCATCGATGGGTCTTGCTCCTTCTGGCAGGTCAACCAATACCCATGAGTTGTTGGAGGTGATTGAGTCAATCTCGTTGTCTATCGCCTTCTTCCAGAATATAGCATCTCTGGTCTTCATCGCCTCATCATAGGTAAGCGGATCTGTTTTCACATGATAGGTGACGAAGTCATCTCCGAAGTCTTTTGGCCTCCTCGTTCGCTTAGTTGACGGCTCAGCGAGTTCTGGTTCAGCTGGTGTCTCCTTGACGACAGCTTCATCTTGGACTACTGGTTCATTAAAGACTTCTGTCTGCTTTGTACCCTCATCATTGTCCGGAAGATCCGCGAGAACAATATTCTTGTGTTTTGCAAACTTGTCTTCAAAGTATTCAGCATCGCGAGATTCGATGATATGGTTTGACTCGATATCAAGGAATCTCCGAGCATCACTCTTCTCGGCATACCCCAAGAAGATCGCCTTCGTAGTCCTTGTCCCCAGCTTCTAAATCTTCAAATCCGGGAGCTTCACATAAGCCAGACACCCCCACACTCGAATGACATTTAAGTTAGGTCTGACTTTGAATCAGAGTTCATGAGGAGTTATGTCGGAAGTTGCATATGGCACTCTGTTCAGAATGAACGTTGCCGTTAGTGCAGCTTCTCCCCAGTAACACTTTGGAAGACCCACAGTCAACAGCATGGAGTTCATCTTCTCTGTCAACGTTCTGTTCTTCCTTTCTGCTACTCCGTTGGATTGAGGAGAGTACGGAGCCATTGTCTCATTGATGATTTCATGTTCTTTGCAGAATGATAAGAATTCATGAGACCGATACTTCCCGCCTCGATCACTCCTTAACCTCTTGAGTTGTTGTCCAGTTTGCTGCTCAGCCTCGGCCCTGAACTCCTTGAACTTCTCGAATGCTTCGTCTCTAGACTTGAGCAAGTAGACGAAAGCATACTTTGAGAATTCATCGACGAAAGTAATGAAATACTTCATCCCGGCCTTTGTAGAGAATTGTTTGAAGTCACAGATATCTGAGTGAACCAACTCCAAAAGATCTGTGCTTCGATGGACCCTGTGAAAGGGTTTCCTTGTGATCTTCGTCTGAGCACATACTTCACATTTCTCTACCTTACCCCCACACTTGGAGATAAGTCCTAGACTAGACATTCTGTTAATCCTTTTGCAATGAACATGTCCTAGCCTATTATGCCACAACTCAAGAGAATAATTAGAAAAAGTGATTGCATTTATATTATCATGCTGGGTTACAACAAGCTGAATCTTGTACATTCCTTCAGTTTGGAAAGCTTTCCCGAAGAATGTACCCTTCTTGGACATCACCAACTGGCCAGCATTGATGTCCATCCTCAAGCCTGCGTTGCAGAGCAGACTTTCAGAGATCAGGTTCTTAGCAATTACTGGAACATGCTTCACACCTTGAAGTGTTAGAGTGTTCCCCGATGTGAGTTTCAGCTCCACCGTTCCGATCCCCAGTACTTCAGCTTGTGCCTGGTTTGCCATTATGACCTTCTCTGAAGTTGGCTCATAAGAGACGAACCAGTCTTTGTCTGAACAGACATGGCATGTCGCACCAGTGTCTATCCACCAGTCCAAGTCAGCCCCCACAGTTGCAACCTGTGCTATCATGGCAACTAGATTAGTAATCATAGAAACCTTACTAGGCTCACCTTGTTCTTTGGGCTTGGACTTGCATTCGGATTTATAGTGGCCCTTCTTGCCACAATTGAAGCAAGTCACATGGGACTTGGACTTCTGCTGCTTGAAAGCAGGACCCTTCACTTTCAGATTTGTGAAGTCCTTCTTTTTGCGATGAGAAGCAGCCTGCTTCCCCTGGTACTCTCTGGTTTGGACCAGATTTGCCTTCGCCAGTTGTTTGGACAGAGTATCCATCTTCTGTTGAGAGCACATCTCGTCCTCAACATGGATCTCTTGCAAGAAATCTTCCAAGCTAATTTCCATCTTCTTTCGATGCATTCTTGCATAGAAGTTGCTCCATTCTGTAGGAAGTTTCGCGACGATCCCTCCAATGACAAACTTGTCGACGAGGGGCATGTTCTCGTCTTCTAGTTTCTGACACAACTTCAGAAACTCCTTCACTTGGGGCAGCATCGCCTTCTCGTCTTCGAAGGTCCACTTGTGATATTTTTCTACCATGAAGATCTTGGACCGGTTCTCGTCATCTTTATAGAGCTTTCCCAAGGAGTCCCATATCTCTTTGGCAGATGTCTTCTTGGAGTAGGACTCTGCCAGAGAGTCTTCCATGGAATTGAGTATCAGTAGTTTGCATATACTGTTTTCTCTCTTCCACTTCGCTTGCTTGGTCGTAGCAGCGGCCACAGCCGCAGCAGATCCAGTGGTTGGAACGATCGGTTCTTCTTCTGACAGCACGTGATCAACATTCACGAGTTGAAGATTTAAAGTGACCTTTTGTCTCCATATCTGGTAGTGTTCGCCATCGAATTTTTCCAACTTGTTAAAGCCGGTATCGATGAGCGAAGCACGAGAATTATCCATCTTCTCAATAAAGCTTTGAGATTGTTATTGCCGAGACACAATTTTCGATGGAAAATTCTGAAACTGAAACAATTGTACATACAACGTTTCAAATGTAGCACCTTAAAGAAGATGTGCAACAGAGATCCTAGAGGATTCTGAATTACGAGGATCTAAAAAGATTCTACGTAATACACAAAAAAATCTAAAGAGACTTTGTGCAAGCAACTATCGGTAGTAGAGCTTCTAAAAAGAAGTTACTGTAAAAGGCAACAACAGCGATGACAGGCGAGAATGAGATGCTGGGGTGAATGAACCACCGTTGCTCAAAGATTTATTCGCCCCACACGAGCACGAACAGCTTCCAGGAACCAGCAAGTTCACGAAGAACTTCTGGAACGCTCGTAAGTCAATATTTGAGACTTGAACGGGCTTCCTGGACTTAACAGACTCCCTCAACTCTCTTCTTGGTGCATCTTTCAAAGGAGGCCAAGGGGCTCTATTTATAGAGTGGAGTTGAGACTTCACCTCTTCTCCTATCCGATGTGGGACTAAAATACCAATACTCAAAAATAGAGTTTGATATTTTAGATCATCCCACAATCAGCATAGAAGTGTGCCAGTCCACGCCTACCCCCCGAACACTCCCGTGAATGCACGAGACAATCTTGGAGTCCGCGTCCGAGTCCGAGTCCGCACAACAAAAATCAACTTGCATCCTTGTTGTAGTTAATCCTTTTTCCTTCTAGGAAAATACTCCCACATGGCACAAACTTGTGCCCCACTACACCTCATGTGCACACCTCAACACAAGCAATGCATTATATTGAGATACTCACCATTTGGTGTAGCCGATGTGGGACTATCTTTTCCAGTCCAAAGGCAAAAACACCAACATGTAGTCCGTTGGGTACACCGGAGGTCCTGTGGGAATGGACACGGTTCAAATTTTCTCCTAAGCGTTGCTCGTCGGTCCGGAGAAACACTACAAAATTATAGCTAATTAGCGATGGAAATATACGTCGCTAGACCTAACTTTTCTGTCGCTATTTAGAAATACCGACGGAAATGATGCGTCGTTAGATTTATTGTCGCTAAAAAATATCCGTCGTTAATCTGCCGCTGCAGCGACAACTTACCGACGGATATGGCGACAATATCACAGCTACAGATTAACAACGTATTATTTTCGTCGGTAAGACTTGCGACAGTTTTGCGACGGATTAGCAACAGAATTTTGTTAGACCACAATTATAATTTTTCCAGAAGGTTACCGACGAAAATTTTCGTCGGTAAGACGTCTGATACATTTTTGGGTATCAAACAGCACGTTACCGACGTAAATTTTTGTCGGTAATACGTCGGTGGGTTGTAACACTCCTTCGGTAGTGGTCGCTAGTACGCCGGTGACATGTAGTAATCTATCGATAATCAGTCGCTAGTCCGCAGATGAGCTTGGCATTATTGCCAAAACAAATCGTTCCTGCTATGCACAAACCTGTCATATATATATATATATATATATATATATATATATATATATTCAGTAGAAATATACTATTTATTCAATAAACTAAAACACAAATATATATAACATTGAAGAAAATAGACTCAAATACAACTATGCATTGATATAAGTTGTATGTCAAAAGCGTGTAGCCATAGAAGCAATATATTATACGTCGGACTTCAATCAGACAACATTATACCACGGCATTGCTAGAAATTCAAAATACACTCAAGCATGGCACAACACAATACGATATATTACCAAAACCAATTCCCAAAAAAATGTTAAACACATAAAAAAGAATTATACCCAGATATCGGTCGTCGGGAGGAGGTGGTGGTGGCGCACTGTAGTGCCCCGTCCTGCAAAGTCAATCGGAGAAATCGAAACGCCGATGGCGTTCGGACTTAGCCTTGCAACGGCTGCTCGAAGGCTCGCTCGGTCGAGGCAACTCCTCGCTCAGGTGGGGTAGTTTCGATGAACTTGTCTCATCTTAGCCTTCACATAATAACTTGCATGTTTTCAACTTGCACAAGTTAGGCTTGATAATAAAAGAAACGCATCCACATAGCTAAGAAAATAATCTCGATGGATCAGAATGTGTTAGAACATGGAAAATGGTCCCACGGTCTGCTTGGATGTCTGCTCAGTGTGCTTTTAAAATGACACTCGGTCATTCGTCCTGTGGCTTGGGAGAAGGAAGTTGGCCTAAGTTGCTAAGTTGTCACAACGCTCGAATTGTCCTAAGTCATAGGCGGCGCCTGCGTGAACGCTTGATAAAGCATGCACGGTCCCGTCGTCCAAGGCTTGGCATAGCCTTCGCATGCCCCGTGGTTTAAGTCGTGTTGTACGGCTTTTGGCTTAAGTCTAGGCACCCGTGAACTTGGTTGTTCAAGTCGAACACGTGCGCGGCACGTTCCCTCGATGCGAAGCTTGGCGTAGCCTTTGCTCGTCAAGTCGTTGCGCAAATAAGTTAGGCAAAGTTATGCCGGTCGGTCTAAGCTATTTCTAGCACTGTCCCGCTCTATTTGCGGTTGTCAAGTCACATAGTCCCTCGAGACCAAGGCTCGTCGTATAAAGTATATGACTTGAGCGATAGCGTCGCCTAGAGAACCAGGTCTGTCTAAGGCACGAGCCACGGTCGGTTTAGTGAAAAGTGTGCCACGGACAAAAGAAGTCCACGCGACTGGTTGTCGCCGAGATTGGTCCCGCTACTTGGGAGTCTCGATAAGTCTCGATAAGCCTCGTTCACGCGAGATCAGTCCCGCTACTTGGGAGTCTCGCTAAGTCTCGATAAGTCTCGTTCACACGAGATCGATCCCGCTACTTGGGAGTCTCGCTAAGTCTCGCACACGAGATCGGTCCCGCTACTTGGGAGTCTCGATAAGTCTCGCTAAAGAAGTTCACGAGATCGGTCCCGCTACTTGGGAGTCTCGATAAGTCTCGATAAGGAAGTTCACGAGATCGGTTCCGCTACTTGGGAGTCTCGATAAGTCTAGATAAGCAAGCACGCGAGATCGGTCCCGCTACTTGGGAGTCTCGATAGAAAGTTGGAAAGCATGGTCATGAATATGAAGGTCTTGGTAGATAAAGTTGAGTTGATTCTGCATGGTCATTGGATAACTTGTCGATAAGGTGTAGTCTTCTCGAATGATCGTCGGGGCGCCTGGATTATGTCGGCCCAGGGGAAGCGAGATACGGCTCAAGATAGGATGCCATGGATAACCGCATAGGAGATTCGACGCTTCCGGGGCTAGCTACCCGCGGCGGGACGGACCGATATCCCCTAGTCACAGGTCCAAGATAGCTTGACATTGCTAGTGACCACTCATATAGATGGGTCGACAGAATATCGGCAAACTGCGTGTATGCCTTTGGATTGAGTCTAGAACTTGAATGCATGTCTAGTCGGTAACCCAATGTCTGGGCCTAAGATTGGACTTCAGCATAGGCACCGTGCTTGGCACAATACTTGGCGTCCGGATGTTCATGAAATCGACACTATGTTGCACAAGTCTTGTCTAAGTTGGTTTATGAGTTGAACAGGAAGGCCGTAAGGCGGTAGCCTAGATAAGTCTTGATAAGTTGCGAGGCACGGCCTCAATCTTGAAGCACGAATAAGCCTAAGCAAGGTCTAGAGGTACGACCTGCACAAGTTGTCTCCTTGACGTCATTGGAAACTAGAATAGACAAGTAGATGTCATGGCACGACCCTGCAGTCCCGAGTTGAAGTTCGGTCAAGTACATAAGCGATGAGGCACTGCCTCGATCGAAATACACGTTGGCATTATAGCACGACCATGTCGTAGCACATCGGTTTGGTCAGACGTCTACGTCTTAAAACTGATCCTAAGGAAAGACTAGAAAGACAATCGTAAAGGGACTTGTATTGCACTAAGTAAATAAACGTGTCGGTTTTGTATGGGTGGGCGAGGAGCTCACTATACCAGTACAGTTGAGTACTAACACCCACACAGTTTTCATGTGCAGGCACAGGTAGAAGCTCGTGGCGTAGAGCTCGCTTGGACGCGTCGAGGCATGGAGTTCCTTGGCAATTCGAAGCGTGCGGCACCGTAGAGTCAAAGACTTATACGGGACATAATGTATGGACATTGCCTTCCAAAGCTTCCGCTGGCTCAAGCATTGTATCGAGAGATGGAAGAGAGTATAGTGACTTGTAAAATGAGAGAAAAGTGAGCTTGAGAGACTTGTAATCATGGCCTTGCGCCTATTGTAATCTGATTGTTCAATATCAATAAAGAGCTCTTTTGAATAACTTGTGTTTTGATTCTAAATTTTTGCTGCATGTTCAACGTTTTTGCTTGGGACTTCTGTACGACGATCCCGTCTCCGCCGCTGTAATCGACCGTTATGAAACTGCCTTGTACGAGCACAATCTAGGCTCGTGCGGCATCACGCCTTAGCGAGGACGATCGCTCCTACGGGAGCGGGGCGTGACACGTACGGGGGTGGGGTAGGGGGGACGAACTCCGTTTGGGTCGTCAGGAGGAGGTGGCTGCGGCGCACGACAGTGGTGACAAAGGAGGAGGGGGTGTCCTCGTAGACAAAGGAGGAGAGGTGGTCGATCGGGGGTCGAGGTCCGTCGGAGACGAAGGTGGAGAGAATGGTGGTCGTCGGAGACGAAGGAGGAGGTGTTCGCCGGAGACGAGGGCACGAGAGGTTCGCCGGAGAGAGGGGATGGAAGAGGTGGGGGTTTGGGGAAAAATGAATTTTTGGGTTTATTTGGAAAAATGAGGAAAGTTGCTCTCTGCCAGCAAGTTATACATTTCGTAGCGACGAAAAGGATTCGTCGCTAGTCCAACGCTATCTTTACTTTGACGATTCCGTCAGACTCGAGACAAAAATATGGATATATTTTTATAAATACAGTTATGTCGTAAAGCAGTCACCAATTCGTCGCTACCACAGCTGTCACACCCCGATTCAGGGAAGTCGTTCGTCCTCGCTTTGAGTCACGTCGAATCGCTCGTCCTTGCTTGGGTGTGATAATTCTGGTATTGCACTTGTATAAGGCAAAGACGGTACATAATTGATAATCTTCAAATAGAGACACATCGCAGCGGCAGAAGCAGACAAATTGAAGACAATGAGGACATTTCTTCTCATTGAATGGAATACATTATTGAATTTTAGCAGCAGAATGAGCAGATAACTTGAAGTCAAACAGAGACATGAAGAAATAAGTTAGTCTTTATTAATAATTGAAATACAGTGTAAGACTTGCAATAGAATGCAAAGTTTACAACATATCTCACTGTACACTTAATAGCCTCTGAAACACATTGCCATTTGGGCTTACATTTGGTACTTGATACATAGACTTTACAACAGGATATGCCGACTTGGCTTACAACTCACTGGTATAACTGATTACAATATTCCATACATTATGTCCTTTATAAACAGAAGACATCATCTTATACAAGAAGAGCTTCTGCATGCCCAACAAATCTTCGATGCTGCGGGACTGATCAATCCAATCTTCGTGTACTAAACTTTCCAAGCACGAGCACCTAAAAAGAGTGCTCACAACGTGGGTCAATACATCATCAATTTACCGGCGAGCAGAACCAGCCCACTCGCCTAAACCAACACTAAGTAGTCATCTGAGTAAGCATTTATAAAAGTGATCTTTCTATTTGGGGCCTAGCATCAATTTACAGTTCATGGACAATATCATATTGAAGCATGTAAACAGTTTATATCATTTATCATGTGAGGAGCAACATAATTCATAGGCAGCATGTACAATCACATTTCATTTATAGCAACAGTTTAGCATGTATGTCCTGATTAAGCAGTATTTTATAGCAAAACATAATTGTAGCATACTGGTATTATCATATTCAGCAGATTATAGCAATACTTATGGAAATGATAATATTATAACATAATTTCAATTAACATGTTAAGCAGGCAAGTTGAATATATTCAACATGTAAATAACTATATCACATTAAGTGATTTCTTACCGATAGTCGACTCCTTCGTACCTGTATCAAATATAGGTTAGATGATATGCTTACTCTGCCTGCACAAAACATTCATTAGCGTGTATCCCGACTACATAATCATTGGTGTTAGTATACCATTTAGGACGTTGCCATATAGGACTTCAATGGTATCGACGCACCATTTCACCGGATTGCGAGCCCGAATAAAATATCTCGATACCATATAGCCTTAAAGTATGTTTACATTTCCCTCATGGTTGGATCAGCCCCAGCACAGGGCATACCATTCGAGGAAGCAGTCACCCCCTTGTGCACAAGTTATCCATGATTGTAATGTCCCGTCCCGTTCAGTCAATCGGAGGAATCAAAATGTCGATGACGTTCGGACTTAGCCATGCAACGGCTGCTCGAAGACCCACTCGGTCGAGGCGACTCCTCGCTCATGTGGGTGGCTTCGTTGAACTTGCCTCAGCTTGGCCTTCGCACTAATAAAATGAAAGTTTTCAACTGCATAAAGTAGGCTTGATAATAAAAGAGACGAATCCACATAGCTAAGAGAATAATTCCAACTTGGGTCGATTCAGTTAGAACAAAGAAAATGTCCCACGGTCGGCTTAGAAATATTGCACGATGGCTTTCAAAATAACACTTGGCCTTTCGTTCCGTGGCTTGGGAGAAGGAAAGTCGGTCTTCGCCACAAAGTTATAAATTAGTCTAAGTCATAGGCGTCGCCCGCATAAATGCTTAAGAAAGCATGCACAGTCCAAGAGTCCATGGCTTAGCCTAGCCTTTGCTCGTCCCACAGCTTAAGTTACGTCGCACGATTCGTGGCATAGGTCTTGGCACCCAAAAAACTTGGTTGTTCAAGTCGAATGCGTGCACGACACGTTTCTACAATGCAAGGCTTGGCATAGCCCTTGCTCGTCTCGTAAGTTAAGTTGTTGTTCGATTAAGTTAGGCAAGAGTTTTATTGCGCTATCTAAGTCATAGCAAGCACGATCCCATATTTTCTGCGGTTGTCAAGTCACATAGTCCCATGATCCCAAGGCTCATCAAATAAAGTATGACTTGAGCGATAGTGTCGCTAAGAAAGTAAGTTGGTTTAAGGCACGAGCCACGGTAGGTTCAAGGGTAAGTATGCCACGGCTAAAGAACAAATTTTTGGTCCAAGTTAAGCTGGAAGACTACGCAGTAGTCGTTCCTTGGGTTTTAAAAGGATAAAAGGTTCATGCGACTGGTTGTCGCCGAGATCGGTCCCGCTACTTGGGAGTCTCGATAGAAAGTTGGAAAGCACAGTCATGAATAAGGAGGGACATGGTAAATCAAGTTGAGTCTTGCATGGTCATTGGACAACTTGTCGATAAGGATGGTTTTGTTCCTCAGATGGTACCTGTGGGGACCGATCTGGCCTAGGAGGAACATGTTTGCGGGACCCTCAGATGGTGTGCGACCTGACCCGAGGGGTGAGCCGTAGAGCGAATAGTATGGGAAATTCGGCGAGATCGCGCTTCGTTGTAAACGAACGTACCGTATTATCCAATTAAGGTCCAAGTATAGCTTGTGGTGCTAGTGACCCTTTCATATAGATAAGTCAGCATAGGAGCAGCTATCCACGTGCATGTCTTAAGCGAGTCAAGATGTGTGAGCACGGTTTGAGTGAGTTACGAATTATTTGCTTGGTATGCAACACAGTCGATAAGTCTATGATTTGGCTATAGCCAAGGCACGTGCTTCGACACGAGATGTGGGTCGACTAATGAGTTCGTTGGCACAGAGTGCATAAGTCAAATTTGAGTCGTTAGAAGTTAAGCCAAGAAGGGCCGTAAGACAAGTTTGTTTAAGTCATGCTAAGTTGCGAGGTACGGTCTCGATGTTGAAGAACGAACCAAGTCGATGACACGAATCATGTTATAGCATCCGAAGTATGGGCTATAATGCACAAACGAGTCATTACGTTGATGTTACAAGCATGAGAATAGTCTAGAGGTAAGGATAAGGAAGTTATCGGTACGATAGCACGATGATGGTCTAGAGACACAAATAGGCCATGCGTCTGTCCTAAAATTGATCCTAAGGAAAGAATATAAAGAAAATCATAGAGGAATCATGTTACACAAAGTAAATGACCGTGTTGGTTTTGTATGGGTGGGCGAGGAGCTCACTCCACCAGTACAGTTGAGTACTGACACCCACACAGTGTTTATATACAGGAACAGGTAGAAGCTCGTTGGCACGGAGCTCGTTTGGACGCGTCGAGGCACGAAGTTCCTTAGCGTTTTGAGACATATGGCCGCATGGAGTCAGAACTTATACAGGACATAATGTATGGACATTGCCTATCCGAAGCTTCCGCTAGACTACTCAAATTGTATTGAGAGATGAGAGAGAGAGCAGAGTGACTTGTAATTGTGAGAAGAGTGAGCTTGAGTGATTATAATCTTGGCCTCGCACCACATTGTAATCTTTGTTTCAATATCAATAAAGAGCAGTTTGAATGACTTGTGTTTTACTTTAAATTTCTGTTGCTGTTATTCAATATTTCTGCTTAGAACTTCTGTACGATGACCTCGTCGCAAGCCGCTGTAATCGGCCGTTATGGAACCTGCCTTGCATGGTCGCAACCTTGGCTCGTGCGGTATCACGTCTTAGCGAGGACGATCGGTCCTACGGGACCGGGGTATGACATACTGGTATAAGAGCATGGCTTTACGTCCTTGGACTTTCGATTGAATTCTTTAACTCTGTTGTGTTACTTCTGCAAATCGATATCGCTGGTGCGCTCTCTCTCAAATTTTCCACGGATGTCCATACAATAAGTCTATATATTTTGAAAATTATCACAAAAGAAAGTTGGTTGAACTAAAGTTAATTCAAGTAAGCACGATTGGCTAAGTCGGGCTGGACATATACACCAAGAATTGAGTCGACCTTAGAAAAAGTCGTGTGCGAAACTCGAATTATTTCAAATGGGATCGAATTTGACTTGACTTATAGAATGCGGGATGGCTATTGATAGGGATGCCATCAGATGATGTTATCGTCGATGCGATATAGATGAGCGTGCTTGGATTTTGAGGAATGGTTCGAACGAAGATTCAAAGTAATCAAGATTCAAAACTTGTTTCGAGGATTTGTCGAATGACTTCATCCCTGAGTGGTGTATGGGATAGCCTCGGAGATGTCGATTGATTGAGGATACAGGGTGCCAATGAGTCTATCAGCAAGCGACGAATATACAAAGCCTTAGAAAGAGTATTTCAAAGTTTGTCATGACTTGATAGCTAGCATGAAATTGATTTGAACGAATTAGAAATGATGCGCACGAGATTGGGATTATGCAAGTATGAAATATGAGAATGATTGAGTAGGAAAATTGAATCGATGAAAAGTTAAGGTGTACGAACGGATGACTCGATCGGAGAAAATCGATATGTATCGTATATGAAAAGTTAGCACGATTGGTGGATGATAGCGTGCATGGAAATGATTTGAATATTTGAGAATGACTCTAAGAATTGGAATAGATGTTGCTCGATGATTTGAGTTAGCATAGATCGATGAACTTGAGGAAATTCGTTGCTCGATGACTTAAGATACACGGATGAATGTACGTGATTTTGGATTTGAATGATTTGATCATGTAAATGATTCGAGGGATAATAATCGAACTTGATCTTGAATATAGAGAAGATTATCCAGTTCGGAAGATAGCATCAGTTGCACAACTCAAAATTTGTTGCAAATAAAGATCGTCGGGTTACGTATATCATCGATGGTATTGAGGCGTATCAAAGATCGATATACGATAACTCGGGGGTACTCTGATTCGAGAAATGACGAACGTGTAAAATATTATTGTTTCGGTAGATGCTATACTTGGAATTTTGATTAAAATGAATGCTTGGATAAAAATGATCATGTCTTGATTTCTTCGATGATAACCACAACGTCGGCGATTTTGTCTTGCGAGAGCGCAACTCCAGCCTTGCATATGCATCACGTTGGATTTGGGACGATCGTTCCGCATGAGCGCTGACATGGTGATTCATGTCGTGGAAATGATTGAACTTGGGAAATCAAGGCGTGGCAATTTGGATTGCTTTGACTCATAGTTTGATACGAAGGTGATATTCGAGGATGGTTCGGATTTGTGATTGATGATTGAGTAAACTTGAGGATTGAGTAGTCCAATCTGCGTATCGTGAATGGATTAGTGTAGACTCAAAGCAAGAGTTGCGTCCCGATAAGAACGATTATCCTGGAAGAATGCATGGTGATTTTATATCCCACGTGGATGATCGGACTTGCGTGAGATTGGGGCATGTCATTTGTTGAGCTAGGCGACCTTGTGAACGATTACGCGAATTACGATAAATAACTTAGGGAATATGAAATAAAAATTATGGTTTAGTAACAAATCATGTCATAGCATACTTGACTGGAATATGATGAGTACTAACACCCACATAGTATTTATGTATAGGCACAGGTAGAAGCTCATTGTCGCGGAGCTCGCTTGGATGCGTCGAGGCACAAAGTTCCTTGGTGTTTCGAGATGTGCGGCCGCATAGAGTCAAAACTTATACAGGACATAATGTATGGTGGGTTGACTAATGAGTTCGTTGGCACATAGTGCATAAGTCAGATTTGAGTCGTTAAGAGTTATGCCAAGAAGGGCTGTAAGACGAGTTTGGTTAAGTCATGCTAAGTTACGAGACACGGTCTCGATGTTGAAGCATGAACCAAGTCGATGACACGAATCATGTTATAGCGTCCCAAAGTATGGGCCATAAGGCAAGCACGAGTCGGTACGTTGATGTTGCAAGCACAAGAATGGTCTAGAGGTAAGGATAAGGAAATTATCGATGCGATAGAACGAAGATGGTCTAGAGACACAAATAAGCCAGGCGTCTATGTCCTAAAATTGATCCTAAGGCAAGAATAGAAAGACAATCATAAAGGGATAATGTTGCACAAAGTAAATGACCGTGTTTGTTTTGTATGGATGGGCGAGGAGCTCACTCCACCAGTACAGTTGAGTACTGACACCCACACAATATTTATGTGCAGGCACAGGTAGAAGATCGTTGGCGCAGAGCTCACTTGGATGCGTCGAGGCACGGAGTTCCTTGGCGTTTTGAGGTGTACGGTCGCATGGTGTCACGCCCCAGAACCAGAATACTGGAGAGCGGAGGAATGACTCATCCAGCTACGTATTACGGATAGATGAATACCGTATAATACGATCAATGCTGTCTAACCAGACGAGGGGGTGCATACTACATGAAAGTCTTACTGTGGTCATTTCACATCTATTGTCTCAATCATTCAAACAAGAAGCAAAAATAGAGAACATGTAAGATAAAGCAGTAAGGCGTCCCAAACACTTAATCAAAATGTCCTTGAGATCTGGCTTTACAAAACATAGCCAGATGGTATAGTAACATATACACAATTGTTATCAGCTGCAGTCTGACTTAGTTACAATTATGTAAAAGTAAGTACAAGATGATCCGACTAACATATCGGTGCCAAACGGCTAAGTATGAAGTAAATAACAAAACGAGCGGTGAAGTAAGGAACCCACTCGAGTTCTCCTGCGATCATTCCCCTAGTATTGACCATCTTGGAGGTGTAAGTAAGCTGAGTCCTCGGGAACCGGCTCTAAATCTGGCCATGCAAAACCAGAGAGGTTAGACCTCTAATAGCAAGTACCACAAGGAAGCACGATAAGAAGGATTAAACCAGTAAGTAAGAGAATATAATAATAGATCTCTGCTTTCCACTAGGATTCACATAACATCACGACACTTCAAACCAACCTCCCAACCAAACAAGGACAGAAGTTGGCCCGTCATGTCCTGATATTCTGATCATCTCAGTTAGGCAACAGAGTAGGTACAGTACACAAACAAATCATCTTGAACGGCCAATCAACTCCTACGGCTTGCTATTGTGAGTCTTAAGTTATCCTGGACTTATGCAAATAGGGATTCCTCAGTTCTTACTATGTGCGAGCAAGGCTAGTCTATCTAGTTAATCAATTGCGCCAATCATGAATTAGACGAATCCCAGCGGGACGCCCGTCATCAATATACAATATACAATAATAATATAAGCAGATACCGCTCCCTGCCCGTGTGGCAGGTTTACAGTATCTGTGGGAACCAGCCGGCCTGTCGGGCACTACTAGTCCCAAGAGGGCTGCCATATAAGAACTCGGGGATCCATTCTCTCCATGCAATCATTATTTTATTTAACTTAATAGTCCCTACGTTGAGTGAAATCCCATGCCGTGGATCATGGTCATTCAAATGAGTACTTTCGTACGGGGTACGATATGCGCAACTCTACAACGATACCCGTACGGCTAGGTTGTAGGTCTTACACGTAATGCAACAATCAAATCTGACCACGGAGTAATCATGCCTTGACCATAAAGTACACATGCTACTTTTGTAAAATAAATAAATAAATAAATTGATGCCTGTATGTGCCTGTACGTCAATATTCGGGATCAGCCAGTCGATTACAATAGTTCATTACATGAATGTGTCTCATTCATTCAATTCAATAAGACGACTAGCCAGTCTCTTAGTTCCAACTAGGAACGCATGATCAATTTTAGTCAAGATAACCATTATTATCAATGGTGACAAGGCATGAAAGTCAATTGGTATTAAATGGGGTCGAGTCTATAACTCTCAAGGTTAAGTTCCAGCCTCACTGGGTATCCATAAACCAGTTAAGACACAAGGCACGTTCTACACAACCATATGTATCAAAAATATTAACATGCTAAGATTATCGAGTTCATAAAAAGGCGTAAGAATATAATAGGAGAATTATCATGCCACCATTAAATGAATAAATTATAGAACAAATAGAAACACCCAGGTCAGGAAGTTACGCCAATAAGTCTATGCTAAGGCCAACAAGTTACGCAAGAATCGTACGCGTAAAAAAAGGGTACGCCAAGTTTAGTAGGTAGGAGTGAGTGTATAAACAGCGTGAGCGTGAAAAGTGGTTTACGTTGGCACACACAGCGTGATCATGAAAAGTGGTTCACGTACTCATAACGTGAGCGTGAAAAGTAACTCACGCACGCACAGCGTGAGCGTGAAGGGTGATAAGAAATTCACGCACGCACGCAAGGACGTGTGCGTATCTCAAAATTTACGCTGGCACGTAAGAACGTGAGCGTGACTCAAAATTCACGCTGACACGTAAAGACGTGTGCGTGACTCAAAATTCACGCTGACACGTAAAGACGTGTGCGTGACTAAAAATTCACGCTGGCACGTAAGAACGTGAGCGTGACTAAAAATTCACGCTAACACGTAAGGACATGTGCGTGACTAAAAATTCATGCTGGCACGTAAGAACGTGAGCGTGACTAAAAATTTACGCTCGCACGTAAAGACGTGAGCGTGACTAAAAATTCACGCTGGCACGTAAGAACGTGAGCGTGACTAAGCCTCCCGAACTCTATTCTTATGGAGCCTTCGTTCCAAGCCAGAAATGAAGTTCCTATGGTTCAGAATGGTATAGAATGAGAAGCTCTGCCACATGAAACTATCTATTCCGAAAGCACGCCAGTTTGGTGGATCAAAACCCATGAACAACCGAGAATACAACAACTTAGATCTAGAAGAAACAAGCCAAAGAAATCAAAAATGCCAAGTACTAAACTCTCTCGGAATCAAGAGAAGAAGGCAAATGAACCATAAAAATGGTTCTCCAAGTGGAAGCAAGAAGCAAGATGTACTTGCCTGCTGTTGGTAGGTGGAGAGAGTGATGAGGAAGAAAAAGAAGTAATGGTGAAGGAAAATTATAAGGAGAGAGAATGAGATGGGGGCTTTAAATGGAAGGGTGGGGTAGGTGGGGGTTTGGTCCATGTGAACCGCCATGAACCCAAAAATAACCAGCCATGGCCGAACCACAATAAGACTAAAGCAGAGAAGTTAAAAGCAGGAAATAAAATGCAAAAATAAAATTACAGGAAATAAAATGCAGATAATTAATTAACATAAAATTAAAAGAATTTAAATACAGGATAATACATGATAAATACTAAATAAATATATATAAGTTGTACATGTATAAAAATACGCATTCTGGGAACGGGGAGTGACATCTCTACGCACCTTAGAAAAATTCCGTCCTCGGAATTTCAAATCCAAGCAGGTAGAAATATCGGAGCTAAACCAATACAAGCAATTCTAGTGAGCAAGCAATCATTTTTACCATATCAAAAGCAAGTACTATATATGTAAATTCATCATTCTACGATATCAAGTAGCTCTACCCATAAAGTGATAAGCATGAAGAATCAGGACAATCAAAGTATACAGAAAAAGATATACCTTGTGAGTCAAACATGTGTGGATACCGTGATCGGATATCATCCTCACGTTCCCACGTTGACTCTCCCAAGGAGTGATGACCCAAAGCAACATGGATAAGACTAATTGTTCGGTTCTTAAGTATCTTCTCTCTTCGGTCCAAAATGGACACAGGCTGTTCCTCGTAAGACAGGTTGGTACCAACAACCAGCTCAGAATGATCGAGGATATGGCTTGGGTCCGATACATACCTACGTAATTGAGATACATGAAATATGTCATGCACCTCTCGTAACGAAGGTGGAAGGGATAAACGATAAGCAACATCGCCTATCAGATCAAGGATAACAAATGGGCCCACGTACCGCGGACTCAATTTCCCGCGAACGCCAAATATAATGGCCCCACGAGTAGGTGAGATCCGCAAGAATACGTGGTCCCCAACAGAGAACTCTAACGGCCTACGATGCTGGTCCATCCAATGACGATGTCGGTCCTGCGCAACTCGAAGTCGCTCTCTAATTCCTTTAACCACTTCAACCGTCTGAATAATCATTTCTGGGCCTAACATCTTCCTCTCTCCGATATCATCCCATGCAAGCGGCGACCTGCATTTCTTACCATATAGTGCTTCGAATGGTGCCATCTGGATACTGGCTTGATAACTATTGTTGTATGAGAACTCGACTAAGTGCAGGTGACTCTCCCAAGACCCTCCAAAATCTAGAGTGCAAGCTCGTAACATGTCTTCTAAAGTCCGAATCGTTCTTTCTGATTGCCCATCCGTCTGCGGATGGTAGGCCGTGCTAAATCTTAACTTGGTACCCAGACTATGATGTAAGCTCTTCCAGAAATATAATATAAAGCGGGTATCTCGATCTGACACAATACTGACAGGGACTCCATGCTGCCTGACTATCTGTTGCATATACAACTCTGCCAACTTTTCTGTAGATTGCCCTACTCTGAAAGGAAGAAAGTGTGCTACCTTTGTAAGTCGACCCACTATTACCTAAATAGCGTCCTTACCACTTGGTGATCTCGATAAACCGGTCACAAAGTCCATTGTAATATGCTTCCATTTCTATTCCGGAATAGGAAGCGGTTGCAATAACCCAGCTGGCCTCTGCTGATCTGCCTTCACTTGCTGACATACCAAGCAACGGGAAACAAATCTAGCTATCTCCCTCTTCATCCCGTTCCACCAGAAATGCTGCTTGATATCTTGGTACATCTTGGTCCCTCCAGGATGAATAGAATACTGAAAACTGTGAGCTTCTGCCATAATCTCCTGTCTGATATCTCCACTAGGCACACATAGATGTGATCCAAACCTAAGTGTACCATCTTCATGAATTCTCATCTCCTTCCTGAGTCCTGACACACTATGTCCTAAGCTTCTGAATCCTTGGGTCCTGAGCCTGAGCTGTCTTGGTCCTGCCTACCAAGTCGGATTGAACTTGTAGACTTGTTAGAACTCCTACATCACTAGGAAGTATAACTTTGATGCCCATCTACTGAAGGTCTTCTAAGATATGCCTCTTTGTTGTCAACATAAATGCGCCGCCTCTCCTGCTAAGAGCGTCTGCCACTACATTAGCCTTGCCTGGGTGATACTGAAGCTCTACGTCATAATCCTTAATCAACTCCAACCATCTTCTCTGCCTCATGTTTAGTTCCTTCTGAGTAAAGATGTACTTCAGACTTTTATGGTCTGTGTACATGTCTATTCGGTCACCATATAAGTAATGCCTCCATAGCTTCAGAGCAAACACTACTACCGCTAACTCCAAATCATGAGTTGGGTAATTCTTCTCGTGGTCCCGAAGCTGCCTAGATGCATATGCTATCACCTTTCCATGTTGCATAAGGACACATCCAAGTCCTTTACCTGACGCATCACAATATACTGTAAAACCTCCGGGTCCAACTGGCAATGTAAGAATAGGTGCTGATATCAACTTCTGCTTCAAAGTCTCGAATGATGCCTGACATTCTGCCGACCAAACGAATGGTACATCCTTCCGGGTCAAGCGGGTCATGGGTGCTGAAAGCCTTGCAAAGTCTGATACAAACCTTCTGTAATATCCTGCCAATCCCAAGAAACTCTGCACATCTGCTACGATCTTGGGTACTGGCCAACTTTCTACTGCTTCTATCTTCTTGGAATCTACTGCTACTCCAGCTTCTGATATGATGTGACCCAAAAATGAAATGTGATCCGACCAAAACTTACACTTGCTGAGCTTGGCATACAACTGGTTCTCTCTCAGAACCTGTAACACTTTCCTGAGGTGGTCTTTATGCTCCTCTTCACTAGCAGAGTATACGAGAATGTCGTCAAGAAATACAACGACAAACTGGTCTAAGTATGGCATAAAGATGCGATTCATCAAATCCATGAATATTGCTGGAGCATTGGTCAAACCAAACGGCATTACTAAGAATTCATAATGCCTATACTTCGACCTGAATGCTGTCTTGGGAATATCTTCCTTTCAAACCCTCACCTGATAGTACCCTGAACGAAGATCTATCTTGGAGAAAACTCTAGCTTTGCTCAACTGATCAAATAAGTCATCGATCCTGGGTAATGGGTACTTGTTCTTCACTGTTGCCGCGTTAAGCTTCCTGTAGTCAATGCACAATCTGGATGACCCATCCTTCTTTCCCACAAGTACCACTGGTGCTGCCCATGACGATATGCTAGCTTGGATGAACTTCTTCTCCTTCAGTTCCTCTATATGCTGATATACCTTGGCCTGCTCTGAATCCGCCATTCTGTAAACTCGATCTGATATCAGTTTAGTACCTGGTGCCAATTCTATACTGAACTCAATATCCCTAACCGGTGGTAGACCTGGAAGTTCTTCAGGAAATACGTCTAGAAACTCTTCAACTACCTTCGGAATATGAACTTCTTCCATCGCCGTTATTCCTCCCTGCTCTTGTTGAGTTGCCCCTGATCTGACTAAGGTAAACTGCTTCATGCCTGGAATATCAAAAGATACACTCCCTCTACGATAATCTATTATCGCATGACTGTCTTTCAGCCAGTTCATGCCTAAGATAACGTCGAAATTTCCAACAGGAAATTCTATCAACCGGGCGGGTAAGGAATGCCCACAAACTACAACGCTACATACTAAAATAACTCTACTAACTCCTACGAGCCCATTACCAGTGAGTATATTCAACCTCCCTGGCAATGCCTCGAACTCTATTCCTAGTCGTGCCGCAAATTGTGCAGATATAAATGAATGAGATGCTCCTGAATCAAACAATGCTACTGCGGGATATGAGGCGACGAGAATATTACCTGCCACAACATCTTCCGATGCCAGTGCCTCCTCCAAGGACAGAGTGAATGCTTGCCCTCGACCTCCTTGCTGGTTTCCATGCTGCGGCCTAGCCTGATGCTATTGCTGGCCCCTTCCTTGATGATGCTGGGGTGGTCTATGTTGGTGTTGCTGTATCGGCGGCCCCTGCTGCCGAAACATCTGAGCCTGCAGCATTAACGGACGCTGTGCCAACGAACTTACTGCCACCGCTGGTCCTCGATACTGGCCTGCCCCTGGTGCTGGCAGAGCAGGAAACTGTTGCCCTGGTCCTCCTGACCTCAAATTCATGGGACATGTGGTAACCCGATGGTCTGAATTTCCACATATCAGACACAGTCCATTTAATGTCTGACACACATCTCTAGTGTGCCCCATCTTTCCACAATAAGTGCAGCCCGCCGGGGATTGCTGGTTCTTCCTCTGTTGCTATTGCTGCTGCCTGGGTGGTGGTGCTGGTCCTCGTATCGCCACATCGTGGATACGAATGCCAGTGGATGGTGCTGTTGTTCGGGGCGCTACTCCCCCTCCTCCTTCAATCTGACTGTGGGATCTCTTCTGACCCCCAGTCCTTGTCGTAAGCCTCTGAATGGTGATCTCAAGCCTTCGAGTTACCGTCAATACTTCGTCAAAAGTTTGGTAATTGTGCCCCTCTATCAATTGCAAGAGTTCAAGATGAAACCCTTGCTGAAACCTCATGGCCCTCTGGCTCTCTGTTGCTACCATCTCTGGGGCGAATCTACTCAATCTGCAGAACTCCGCTGCATAAGCATCTACAGTCTTGTCGGCCTGCCTGAGGTTGATAAACTTCTGTTGTAGCTCAAACCGTGCCACAACTCTATAGTACTTGGTCTTGAATCTTACAGTGAAATCGTCCCAAGCCACAGGACGTCTGATGCCCACTTTCTCTGATTCCCACCAATCACGTGCGAGATCCTGAAGTAACAATTTTACTAGATCCACACGTTCTTCTGCCGGTACCTTAGCTGCTGTCAGAATAGCCTCAATATCCTTAAGCCATACATCTGCTGAGATGGCATCCTCCGTGCCCTCGAAACGGCAGGGGTTGTACTTGCAAAACCGGGCTGATGCTCCTGAATCAGTCCTCACTCCTCTTTCCAAAGCCGTCTGTAATCCTTGGTTGAGCAACACATTCTACTCTTGTAGCTGAGTGTGCATGCGTTGCTGGGCCAACATCTGATGTTGCTGAGTAGCCATCATTCCTTTCATGATCTCCAGAAGGGCTGGTGTGTCTACTCCCACAGGGGTAGGTGGAACTGTTGGTGGTGGTGGAACATCCGGATACTGCGATCCAGCTGCTGCTTCCACTTTTACTTCTTCTTGGGTAGTCTCCTGAGGTGAGACTGGCCCTTGTTGCTGACCAACCTGGTCATGTTGCCCATGTTGCCCCTGTTGTTGTCCAGCTCTGACCGATGCGGACGAAGTGCCCCTAAGAAAAGGGATAGGAGAACAATCAAACAAGCAGACATGAAGGATCAATGAAGTCAAAGGATACCGGAATGTCAAGCAAGGGTTGAGAATAACGAATCATGAGATCAAGGGGAAACACGTGTGATTGAGACATCCTATAAATCAAAACACCCCACAAGTCTGAAATCAGACCTGCATGGGCCACCACTAAAACCTTGTCACGCCCCAGAACCAGAATACTAGAGAGCGGGGGAATGACTCAGCCAGCTACGTATTACGGGTAGATGAATACCGTATAATACGATCAATGCTGTCTAACCAGACGAGGGGGTACATACTACATGAAAGTCTTACTATGGTCATTTCATATCTATTATCTCAATCATTCAAACAAGAAGCAAAAATAGAGAACATGTAAGATAAAGCAGTAAGGCGTCCCAAATGCTTAATCAAAATGTCCTTGAGATCTGGCTTTACAAAACATAGCCAGATGGTATAGTAACATATACACAATTGTTATCTGCTGCAGTCTGACTTAGTTACAATTATGTAAAAGTAAGTACAAGACGATCCGACTAACATGTCGGTGCTAAATGGCTAAGTATGAAGTAAATAACAAAACGAGCGGTGAAGTAAGGAACCCACTCGAGTCCTCCTGCCTTGTACGAGCACAATCTAGGCTCGTGCGGCATCACGCCTTAGCGAGGATGATCGCTCCTACGGGAGCGGGGCGTGACACGTACGGGGGTGGGATAGGGGGGACGAACTCCATTTGGGTCGTTAGGAGGAGGTGGCTGCGACGCACGACGGTGGTGACAAAGGAGGAGGGGGCGTCCTCGTAGACAAAGGAGGAGAGGTGGTCTATCGGGGGTCGAGGTCCGCCGGAGACGAAGGTGGAGAGAATGGTGGTCGTCGGAGACGAAGGAGGAGGTGTTCGCCGGAGACGAGGACACGAGAGGTTCGCCGGAGAGAGGGGATGGAAGAGGTGGGGGTTTGGGGGAAAATGAATTTTTGGGTTTGTTTGGAAAAATGAGGAAAGTCGCTCTCTGCCAGCGAGTTATACATTTCGTAGCGACGAAAAGGATTCGTCGCTAGTCCATCGCTATCTTTACTTTGACGATTCCGTCAGACTCGAGACAAAAATATGGATATATTTTTATAAATACAGTTATGTCGTAGTGCATTCACCAATTCGTCGCTACCACAGCTGTCACACCCCGATTCAGGGAAGTCGTTCGTCCTCGCTTTGACCCACGTCGAATCGCTCGTCCTTGCTTGGGTGTGACAATTCTGGTATTGCACTTGTATAAGGCAAAGACGGTACATAATTGATAATCTTCAAATAGAGACACATCGCAGCGGCAGAAGCAGACAAATTGAAGACAATGAGGACATTTCTTCTCATTGAATGGAATACATTATTGAATTTTAGCAGCAGAATGAGCAGATAACTTGAAGTCAAACAGAGACCTGAAGAAATAAGTTAGTCTTTATTAATAATTGAAATACAGTGCAAGACTTGCAATAGAATGCAAAGTTTACAACATATCTCACTGTACACTTAATAGCCTCTGAAACACATTGCCATTTGGGCTTACATTTGGTACTTGATACATAGACTTTACAACAGGATATGCCGACTTGGCTTACAACTCACTGGTATAACTGATTACAATATTCCATACATTATGTCCTTTATAAACAGAAGACATCATCTTATACAAGAAGAGCTTCTGCATGTCCAACAAATCTTCGATGCTGCGGGACTGATCAATCCAATCTTCGTGTACTAAACTTTCCAAGCACGAGCACCTAAAAAGAGTGCTCACAACGTGGGTCAGTACATCATCAATTTACCGGCGAGCAGAACCAGCCCACTCGCCTAAACCAACACTAAGTAGTCATCTGAGTAAGCATTTATAAAAGTGATCTTTCTATTTGGGGCCTAGCATCAATTTACAGTTCATGGACAATATCATATTGAAGCATGTAAACAGTTTATATCATTTATCATGTGAGGAGCAACATAATTCATAGGCAGCATGTATAATCACATTTCATTTATAGCAACAGTTTAGCATGTATGTCCTGATTAAGCAGTGTTTCATAGCAAAACATAATTGTAGCATACTGGTATTATCATATTCAGCAGATTATAGCAATACTTATAGAAATGACAATATTATAACATAATTTCAATTAACATGTTAAGCAGGCAAGTTGAATATATTCAACATGTAAATAACTATATCACATTAAGTGATTTCTTACCGATAGTCGACTCCTTCGTACCTGCATCAAATATAGGTTAGATGATATGCTTACTCTGCCTGCACAAAACATTCATTAGCGTGTATCCCGACTACATAATCATTGGTGTTAGTATACCATTTAGGACGTTGCCATATAGGATTTCAATGGTATCGGCGTGCCATTTCACCGGATTGCGAGCCCGAATAAAATACCTCGATACCATATAGCCTTAAAGTATGTTTACATTTCCCTCATGGTTGGATCAGCCCCAGCACAGGGCATACCATTCGAGGAAGCAGTCACCCCCTTGTGCACAAGTTATCCATGATTGTAATGTCCCGTCCCGTTCAGTCAATCGGAGGAATCAAAATATCGATGGCGTTCGGACTTAGCCATGCAACGGCTGCTCGAAGACCCACTCGGTCGAGGCGACTCCTCGCTCATGTGGGTGGCTTCGTTGAACTTGCCTCAGCTTGGCCTTCGCACTAATAAAATGAAAGTTTTCAACTGCATAAAGTAGGCTTGATAATAAAAGAGAAGAATCCACATAGCTAAGGGAATAATTCCAAATTGGGTCGATTCAGTTAGAACATAGAAAACGTCCCACGGTCGGCTTAGAAATGTTGCACGATGGCTTTCAAAATAACACTTGGCCTTTCGTTCCGTGGCTTGGGAGGAGGAAAGTCGGTCTTCGCCACAAAGTTATAAATTAGTCTAAGTCGTAGGCGTCGCCCGCATAAATGCTTAATAAAGCATGCACGGTCCTATAGTCCAAGGCTTAGCCTAGCCTTTGCTCGTCCCACAGCTTAAGTTGCGTCGCACGATTCGTGGCATAGGTCTTGGCACCCAAAAAACTTGGTTGTTCAAGTCGAATGCGTGCACGACACGTTTCTACAATGCAAGGCTTGGCATAGCCCTTGCTCGTCTCATAAGTTAAGTTGTTGCCCGATTAAGTTAGGCAAGAGTTTTATTGCGCTATCTAAGTCATAGCAAGCACGGTCCCATGTTTTCTGCGGTTGCCAAGTCACATAGTCCCATGATCCCAAGGCTCATCAAATAAAGTATGACTTGAGCGATAGTGTCGCTAAGAAAGTAAGTTGGTTTAAGGCACGAGCCACGGTAGGTTCAAGGGTAAGTATGCCACGGCTAAAGAACACATTTTGGTCCAAGTTAAGCTGGAAGACTACGCAGCAGTCGTTCCTTGGGTTTTAAAAGGATAAAAAGTTCACGCGACTGGTTGTCGCCGAGATCGGTCCCGCTACTTGGGAGTCTCGATAGAAAGTTGGAAAGCACAGTCATGAATAAGGAGGGACATGGTAAATCAAGTTGAGTCTTGCATGGTCATTGGACAACTTGTCGATAAGGATGGTTTTGTTCCTCAGATGGTACCTGTGGGGACCGATCTGGCCTAGGAGGAACATGTTTACGGGACCCTCAGATGGTGTGCGACCTGACCCGAGGGGTGAGCCGTAGAGCGAATAGTATGGGAAATTCGGCGAGATCGCGCTTCGTTGTAAACAAACGTACCGTATTATCCAATTAAGGTCCAAGTATAGCTTGTGGTGCTAGTGACCCTTTCATATAGATAAGTCAGCATAGGAGCAGCTATCTACGTGCATGTCTTAAGCGAGTCAAGATGTGTGAGCACGATTTGAGTGAGTTACGAATTATTTGCTTGGTATGCAACACAGTCGATAAGTCTATAATTTGGCTATAGCCAAGGCACGTGCTTCGACACGAGATGTGGGTCGACTAATGAGTTCGTTGGCACAGAGTGCATAAGTCAAATTTGAGTCGTTAGGAGTTAAGCCAAGAAGGGCCGTAAGACAAGTTTGTTTAAGTCATGCTAAGTTGCGAGATACGATCTCGATGTTGAAGAACGAACTAAGTCGATGACACGAATCATGTTATAGCATCCGAAGTATGGGCTATAATGCACGAACGAGTCGTTACGTTGATGTTACAAGCACGAGAATAGTCTAGAGGTAAGGATAAGGAAGTTATCGGTACGATAGCACGATGATGGTCTAGAGACACAAATAGGCCATGCGTCTGTCCTAAAATTGATCCTAAAGAAAGAATATAAAGAAAATCATAGAGGAATCATGTTACACAAAGTAAATGACCATGTTGGTTTTGTATGGGTGGGCGAGGAGCTCACTCCACCAGTACAGTTGAGTACTGACACCCACACAGTGTTTATATACAGGAACAGGTAGAAGCTCGTTGGCGCGAAGCTCGTTTGGACGCGTCGAGGCACGAAGTTCCTTGGCATTTTGAGACATATGGCCGCATGGAGTCAGAACTTATACATGACATAATGTATGGACATTGCCTATCCGAAGCTTCCGCTAGACTACTCAAATTGTATTGAGAGATGAGAGAGAGAGAGAGCAGAGTGACTTGTAATTGTGAGAAGAGTGAGCTTGAGTGATTATAATCTTGGCCTCGCACCACATTGTAATCTTTGTTTCAATATCAATAAAGAGCAGTTTGAATGACTTGTGTTTTACTTTAAATTTCTGCTGCTGTTATTTAATATTTCTGCTTAGAACTTCTGTACGATGACCCCGTCGCAAGCCGCTGTAATCGGCCGTTATGGAACCTGCCTTGCATGGTCGCAATCTAGGCTCGTGCGGTATCACGTCTTAGCGAGGACGATCGGTCCTACGGGACCGGGGTATGACATACTGGTATCATAGCATGGCTTTACGTCCTTGGACTTTCGATTGAATTCTTTAACTCTGTTGTGTTACTTCCGCAAATCGATATCGCTGGTGCGCTCTCTCTCAAATTTCCTACGGATGTCCATACAATAAGTCTATATATTTTGAAAATTATCACAAAAGAAAGTTGGTTGAACTAAAGTTAATTCAAGTAAGCATGATTGGCTAAGTTGGGCTGGACATATACACCAAGAATTGAGTCGACCTTAGAAAAAGTCGTGTGCGAAACTCGAATTATTTCAAATGGGATCGAATTTGACTTGACTTATAGAATGCGGGATGGCTATTGATAGGAATGCCATCAGACGATGTTATCGTCGATGCGATATAGATGAGCGTGCTTGGATTTTGAGGAATGGTTCGAACGAAGATTCAAAGTAATCAAGATTCAAAACTTGTTTCGAGGATTTGTGGAATGACTTCATCCCTGAGTGGTGTATGGGATAGCCTCGGAGATGTCGATTGATTGAGGATACAGGGTGCCAATGAGTCTATCAGCAAGCGACGAATATACAAAGCCTTAGAAAGAGTATTTCAAAGTTTGTCATGACTTGATAGCTAGCATGAAATTGATTTGAACGAATTAGAAATGATGTACACGAGATTAGGATTATGCAAGTATGAAATACGAGAATGATTGAGTAGGAAAATTGAATCGATGAAAAGTTAAGGTGTACGAACGGATGACTCGATCGGAGAAAATCGATATGTATCGTATATGAAAAGTTAGCACGATTGGTGGATGATAGCGTGCATGGAAATGATTTGAATATTTGAGAATGACTCTAAGGATTGGAATAGATGTTGCTCGATGATTTGAGTTAGCATAGATCGATGAACTTGAGGAAATTCGTTGCTCGATGACTTAAGATACACGGATGAATGTACGTGATTTTGGATTTGAATGATTTGATCATGTAAATGATTCGAGGGATAATAATCGAACTTGATCTTGAATATAGAGGAGATTATCCAGTTCGGACGATAGCATCAGTTGCACAACTCAAAATTTGTTGCAAATGAAGATCGTCGGGTTACGTATATCATCGATGGTATTGAGGCGTATCAAAGATCGATATACGATAACTCGGGGGTACTCTGATTCGAGGAATGACGAACGTGTAAAATGTTATTGTTTCGGTAGATGCTATACTTGGAATTTTGATTAAAATGAATGCTTGGATAAAATGATCATGTCTTGATTTCTTCGATGATAACCACAACGTCGGCGATTTTGTCTTGCGAGAGCGCAACTCCAGCCTCGCATATGCATCACGTTGGATTTGGGACGATCGTTCCGCATGAGCACTGACATGGTGATTCATGTCGTAGGAATGATTGAACTTGGGAAATCAAGACGTGGCAATTGGGATTGCTTTGACTCATAGTTTGATACGAAGGTGATATTCGAGGATGGTTCGGATTTGTGATTGATGATTGAGTAAACTTGAGGATTGAGTAGTCCAATCTGCGTATCGTGAATGGATTAGTGTAGACTCAAAGCAAGAGTTGCGTTCCGATAAGAACGATTATCCTGGAAGAATGCATGGTGATTTTATATCCCACGTGGATGATCGGACTTGCGTGAGATTGGGGCATGTCATTTGTTGAGCTAGGCGACCTTGTGAACGATTACGCGAATTACAATAAATAACTTAGGGAATATGAAATAAAAATTATGGTTTAGTAACAAATCATGTCGTAGCATACTTGACTGGAATATGATGAGTACTGACACCCACACAGTATTTATGTATAGGCACAGGTAGAAGCTCATTGTCGCGGAGCTCGCTTGGATGCGTCGAGGCACAGAGTTCCTTGGCGTTTCGAGATGTGCGGCCGCATAGAGTCAAAACTTATACAGGACATAATGTATGGTGGGTTGACTAATGAGTTCGTTGGCACATAGTACATAAGTCAGATTTGAGTCGTTAAGAGTTATGCCAAGAAGGGCTGTAAGACGAGTTTGGTTAAGTCATGCTAAGTTATGAGACACGGTCTCGATGTTGAAGCATGAACCAAGTCGATGACACGAATCATGTTATAGCGTCCCAAAGTATGGGCCATAAGGCAAGCACGAGTCGGTACGTTGATGTTGCAAGCACAAGAATGGTCTAGAGGTAAGGATAAGGAAATTATCGATGCGATAGGACGAAGATGGTCTAGAGACACAAATAAGCCAGGCATATATGTCCTAAAATTGATCCTAAGGCAAGAATAGAAAGACAATCATAAAGGGATAATGTTGCACAAAGTAAATGACCGTGTTTGTTTTATATGGATGGGTGAGGAGCTCACTCCACCAGTACAGTTGCGTACTGACACCCACACAATATTTATGTGCAGACACAGGTAGAAGATCGTTGGCGCAGAGCTCACTTGGATGCGTCGAGGCACAGAGTTCCTTGGCGTTTTGAGGCGTACGGTCGCATGGTGTCACCCCCAGAACCAGAATACTGGAGAGCGGGGGAATGACTCAGCCAGCTACGTATTACGGGTAGATGAATACCATATAATACGATCAATGCTGTCTAACCAGACGAGGGGGTGCATACTACATGAAAGTCTTACTGTGGTCATTTCATATCTATTGTCTCAATCATTCAAACAAGAAGCAAAAATAGAGAACATGTAAGATAAAGCAGTAAGGCGTCCCAAACGCTTAATCAAAATGTCCTTGAGATCTGGCTTTACAAAACATAGCCAGATGGTATAGTAACATATACACAATTGTTATCAGCTGCAGTCTGACTTAGTTACAATTATGTAAAAGTAAGTACAAGACGATCCGACTAACATGTCGGTGCCAAACGGCTAAGTAGGAAGTAAATAACAAAACGAGCGGTGAAGTAAGGAACCCACTCGAGTTCTCCTGCGATCATTCCCCTAGTATTGACCATCTTGGAGGTGGAAGTAAGCTGAGTCCTCGGGAACCGGCTCTAAATCTGGCCATACAAAACCAGAGAGGTTAGACCTCTAATAGCAAGTACCACAAGGAAGCACGATAAGAAGGATTAAACCAGTAAGTAAGAGAATATAATAATAGATCTTTGCTTTCCACTAGGATTCACATAACATTACGATACTTCAAACCAACCTCCCAACCAAATAAGGATAGAAGTTGGCCCGTCATGTCCTGATATTCTGATCATCTCAGTTAGACAACAGAGTAGGTACAGTACACAAACAAATCATCTTGAACGGCCAATCAACTCCTACGGCTTGCTATTGTGAGTCCCAAGTTATCCTGGACTTATGCAAATAGGGATTCCTCAGTTCTTACTATGTGCGAGCAAGGCTAGTCTATCTAGTCAATCAATTGCGCCAATCATGAATTAGACGAGTCCCATCGGGACGCCCGTCATCAATATACAATATACAATAATAATATAAGCAGATACCGCTCCCTGCCCGTGTGGCAGGTTTACAGTATCTGTGGGAACCAGCCGGCCTGTCGGGTACTACTAGTCCCAAGAGGGCTGCCATGTAAGAACTCGGGGATCCATTCTCTCCATGCAATCATTATTTTATTTAACTTAATAGTCCCTACGTTGAGTGAAATCCCATGCCGTAGATCATGGTCATTCAAATGAGTACTTTCGTACGGGGTACGATATGCGCAACTCTACAATGATACCCGTACGGCTAGGTTGTAGGTCTTACACGTAATACAACCATCAAATCTAACCACGGAGTAATCATGCCTTGACTATAAAGTACACATGCTGCTTTTGTAAAATAAATAAATAAATAAATTGATGCCTGTATGTGCCTGTACGTCAATATTCGGGATCAGCCAGTCGATTACAATAG
Source organism: Iris pallida (assembly GCA_029216955.1). Taxonomy (NCBI): domain Eukaryota; kingdom Viridiplantae; phylum Streptophyta; class Magnoliopsida; order Asparagales; family Iridaceae; genus Iris; species Iris pallida. The sequence continues at coordinate 74,540,363 of JANAVB010025196.1, read as the reverse complement.
TTCATTACATGAACGTGTCTCATTCATTCAATTCAATAAGATGACTAGCCAGTCTCTTAGTTCCAACTAGGAACGCATGATCAATTTTAGTCAAGATAACCATTATTATCAATGGTGACAAGGTATGAAAGTCAATTGGTATTAAATGGGGTCGAGTCTATAACTCTCAAGGTTAAGTTCCAGCCTCACTGGGTATCTATAAACCAGTCAAGACACAAGGCACGTTCTACACAACCATATGTATCAAAAATATTAACATGCTAAGATTATCGAGTTCATAAAAAGGCGTAAGAATATAATAGGAGAATTATCATGCCACCATTAAATGAATAAATTATAGAACAAATAGAAACACCCAGGTCAGGAAGTTATGCCAACAAGTCTATGCTAAGGCCAACAAGTCACGCAAGAATCGTACACGTAAAAAAAGGGTACGCCAAGTTTAGTAGGTAGGAGTGAGCATATAAACAGCGTGAGCGTGAAAAGTAGTTTACGTTGGCACGCACAGCGTGATCGTGAAAAGTGGTTCACGTACTCATAACGTGAGCGTGAAAAGTAACTCACGCACGCACAGCGTGAGCGTGAAGGGTGATAAGAAATTCACGCACGCACGCAAGGACGTGTGCGTATCTTAAAATTTACGCTGGCACGTAAGAACGTGAGCGTGACTCAAAATTCATGCTGACTCGTAAAGACGTGTGCGTGACTCAAAATTTACGCTGACACGTAAAGACGTGTGCGTGACTAAAAATTCACGCTGACACGTAAAGACGTGTGCGTGACTAAAATTCACGCTGGCACGTAAGAACGTGAGCGTGACTAAAAATTCACGCTAACACGTAAAGACGTGTGCGTGACTAAAAATTCACGCTGGCCCGTAAGAACGTGAGCGTGACTAAAAATTTACGCTCGCACGTAAAGACGTGAGCGTGACTAAAAATTCATGCTGGCACGTAAGAACGTGAGCGTGACTAAGCCTCCCGAACTCCATTCTTATGGAGCCTTCGTTCCAAGCCAGAAATGAAGTTTCCATGGTTCAGAATGGTATGGAATGAGAAGCTCTGCCACATGAAACTATCTATTCCGAAAGTACGCCAGTTTGGTGGATCAAAACCCATGAACAACCGAGAATACAACAACTTAGATCTAGAAGAAACAAGCCAAAGAAATCAAAAATGCCAAGTACTAAACTCTCTCAGAATCAAGAGAAGAAGGCAAATGAACCATAAAAATGGTTCTCCAAGTGGAAGCAAGAAGCAAGATGTACTTGCCTGCTGTTGGTAGGTGGAGAGAGTGATGAGAAAGAAGAAGAAGTAATGGTGAAGGAAAATTATGAGGAGAGAGAATGAGATGGGGGCTTTAAATGGAAGGGTGGTGGTAGGTGGGGGTTTGATCCATGTGAACCGCCATGAACCCAAAAATAACCAGCCATGGCCGAACCACAATAAGACTAAAGCAGAGAAGTTAAAAGCAGGAAATAAAATACAGAAATAAAATGCAGGAATAAAATTGCAGGAAATAAAATGCAGATAATTAATTAACATAAAATTAAAAGAATTTAAATACATGATAATACATGATAAATACTAAATAAATATATATAAGTTGTACATGTATAAAAATACGTATTCTGGGAACGGGGAGTGACATCTCTACCCACCTTAGAAAAATTCCGTCCTCGAAATTTCAAATCCAAGCAGGTAGAAATATCGGAGCTAAACCAATACAAGCAATTCTAGTGAGCAACCAATCATTTTTACCATATCAAAAGCAAGTACTATATATGTAAATTCATCATTCTATGATATCAAGTAGCTCTACCCATAAAGTGATAAGCATGAAGAATCAGGACAATCAAGGTATACAGAAAGAGATATACCTTGTGAGTCAAACAGGTGTGGATACCGTGATCGGATATCATCCTCACGTTCCCACGTTGACTCTCCCAAGGAGTGATGACCCCAAGCAACATGGACAAGACTAATTGTTCGGTTCTTAAGTATCTTCTCTCTTCGGTCCAAAATGGACACAGGCTATTCCTCGTAAGACAGGTTGGTACCAACAACCAGCTCAGAATGATCGAGGATATGGCTTGGGTCCGATACATACCTACGTAATTGAGATACATGAAACACATTATGCACCTCTCGTAACGAAGGTGGGAGGGATAAACGATAAGCAACATCGCCTATCCGATCAAGGATAACAAATGGGCCCACGTACCGCGGACTCAATTTCCCGCGAACGCCAAATCTAATGACCCCACGAGTAGGTAAGATCCGCAAGAATACGCGGTCCCCAACAAAGAACTCTAACGGCCTATGATGCTGGTCCGCCCAATAACGATGCCGGTCCTGCACAACTCGAAGTCGCTCTCTAATTCCCTTAACCACTTCAACCGTCTGAATAATCATTTCTGGGCCTAACATCTTCCTCTCTCCGATATCATCCCATGCAAGCGGCGACCTGCACTTCTTACCATATAGTGCTTCGAATGGTGCCATCTGGATACTGGCTTGATAACTATTGTTGTATGAGAACTCGACTAAGTGCAGGTGACTCTTTCAAGACCCTCCAAAATCTAGAGTGCAAGCTCCTAACATGTCTTCTAAAGTCTGAATCGTTCTTTCTGATTGCCCATCCGTCTGCGGATGGTAGGCCGTGCTAAATCTTAACTTGGTACCCAGACTATGATGTAAGCTCTTTCAGAAATGTAATATAAAGCGGGTATCTCGATCCGACATAATACTGACAGGGACTCCATGCTGCCTGACTATCTGTTGCATATACAACTCTACCAACTTTTTTGTAGATTGCCCTACTCTGAAAAGAAGAAAGCGTGCTACCTTTGTAAGTCGGTCCACTATTACCCAAATAGCGTCCTTACCACTTGGTGATCTCGGTAAACCGGTCACAAAGTCCATTGTAATATGCTCCCATTTTCATTTCGGAATAGGAAGCGGTTGCAATAAGCCAGCTGGCCTCTGCTGTTCTGCCTTCACTTGCTGACATACCAAGCAACGGAAAACAAATCTAGCTATCTCCCTCTTCATCCCGTTCCACCAGAAATGCTGCTTGATATCTTGGTACATCTTGGTCCCTCCAGGATGAATAGAATACTGAGAACTGTGAGCTTCTGCCATAACCTCCTGTCTGATATCTCCACTAGGCACACATAGATGTGATCCAAACCTAAGTGTACCATCTTCATGAATTCTCATCTTCTTCCTGAGTCCTGACTCACACTCTATCCTAAGCTTCTGAATCCTTGGGTCCTGAGCCTGAGCTGCCTTGGTCCTGCCTACCAAGTCGGATTGAACTTGTAGACTTGTTAGAACTCCTACATCACTAGGAAGTATAACTTCGATGCCCATCTACTGAAGGTCTTCTAAGATATGCCTCTGTGTTGTCAACATAAATGCGCCGCCTCTCCTGCTAAGAGCGTCTGCCACTACATTAGCCTTGCCTGGGTGATACTGAAGCTCTACGTCATAATCCTTAATCAACTCCAACCATCTTCTCTGCCTCATGTTTAGTTTCTTCTAAGTAAAGATGTACTTCAGACTTTTATGGTCTGTATACATGTCCACTCGGTCACCATATAAGTAATGCCTCCATAGCTTCAGAGCAAACACTACTGCCGCTAACTCCAAATCATGAGTTGGATAATTCTTCTCGTGGTCCCGAAGCTGCCTAGATACATATGCTATCACCTTCCCATGTTGCATAAGGACACATCCAAGTCCTTTACCTGACGCATCACAATATACTGTAAAACCTCCGGGTCCAACTGGCAATGTAAGAATAGGTGCTGATATCAACTTCTGCTTCAAAGTCTCGAATGATGCCTGATATTCTGCCGACCAAACAAATGGTACATCCTTCCGGGTCAAGCGGGTCATGGGTGCTGAAAGCCTTGCAAAGTCTGATACAAACCTTCTGTAATATCCTGCCAATCCCAAGAAACTCCGCACATCTGCTACGGTATTGGTACTGGCCAACTTTCTACCGCTTCTATCTTCTTGGGATCTACTGCTACTCCAGCTCCTGATATGATGTGACCCAAAAATGAAATGTGATCCGACCAAAACTCACACTTGCTGAGCTTGGCATACAACTGGTTCTCTCTCAGAACCTGTAATACTTTCCTGAGGTGGTCTTCATGCTCCTCTTCACTAGCAGAGTATACGAGAATGTCGTCAAAAAACACAACGACAAACTGGTCTAAGTATGGCATAAAGATGCGATTCAGCAAATCCATGAATATTGCTGGAGCATTGGTCAAACCAAACGGTATTACTAAGAATTCATAATGCCCATACTTCGACCTGAATGCTGTCTTGGGAATATCTTCCTTTCGAACCCTCACCTGATAGTACCCTGAACGAAGATCTATCTTGGAGAAAACTCTAGCTTTGCTCAACTGATCAAATAAGTCGTCGATCCTGGGTAATGGGTACTTGTTCTTTACTGTTGCCGCGTTAAGCTTCCTGTAGTCAATGCACAATCTGGATGACCCATCCTTCTTTCCTACAAGTACCACTGGTGCTGTCCACGGCGATATGCTAGCTTGGATGAACTTCTTCTCCTTCAGTTCCTCTATATGCTTATATACCTTGGCCTGCTCTGAATCCGCCATTCTGTAAACTCGATCTGATATCGGTTTAGTTCCTGGTGCCAATTCTATACTGAACTCAATATCCCTAACCGGTGGTAGACCTGGAAGTTCTTCAGGAAATACGTCTAGAAACTCTTCAACTACCTTCGGAATCTGAACTTCTTCTATCGCCGTTATTCCTCCCTGCTCTTGTTGAGTTGTCCCTGATCTGACTAAGGTGAACTGCTTCATGCCTGGAATATCAAAAGATACACTCCCTCTACGACAATCTATTATCGCATGACTGTCTTTCAGCCAGTTCATGCCTAAGATAATGTCGAAATTTCCAACAGAAAATTCTATCAACCGGGCGGGTAAGGAATGCCCACAAACTACAACGCTACATGCTAAAATAACTCTACTAACTCCTACGAGCCCATTACCAGTGAGTATATTCAACCTCCCTAGCAATGCCTCGAACTCCATTCCTAGTCGTGCCGCAAATTGTGCAGATATAAATGAATGGGATGCTCCTGAATCAAACAATGCTACTGCGGGATATGAGGCGACGAGAATGTTACCTGCCACAACATCTCCCGATGCCAATGCCTCCTCCAAGGACAGAGTGAATGCTTGCCCTCGACCTCCTTGCTGGTTTCCATGCTACGGCCTAGCCTGATGCTGTTACTGGCCCCTTCCTTGATGATGCTGGGGTGGTCTATGTTGGTGTTGCTGCATCGGCGGCCCCTGCTGCCGAAACATCTGAGCCTGCAGCATTAACGGACGCTGTGCCAACGGCCTTACTGCCACCGCTGGTCCTCTATACTGGCCTGCCCCTGGTGCTGGCAGAGTAGGAAACTGTTGCCCTGGTCCTCCTGACCTCGAATTCATGGGACATGTGGTAACCCGATGGTCTGGATTTCCACATATCAGACACAGTCCATTTAATGTCCGACACACATCTCTAGTGTGTCCCATCTTTCCACAATAAGTGCAGCCCGTTGGGGGTTGCTGGTTCTTCCTCTGTTGCTATTGCTGCTGCTTGGGTGGTGGTGCTGGTCCTCGTATCGCCACATCGTGGATACGATTGCCAGTGGATGGTGCTGTTGTTCGGGGCGCTACTCCCCCTCCTCCTTCAATCTGACTGTGGTATCTCTTCTGACCCCCAGTCCTTGTCGTAAGCCTCTGAATGGTGATCTCATGCCTTCGAGTTACCGTCAATACTTCGTCAAAAGTTTGGTAATTGTGCCCCTCTATCAATTGCAAGAGTTCAAGATGAAATCCTTGCTGAAACCTCATGGCCCTCTGGCTCTCTGTTGCTACCATCTCTGGGGCGAATCTACTCAATCTGCAGAACTCCGCTGCATAAGCATCTACAGTCTTGCCGGCCTGCCTGAGGTTGATAAACTTCTGTTGTAGCTCAAACCGTGCCACAACTCCATAGTACTTGGTCTTGAATCTTACAGTAAAATCGTCCCAAGCCACAGGACGTCTGATGCCCACTTCCTCTGATTTTCACCAATCACGTACGAGATCCTGAAGTAACAACTTCACTAGATCCACACGTTCTTCTGCCGGTATCTTAGCTGCTGTCAGAATAGCCTCAATATCCTTAAGCCATACATCTGCTGAGATGGCATCCTCCGTGCCCTCGAAACGGCGGGGGTTGTACTTGCAAAACCTGGCTGATGCTCCTGAATCAGTCCTCACTCCTCTTTCCAAAGCTGTCTGCAATCCTTGGTTGAGCAACACATTCTGCTCTTGTAGCTGAGTGTGCATGCATTGCTGGGCAAACATCTGATGTTACTAAGTAGCCATCATTCCTTTCATGATCTCCAGAAGGGCTGGTGTGTCTACTCCCACAGGGGTAGGTGGAACTGTTGGTGGTGGTGGAACATCCGGATACTGCGATCCAGCTGCTGCTTCCACTATCACTTCTTCTTGGGTAGTCTCCTGAGGTGAGACTGGCCCTTGTTGCTGACCAACCTGGTCATGTTGCCCATGTTGCCCCTGTTGTTGTCCAGCTCTGACCGATGCGGATGAAGTGCCCCTAAGAAAAGGGACAAGAGAACAATCAAACAATCGGACATGAAGGATCAATGAAGTCAAAGGATACCGGAATGTCAAGCAAGGGTTGAGAATAACGAATCATGAGATCAAGGGGGAACACGTGTGATTGAGACATCCTATAAATCAAAACACCCCACAAGTCTGAAATCAGACCTGCATGGGCCACCACTAAAACCTTGTCACGCCCCAGAACCAGAATACTGGAGAGCGGGGGGAATGACTCAGCCAGCTACGTATTACGGGTAGATGAATACCGTATAATACGATCAATGCTGTCTAACCAGACAAGGGGGTGCATACTACATAAAAGTCTTACTATGGTCATTTCACATCTATTGTCTCAATCATTCAAACAAGAAACAAAAATAGAGAACATGTAAGATAAAGCAGTAAGGCGTCCCAAACGCTTAATCAAAATGTCTTTGAGATCTGGCTTTACAAAATATAGCCAGATGGTATAGTAACATATACACAATTGTTATCAGCTGCAGTCTGACTTAGTTACAATTATGTAAAAGTAAGTACAAGACGATCCGACTAACATGTCGGTGCCAAACGGCTAAGTATGAAGTAAATAACAAAACGAGCGGTGAAGTAAGAAACCCACTCGAGTCTTCCTGCGATCATTCCCCTAGTATTGACCATCTTGGAGGTGGAAGTAAGCTGAGTCCTCGAGAACCGGCTCTAAATCTGGCCATACAAAACCAGAGAGGTTAGACCTCTAATAGCAAGTACCACAAGGAAGCACGATAAGAAGGATTAAACCAGTAAGTAAGAGAATATAATAATAGATCTCTGCTTTCTACTAGGATTCACATAACATCACGACACTTCGAACCAATCTCCCAACCAAACAAGGACAGAAGTTGGCCCGTCATGTCCTGATATTCTGATCATCTCAGTTAGGCAACAGAGTAGGTACAGTACAAAAATAAATCATCTTGAATGGCCAATCAACTCCTACGGCTTGCTATTGTGAGTCACAAGTTATCCTGGACTTATGCAAATAGGGATTCCTCAGTTCTTACTATGTGCGAGCAAGGCTAGTCTATCTAGTCAATCAATTGCACCAATCATGAATTAGACGAGTCCCAGCGGGACGCCCATCATCAATATACAATATACAATAATAATATAAGCAGATATCGCTCCCTGCCCGTATGGCAGGTTTACAGTATCTGTGGGAACCAGCCGGCCTGTCGGGCACTACTAGTCCCAAGAGGGCTGCCATGTAAGAACTCGGAGATCCATTCTCTCCATGCAATCATTATTTTATTTAACTTAATAGTCCCTACGTTGAGTGAAATCCCATGCCGTGGATCATGGTCATTCAAATGAGTACTGTCGTACGGGGTACGATATGTGCAACTCTACAACGATACCCGTGCGGCTAGGTTGTAGGTCTTATATAGCGTAATGCAACAATCAAATCTAACCATGGAGTAATCATGCTTTGACCATAAAGTACACATGCTGCTTTTGTAAAATAAATAAATAAATAAATAAATAAATTGATGCCTGCATGTGCCTGTACGTCAATATTCAGGATCAGCCAGTCGATTACAATAGTTCATTACATGAACGTGTCTCATTCATTCAATTCAATAAGACGACTAGCCAGTCTCTTAGTTCCAACTAGGAACGCATGATCAATTTTAGTCAAGATAACCATTATTATCAATGGTGACAAGGAATGAAAGTCAATTGGTATTAAATGGGGTCGAGTCTATAACTCTCAAGGTTAAGTTCCAGCCTCACTGGGTATCCATAAACCAGTCAAGACACAAGACACGTTCTATACAACCATATGTATCAAAAATATTAACATGCTAAGATTATCGAGTTCATAAAAAGGCGTAAGGATATAATAGGAGAATTATCATGCCACCATTAAATGAATAAATTATAGAACAAATAGAAACATCCAGGTCAGGAAGTCACGCCAACAAGTCTATGCTAAGGCCAACAAGTCACGGAAGAATCGTACGCGTAAAAAAAGGGTACGCCAAGTTTAGTAGGTAGGAGTGAGCGTATAAACAGCGTGAGCGTGAAAAGTGGTTTACGTTGGCATGCACAGCATGATCGTGAAAAGTGGTTCACGTACTCGTAACGTCAGCGTGAAAAGTAACTCACGCACGCACAGCGTGAGCGTGAAGGGTGATAAGAAATTTACGCACGCACGCAAGGACGTGTGCGTATCTCAAAATTCACGCTGGCACGTAAGAACGTGAGCGTGACTCAAAATTCACGCTGATACGTAAAGACGTGTGCGTGACTCAAAATTCACGCTGACACGTAAAGATGTGTGCGTGACTAAAAATTTACGCTGACACGTAAAGACGTGTGCTTGACTAAAAATTCATGCTGGCACGTAAGAACGTGAGCGTGACTAAAAATTTACGCTAACACGTAAAGACGTGTGCGTGACTAAAAATTCACGCTGGCACGTAAGAACGTGAGCGTGACTAAAAATTCACGCTCGTACGTAAAGACGTGAGCGTGACTAAAAATTCACGCTGGCACGTAAGAACGTGAGCGTGACTAAGCCTCCCGAACTCCATTCTTATGGAGCCTTCGTTCCAAGCCAGAAATGAAGTTCCCATGGTTCAGAATGGTGTGGAATGAGAAGCTCTGCCACATGAAACTATCTATTCCGAAAGCACGCCAGTTTGGTGGATCAAAACCCATGAACAACCGAGAATACAACAACTTAGATCTAGAAGAAACAAGCCAAAGAAATAAAAAATGCCAAGTACTAAACTCTTTCAGAATCATAAGAAGAAGGCAAATGAACCATAAAAATGGTTCTCCAAGTGGAAGCAAGAAGCAAGATGTACTTGCCTGCTGTTGGTAGGTGGAGAGAGTGATGAGGAAGAAGAAGAAGTAATGGTGAAAGAAAATTATGAGGAGAGAGAAGGAGATGGAGGCTTTAAATGGAAGGGTGGTGGTAGGTGGGGGTTTGGTCCATGTGAACCGCCATGAACCCAAAAATAACCAGCCATGGCCGAACCACAATAAGACTAAAGCAGAGAAGTTAAAAGCAGGAAATAAAATGCAGAAATAAAATGCTTGAATAAAATTGCAAAAAATAAAATGCAGATAATTAATTAACATGAAATTAAAGGAATTTAAATACAGGATAATACATGATAAATACTAAATAAATATATATAAGTTGTACATGTATAAAAATACGCATTCTGGGAACGAAGAGTGACACATGGAGTCAGAACTTATACATGACATAATGTATGGTGGGTCGACTAATGAGTTCATTGGCATAGAACGTATAAGTCGGATTTGAGTCGTTAAGAGTTAAGCCAAGAAGGGCCGTAAGGCGAGTTTGGTTAAGTCATGCTAAGTTGCGAGGCACGGTCTCGATATTGAAGCACGAACCAAGTCAATGACACGAATCATGTTATAGCGTCCCAAAGTAGGGGCCATAAGGCAAGCACGAGTCGGTACGTTGATGTTGCAAGCACGAGAATGGTCTAGAGTCAAGAATAAGAAAGTTATCGGTGCGATAACACGATGATGGTCTTGAGACACAAATAGGCCAGGCGTCTATGTCCTAAAATCGATCGTAAGGCAATAATAGAAAGGCAATCATAAAAGGATCATATTGCACAAAGTAAATAATTGCATTAGTTTTGTATAGGTGGGCGAGGAGCCTACTCCACCAGTACAGTTGAGTACTGACACCCACACAATATTTATGTGCAGGCACAGGTAGAAGCTCGTTGGTGCGGAGCTCGCTTGGATGCGTTGAGACACGGAGTTCCTTGGCGTTTCAAGTTGTGTGGCTGCACGAATTCAGAACTTCTACATGACATAATGTATGGACATCGCCTATCCGAAGCTTCCGCTGGACTACTCAAATTATATTAAGAGATGAGAGAGAGAGAGAGAGAGAGCAGAGTGACTTGTAATTGTGATAAGAGTGAGCTTGAGTGATTGTAATATTGGCCTCGTGCCACATTGTAATCTTTGTTTCAATATCAATAAAGAGCAGTTTGAATGACTTGTGTTTTGCTTGAAATTTTCGCTGTTGTTATTCAATATTTCTGCTTAGGACTTCTGTGCGACGACCCTGTCGTAAGCCGCTGTAATCGACCGTTATAGAACCTGCCTTGCACGGTCGCAACCTAGGCTCGTACGACATCACGTCTTAGCGAGGACGATCGGTCCTACGGGACCGGAGCGTGACAATGGTCATGCAATTGCGTGTCTGACTCGATCGTGAACATAGTAAAAATACTGATAGTAAGTAAGGCAACAGTGCATCAAGTCGTCTCAACCAAGCCGTATTCAAGGACTCATTATTTTCGTCATTTCCATCATTCCATTTGGTAATCTTGGCGATCCCAAGTCTCATCATTTCCTCAATTGATTATCAATATTTCTCACCTTATTTCTTTTAACAAGGAACATATAATATTTCATTCATTTCATTGGGATATACAATATTTTATTCTTTTTATTGTTATAGGAATAAGCAGTATTTCAACATCTTGCAACAGTTACACCGGGTGACATAATTCAAGTGGTTCATTCATTTTATTGAGTCAAAAGTATTGCCAGTACATTTCTCATGTATCATTCACAAAGTATCTCATTGTTCAAGTATTTTATTTATTTCAGCAGCATTAAATATAAGGGACATTAGCAATTCATTCTCAAGCATCAAGTTACAATGGCAGTTCAAGTATTATTCATTCAGTAGTTCAATGTTCATATCTTATTTATCTCAATATTAGGCAATATAAGCATCTATATTAATTAGCAACTAAAATATTGGACATTCAGGGACAATTCATAGCAACACAATACTCCATTTTATTAAGCATGAAGAAGTAGGGGAGAAGGGACAATTCCACTCACTTGCATAAAAGGTCTTCATGTTTCGGTCACACATATTTCCACTAGACATAGCTCCACAAACGAGCCACGTTCCCAATACTCATTCTACCGGCCAGCTAAGAGAGACTACATCAGTCTCAATTCTCTTGTATTCTAACACAAGCCTCGATCGAATATTCTGATCGTATCCAACAAGCCAACCAAATGCCTCGCGCGGAGCGGGATATTATATAATATACCATTCAGAAAAAGCTTTGTCCTCAAAACTTAGAAAAATAATTCATCCAACTAATTCACTTAGTCACAACAAGTTTGTCATTCAGCTTCAGTTTAATATTTATTTCAGCACACTCGAACATTTCGAGATTGTTATCAATCTGTGCCACTTAATTCATCAACGACTCAATCCGTCTTTCTCTTTTCCAAAATATTTGTACTTCTCATTGATTCACCAACATTCTTCAATACAGATCTATCTTGGTCGTAGCCTATGACTACACTTAGATTCATACACATATCTTAGGCGTCCCCAAAATATATACATTTCAGCCAAAGTTCATGCTAGTGCAATTTGATAGCTCTTCCGATAGTGTTATCTTGGTCGTAGTCTATCACATCGATTGGATCCATAAACATACTTTAGGCGTCCCTAAAATATATGTATTTCAGCCAACTTTCGTGTTAGTGCGACTCGATAAGCCACAGGTGTAACTCACTTTCCCAAATCTGTCTTATCATCCTTTCAATTGACTTATTATTTCGTTCGTTTTGCTACAGTCGCTACCTTCAAGCCACAAACACTTAACGTCAAGAACAACTCGGATAAGTTATTTATCCAAGCACAATATTTCCAATATTTGAGCAAAGGTTCTAACTTTAAAACCAACCATTCTAAGAATTCACAATGATCAATATACAATTCTATTCTTTTCCGAATCCAACAACATTTTCCACCGAGGCAATTCATCTTTTCTAAAAGATACAATCCGTAGTCACTCACTACCAATCACTGAGCCAAGAGTACAATTCCATGCAACATTCCATCTTTCTAACTTGTTATGTAACATTCGAGATTACTCTAGCTGACCGACTTTAGACACTGGTCCAACATTTTCGTCATGAACAGTCTATTCCATCTCATGGAATATCGACTTCTCGATACAACTAACTCAAGTCTCACCCCACGATTATAGTTCCTAATAAGGCCGACAGATTACTTTACTAGTGCCGAACAGCTATATATGGGGCTCTCGTTACAGCATAGACCTTCTTAGGTCATACTCATCACCATCTCTTTCAATACCAAAAGGTCATCATATGGGTCTGTAAATCCCTAAATCCATTTTTGGTAAAATTTTAATTTATTTCCTGAATTTTCTATAAAATATATATATATATATATATATTATTTTTATAAAAATTTGGTTTGGATTATAAGTCTGATCTTTTAAGACAATAAATTCTATTTTAGTTAGTTTATTAATATCGGACTATTAATCCTAATTAGTATTTTTGGTAATTAATTCTGTTTTAGTTAATTATTTATTCTTAATCCTAATATATTAATGATTAACCTAGTTTTATTTTAATTATCGTTATTATTAATGATGATTAATTCTAATGATCTACTTTGATTATTAATTATGGATTTGATTTATATTACTTGTGGATTTCTATTAAGCCTACCAAAGCTTGGGCTTTGGATTGTGGGCTTTAGCCTACCGAATTCTAGAGAAGGGCTTAGGGTTGTTTACTTAATTTTGGTTTAGTCCTAATTAGATGAATAATTAATTAAGGTGAGCAGTTAGTTACAGAATTGGTTATTGTTTTCCTAAATACCCTCAGATGTGATTGCATTTACTGACTCTGCCATTAGGGCTGACTTGAGACACACATTGTTATTTTATTATAAATATTAGGATAATTGCAATGGATTACAAGACTTGCATCGGAATACAGAGTTTACAACTGATTACAAGACTCTTGAATAGACAACTGAATATATACACTTGCCCTTTAAGCTACAACTGAATATGTCGACTTCTTTACAATGAACTTGTCAATTTGGCTACAATCTCACCGGTACAACTGAGTTAAACTGTTCCATATATTATGTCCCATATAGCAGAAGACATCGTCTTGAAAGAAGAGCTTCTGCACACCCATCCGAATCATCGATGCCAAGCACTGATCAAACGATTTCCTCCATACGCAAGCACATGTAATATTGCCCACAACGTGGGTCAGTACATCATCAATGTACTGGCGAGTAGTGCTGGCCCAACTCACCTAAGAAGACAACACTAAGTAATCATGTTATAGGACATTATTAAAAGTGGTCTTTCTCGTTGCCTTAGGGTCAATTTAATATTTATATTCGATAAGAAGTAAAGCATGCAAATCTCATCGCCAACATAATGTAAAGCATACAGTTATCACACTTGGTGATTCTTACCCATGGTAGTATAGCCATCCCTGTACATTTATAATACTTACCTTTCCTGCATAAGACATAGTTAGGAACAATATCATAATTTAATATATTCGTCACCGTTCAGGTAATTTTTACCAACAGCCGCCATTCTTCCCTGTAATTGGGTAATAACTTACTCTGCCTGCACAAGACCTCATTAGCACTGGAACTATCTATATGAAGGTTACTAGTGACACGCCATCTTGGACCGTCTTCCAAGTATACGACGTTCCTTACAGTACGGGTAGCTAGCCCCACTGAAGGTCCCGTTTACCGATGCCAGTACGTCGGCACCAATCCTTATTCCCCTAGGATGAACCGGGTCCGTGGCCTCGGATTACCGTTCAAGAAACTACCTTTTCGATAAGTTGTCGATGACCATGCAAGTATATGCAACTTATCTATAAAGAAATATATAATGCATGATAAGAAAAACTAAGTACTTCAGCCACCATTCTCATTCGTATTGCCATCTTTCTCATTCCAGGGTCTTGACATAATCAACATTCTACATCGGTGACAGAATAATAGAATGTTGTTACCCAATCCCTTTCCTATGTCTTTGATACCATACATCTTCTCAACCAACTCAACGTACTCACCGTCCAATTCTTGGAACTTAGCATCTGTTTTAGCATACATTCATTCGGACATAATTCAAACATACTCACTCACCAGTTCTTGGGTCTTAATATCTGTATTACCATCTATTCGTCGAGATAAGGCTCGATATACTCATCGTCCAAGTATTTGGGACTTTGCCTTCAACTGTCATGTAATTTATTACAACATCGTATAAGCTACAGTTCATCGAACAACAACAGTTTATGGTCATGTGATTAATTATCTTTTATTATCTTTTCGAATTCCATGTAAGGTGTTATTCAACAACTCAACGATCAACATAGCATACATATCCTTTTATTTAAGCGTGAAGCTAAATGATCTTCGAAGGGTTCAACACTACTGACGTTCATAGGACGATTCCTGTCATGATTGCATAGCCTTCCAAGCGATCCTTCGTATATTCCCAAGTCCAATAAGACTTCATCGAACCAACCATCCATCATAAGGCATCTTGTGGGTCGGGACACTACAAACACCAGCCCTAAGGTCCAGATTTACTCACATCCGTGCGCTGACGGATCGACCCGATCTGCGTCGTGTGCAGCCTCAAGTTCTCATCACCACCGCCACTCGATCTGAGCTTGCTACCGCTACGTCTCCCCGGCCTCGTCCCGAGCGCCTTCGTCCATTAGATCTGGTCGAGCTTTCGTCGGTGCACCAACCACAGATCCGTCTGCGCCGAGAGCCTGAGCTCGGTGAGAGCCTCTCCTCCGCCTGCAAAACCTCTTCACTGATCAAGCATGGTTGCTCGATTTCCAGAGCGCCACCAAGCCGTGCCCTGATACTCACTAATGATCGCCTAGTTGATACGCTCTGCCACTGGCCATGACCATCCCAGCGGTGTCGTCCCTTACGACGACGTGTTTTGTCCAGATTCGAAGACTAGAGCCACCCTTGACTCGTGAGCTTCTTTTCTCTCTCTCCTCTTTGACCCTTCTCTTCTTCTCTTATTTCTCTTTCTTCGTTCTCACTTCAGAGCAGACATGGCTTTCTCTCTCCAAATGAGAGAAGAGCGCCCTAGAGTTAAACCTTAAACTGAGATCGAGCTGGGCTTCAAGCTAGTGCTGATTATTGTTTCTAAGAATTATTTGCTATGGGCTCTAAGCCCATTGGTTTGGATTAAGAATTAAAACTCTAAACTCAGCCTTGAACTGGTCTTCGAGCCATCCGGGAGATTTATTTGGTGATTAAAAGTGGACAGTGGGCTGGGCTTAGCCCATATGTTATATATTTGTATTAGTAGAGTATAAGTATGGGTATAAATACATGTATGTCATACTATTATTGATTTTATAATGAATACAAATTATGGTATAATATTTATTTCTCTAAAATTTATTTTACAATTGGACTATGAATCTATTTTGGTTTCAATATTTATTTGAAAATCTAAATCATGATTATAGTATTTCTATCTAATAAAATAATATACCTTCTATAGTAGTATATTATTGTGGTTATTACTATTTTATCTTTGTTGATATCATTGCTGTTATTATAAATAATTCCTTGCTAGTTAATATATTTTTTAATAGTAATATTATATTGCTAGTCTTTATAGGTAGTTAGTGGTTTTATGTAAATAGCTAGTTTAAGGATAGTTAGCTAATAGGTAGCTAGATAATGTCATTACTAGAATCTAACCTATTCTTCCCTAAACTCTAGGTGGAGACTTTGAGACACATTGATTTGCAAGGACGAAGACTAGTACTTCTATAGTTTTGACTCATTTACTTCGTGTCATGTTCTCTTTTCATATTGGACACATTGTTACACGATATCGTATTGTACTCTGGTTCATGTTCTTTACTGGTACTTGGGAAAATAAAATACTACAGATATATGACCAAAGCCCAACCTAGGATTCATGTGAATAGCTTAGGTTTTACATCGTGCATGTGGAATTCTAAGCCGCACCATTACTTGTGCTTCATGTGCTTACCCCAACCGGTCACATATTCTAGTAGCTATTTCAAATCAAATCACATGTCAGAATCTTTTGATACATGTTTCATATTAAGTCTAGTAGATTATGCATTTACAGTTCATGTTCATCATGTTTCATTGTTCCTTTTTATTGTTCACATATTGTACTTGTTTTATTATTGTAGAATGTACTTTGCTCCGCTCATGACTGGATATATTGCAGGTGAACTTAAAATTATGGGCAGGAGCCCGAGACCTTAGCTGAGCAAGACGACATTATGACTCGGGACCTAGAAGTTACTATTGACATTAGATCTAGTTTTATTTTGTATATAAGACTGTACTTTCTGGACTTTGTATTCTTGTATTCTGATAAATTATGTAACATAATAGATGCTATGACTTAGATTTTGTCTTATCTGGTGAAATTCTTTAGATACTTAGTACAACTTACTACGTTGTGTCAATAATGTAGGCTGGGCGAGTCCGACTCGTATCCGATTATTCGAGAGCGAGTTGTGACAGGGTCACCAACGGTCACCCTATTATTCGATCAAGTCTCTAAGGCTAGCAATACAGACAACTAAACCTAATCATTCAAGTAACTCCCTTAGAGTGGATGGCTACTAGGGATCATACTAATTTTTTTTATCCTTATTGCCAACAATCAACTGACAATTCCAAGGAACTCTACCCAAACCTATGGTTATCAACTCAATCTGAACAACTAATCGACATTGCGAACTATACCGACAGTTGGTTATGCAGCCCAGTGTAAGCCTCCTAAATTTTAGGGCTCTTTACATTTTTTTAGATGAATTATTTTCAATAAATAATTTTATTATAATTAGTTTTGATCATTAAATGTACCTTTCTATGACTTTGATTTTTGGAGCGCCAGGGATGTCGATCTATCAAAATTTTCTTTATGAGTTTTGTAGTAGATAAGATTATCTTCATTTTGATGTATCATGTCCCACTCAAACTTACTCCCTTGCATTTTATTTACATCGTACAACTTTCTGGTCAATTTAGGCAATTTGACCATCTATCGAAAAACTTGACCTAACTTTTAATTTAATTTCGGAGCTCAACATCGATCCAGCCTATAATCACCACTTTTCTAAGAATGAGGGTAATTTTAAAATTTTGTAAAATTGATTATTATATAATAGGATTTAACTCATATTAATGTTTTTTGGTAATTTTTAAATTAAGTTAATACTATTTAATTAGTAAATTATGATTTTGGTGTTTTGCTAGTATAACCTTAGAGACTACTTGACCTAGAGACTGACCATGACCATGGGGGCCTAACCATGTGAATAGATTAGTTAATTACCACTTTTTAGGCTAAGGGTATTTTGGTCATTTGTGATTTATTTGAATTAATTTGAATTTGTGATAATTAATATTGTGCTAATTGTTGTGTTGAGCCTTGACCTAGCTTTACCCTAATCTAGATGTTAACCTAGATCCTAGAGACTAAGTTAGAGGATTACAACTTAATGGCTAAGTTAGAAATATCTAGATATTTAGCTATGTTAGATATTTTAGCTTGAACCTAATATCTACTTGGGCCTTTAGCTTGAGGCTTAGGAATTTGCATTGTTAGAGAAGCCCATGACCTAACTTGCACGTAAACCCTAACCCTAGCTCATTTTTGGCAGCCTAGAGTGTGGCATCTGTCACCCCGATTAAAAATTTATGAATTTTTTTAAATTTTATTTGATTAGATTATGGTTGATTTCTATGATCATAGGATGTCATGCCTATGCCCACAGGTAAGTTAGGACCATCTTATGGTTATATAGCCTCTAGGTAGATTATATAAACATTCTATAGCTATTTTATAGTTTATTATGATTTTTTTAGATATTTTAGATAATTTTTAAATATTTATTTTGTGAAGATTTATATATTGTATTGATTTTCATGATTTACCATATGACCATTTGGAGTTATTTTTGGGACCTAGTATTTTATTTAGGCTCTTCTAGTTTATAAATATGTTATAGAATAATCTAGGATTTTTTTGGATTTTTTAGATTTTTTTTAGAATTTTTAGATAATTAAAACATATAAAATTTATATTTTATAAATTTTTGGAATTTACTGTGAGGTCACACGATAATATTTTATGTTAAAATATTTTATTTAGATTCTAGACACTTAGAAATATTTTCTAGAATTTTCTAAGATTTTTTTGGATTTTTCTGGAATTTATTTTGATTTATTTGTACTTAAAATAAATTTTAAATAATTTTTTGAATTAAAATAGTTAATTACCCAGTCATTCACCCAGGGGGACCACCTGTCGACGCCAACTGCTACAGTAAACCGCCTCTCTCTCTCATATATATATTACTATATTCGCCAACCCTAATTAAATTCCTGTCGATTTTGAGAGAGGTTTCATCTGGGAGTCCTTCAACTTCCCAAAGTGATTGCCGCCAAACCAGAAGAGATTTTCGCCCGCCGTTTTTTCATTGGAAGTGTATTGAGGTATATTTTTTGAATATCTAATTTATTTTTGTAATTTTTGAACCTGAATTTCTGGAAAATTTGTAGAGTGCTGTTTGTCCGAAATTTGACATGTTTCGTTGTATTCGAAATTTCGGGGAGAACTAGGATCCGAATCATGAACCGTTTGAAGTTTCGAAAAGCTAACACAAAGCTCTATGACATATATTTTTCCCAGAAATTAATTCATTCATCTAGTATTTTAGTTATTCTGTTGAACTCAGAATTGATCGGTGAATCACCATTTTGGTCACGATTAGCCATAACGGCGATATCTTTTGACCAAAATGTAAATTTGCAGCACGGTTGATTCCAGCGCACTTATGGCACTGAAATCTACCAAGGTGCATTTTCAAAATCTATAGTTCATGATGTTTGACTAGATAGTCAACGACACGCCTCGATTTGCGTGCCATAGTTTTCAAAATTAGAAACATGACTTTCTATGGCCAAACTTTCTTGTTTAAGTTGTATTTTAGATTATATTTGATTAAATTAGGTTTTTATATTTATTTTAGAATTAAATAGAATTAGTTATGTTAAACCATTATCCACTTTCTAGGGTTTTTATAGCGGGATTTTCAATATCTAACTTATGATTATTTATGTGACGGGGGTAGATCGGTCTACGATGTCTTGAGTCATGACTTCATCATCTAGCGGAGCAAGACAAGTATCACTATGACCTATGTTATCTTTATTTTATGCTGCATGTTATTCCTTTCCTTAACTTGTTACTCTTATCTTTTATACCATTGGTGCACGAGAGTTATACTTGTTACCATAACCATACATGTTCACTTAATGTCTTCGTTCAATGTTCATCCTTCAATGTTCAATGTTTAAGTTTAAAGTTAATGTTAAAGTGATCATGTTTACTTGTGAGAGAGTCGGGAGGGGGAATACAACTAGTATGCATGTGGTCTACGCAATGTATAATTTTTCCCCAATGTCAATATTGATAGCAGTTGTTGCACATCACGTACCGACTGCCAGATGTCCTAATCCGTCCACATGTAGAACCCTTGTATTCTAAAACACACAGTACACGTGATTTATTTCGTGTTGAAATTTTGCCCAGAGATTTGTCTTATATTCATCGTTCTGTTGTATTGTCTTCGTGTCTTAATTATACCTTTAACTGTTCCATGTCATAATTATACTCTTGAACTGTTTCCTAAGATGTAGTGGTCTCTATTGTATCATATCATATTCATCTTTTCCTTATTGCTATTTTGCGTGCTTGTATATTATATTGTGTAGCGTAGTGTTATGGTGATCTTGCTCCAATCCTGACTGGATAACTGTTTTTCAGCTTTAGATGACGTGGTTTGTCCCGAGGTTTATGGTGCGTATCTTGGTGACCCCGACGTTACAAATATGCCGGTTACTTCTACTGATGCGGAGTAGCATATTTCTTTCTTATACTTTTTCATGTTATTCTTAGCTAGTGAACTTAGCGAACTTTTGTTTCAGTGGTTTTATATTTGTTTTAGTGGGTTTGTTCCCGAGACTAGCTGAGTTGTAGTGGATATTTTTTTAAATTATTTATTGAGACTTGAGTTTAAGCTTTTGTTATAACTTAGTTGTGGATGATAAATGTGAACTGTGTACTTGTATGGATAATGCTTATCATAGACAACGTACTACCGCCAATACTGTGGCGTAGGCTGGGCTTGGACACGTCTCGTATCCGAAAAGCGGGTGTGGGTCGTGACATAGAGAGCCCCCCCTATATAACATCTCTTCATTCATTCTTGTCTCTTTTACATAGCCTTCTTAGAACCCTAATAGTGTTCTTCCCCAAATCATCTTCATTTTTTCATTTTTTCTCCAAATTGACCCTAGTCTTTTGCATTGGACTCCCTTGCTGTTGAAGAGGCTGTTGGAGGCTAGCTGGCAAAAATTTGGGAGCTTTGGACCATAGCAAATTGGAAGAAGGACCTCTTCTCTAGGTTTTTTTTATTGAGATCTCACTCTCAGTAGGTAATAGCCCTAAACTCATTCAAATTTTTGTTTTGCATCTAGGCACCATAGACCTGTAGAGCAAGTTTGGTAGGAATTGGTGTCCATTTGGTATGTGTATCGCATGTGTATCGGAGTGCTAGTGCAAGTGTTTGATGAAATGCCTCTATGAACTGTCTATTGTTATTTTTCAATTTTTTTTTCATATTCTTATAGCCTATTATGTGTAGATTTGATTCTTGGAGACCGAGCACATTTTTGTGTCGATTTCGTGTCCAAATGTGGACACGGGTCGCAGCAGGACCTAGTCGCACTGATCCCCTGCTACCTGACACGAATTTCTCACTAAATTCGACACGTGGGCACCTGCCACTTGGCATGGAGGTGGGGTCCCTGACTGTCAGGCCATCCTCCAACTTTCATGACACGTGGTGTCATATCGGACAAGGTATTGTTTGTGCACGTATTTTATACACACTGTGCACAGTCGTTCAACCGCGTTTGATACGGGCTTTGTGTCGCACGTAGACACGGTGCAGGGACTCGAAACCCTAGCCCTAGACCTGACCTAACTTGGTGCATGAGCACGAGGCTCCTCGTGCACTGTGTCGAGCCCAATCGAGCCCGACATGGCCGTACGAGGCTGTCTGATACAGTTTTCTAATACCTGTTTTGATTTTGTGTTTGGATACGATTGTGTCCAATTCATGGACACGTTTGGACTTGTGTGGACACGTGGGACTAATACCTACCACTGTACACTTGGTTCATTACTTAATTTCAAGTTTTGTTACATCAAATTGTATTTCGAATTGGGTTTTTTACTAACTGTTATGAATTTCCAGTTTTGGGAGTGATTCCAGTTTTGGTTTTTCTGAGATCTAATTAGGTGTTGTTTTGATTCCTGTATGAATGTTGATCTCATATATTTGATAACTAGCTAAGTTAGGTTTTATGCTACTTCATTACATATAATCAATATATATATATATATATATATATATATTGATTATACGTAAAATATATATATATATCTATATATATATATATAGATATATATATATATATTTTACGTATAATCAATATATATATATATATATATATATATATATATATATATATATATATATATATATATATATTTTATATATATATATATAAAATATATATATATATATATATATATATATATATATATATATATATATATATATATATATATATATATATATATATTGTTGTATATATATATATATATATATATATATATATATATATATATATATATATATATATATATATATATATATATTGTTGTATATATATGCATATATAGATTTACTTGATATATTAACCTCTTTTGTTCAGTTGTGGATTTGGTTCCTAATTAATGTGATGTTATTTTGAACTAAAAACTAAGATTCGTTTACATATGAAAATTGGATGTGAATTGATATTTTGTTTGTATATATATACTCTATATATTTTTTTTTTGAATTGTATATATACTCTATATATACATCTATGTATATATATATATATATATATATATATATATATATATATATATATATATATATATATATATATATATATATATATATATATAATAAAATAGAGTGGGATGTGGGTTTGGCTTGCATTGGAAGGAGCCCCCCCGCTCCTTGGGGTTCCCCCCGGTCACGGCCAGTGGCCGACCGGCCCCGGGCACCACCGCTTTCGCGGGCTGCTCCCGCCACCCCCAGCCATCCTGGCTTCTTCGGTCGGCCTGGCTCCATCAGCCCCCTGATCGGCGCCTGCGTGGCGTGCGGCGGCACCGCCCCCCTCTTCCCCTCTCCTCCTCGCAGCCGCCGCCGTCATCGGAGGCGTCGGAATCGTCGCTCCAGGCGCCCTCAGCCGTCTCTGGCCCCGTCTCACCTTGGACCGCCGCCCGTCGTCTTCGGCGTCGCGCCGCTTCCGGCCGCCGATCCAGCCGGCGCGCCGCCCCCCACTCCAGCTTGCGACCCCCCCCCTCCGTCCCCCCATATCCGCTTCGTCTCTCGGGGCCCCCCGTCCGCGGCCGCCCCGATCAAGGCCTCCCCCGCCCCCTCCCGGCGAGGCCCTCCCCCGGGTCCTCAGGCTCCCGCCCTGTCAGGTCCTCCCTCTCCGGATCCCCCTTCCCAGGTGCCCGCCTCCCCGGCAGCGGCCACTCTCCCTTCCGCCGCTCCCCCTCCCGATTCGGCCGCGGGCTCCCCTCTCCGCCACCCCCTCCCCCCGCCGTTGCTGAGCCCCCCGCCTCACACGGCACTTATGGCTAGTTCCTGGCTCCGACCAGTGGTACTCGCTCCCCTCCCACCCTCAGGCGGATGCGATCTTCCTCGCCCTGGGCCTGAGGCGCCACAACTAGCGCTAGGGATCTTCCCCCACACCCGGCTTCTTCCGGCGGGGTCCCCCTCCCGCTGCGGTTTCCCGCGACCGGGTCGTTCTCACTCCCTTCGCCTGGACGTACGGCTCCCTCTTCCGTCTGGGCTCTCGCTCCCCCTCCCCGCCTGGTCTCGTGACCACCCCAGGAGCTGCTCCCCCTAGCGCCGTCGCTTGCGCCCCCCGGGCGCCGGCCACCTCCCTCATCCCCCCTCATCCCCCCTGGCGACCCGGAGCTCCTCCGCCTCAGCCCCTCCTCCCGGCGTCGCCCCACCCCCCCTCCGTCGTGTCGCGGCCTTGACCCGGCGTCTCCCTCCCCCTCTCGGCGAAGTGGTCCCCTGGTCTGGCCTCGTGGCCCCCTCCTCGGCGGCGTCTCGTCTCGGCGCCGCGCTCCGGTCCAGCGCGCGAGAGCTCCGAGGCACCCCTCCGGGGTCCGCGCCACCTCGGGCCCCGTCCACTCCCTTCGGGTTCCGTGCTCACCCTCGCGCGGGCGCAGGCCTCGGGCCCTGCGTAGGCTGCCACGTGCCCCCCCAGCTGGCATTTTCAAATTTCTTGTTTGGTTCTGTTTCCTGTGTGGCTTCGTGTTTTGTGTTGGTCCCCACACGGGCCTGGGTCTGTGGTGTTTTCGTGTTTTGGTTCCCGCGTGGACGGGTTGTTTGTTGCTGTGTTGTAGGTTTAGTTTCTATTCAGTAAAAGCTCTTTAAATATATATATATATATATATATATATATATATATATATATATATTTTATATGGTTTCTTTGCTTCAGTCTCCTGGGGTACCCCTTGGGGTTCCCAGCAAGCTCTCTCCGTCCGCCCGTTCAGAGTCCCCCGCCCGGCCCCGTCGGCCTCTTCCGCTGGTGTCCGATGGTCCACCCCGGCCAGCCGACGTACTAGCGCTGGTGAATCATCTCCCCCCGTCGCTCCTCTCTCCCACCAGGCTACGCTCCCTTCTCCGTCTTCCTTGCATTTCGGCCTCCACCAGCCCTTGCCCGGCCTTCCAGCCCCACCGCCTGACTCGGCTCTCAACTCCCTCCGAGCTGGGGCTTCTCCCAGCTCAGTTCTGCTGCACTCGCCGGTCTCCATGCCTCTCGCAACGGAGCCGAGAGCTCATCGGAGTTCGACCCCCGGTCGGTGTCACCCTCATTTCCCGTATTTCTCGTATTTCGTATTTATACTCGTATCTGGATTTGGCATGTATTTTTATTTTTCTCAACTTGTGGAATTTCGGTATTTCTTGTATTTTGGGTTTTGTCATGGCTCGGTTTTAATTGGTTTGGGTTGGTTTGGTTTGGTTTAATGTGTATTGGAACACCTTAGCCTATGCTCCACCCTCAACACACCACATCCTACCCTCTTTAAAACTCCACCAACCTTTTCTCTCTCCTCATAAACCTCCATTAATTTCTTCTTCTCCTTCTTCTACACAACACTCTTCTCCTTCCTCTCCACAACACCAACCCTAGACAAGTGCACCTTGCCATCACATGAGAACCCTATTTTTTATTTGTCCATTTGCTAGTTTAGGACATGGTGATCAACTTTAGAACTTGGTATTTTGTGATTTGGAGTCTCTATTGTTCTAGATCTAAGTTTTCCCTATTTTCGGTTTTACATGTTTTGATCTATTTAAGTTTGATTTTTATGGGTTTTGATGTTTCCATGTGGAAGAGAATTCCATTTCACCCTAGTTGGAACTTTGGAAATCCGGATTTGGAGTTCGGATGGCCAAGTTGTGATGATCTGAAGTTTTGGGTTTAACCATGGAGTTCTTGCTGGTTTGGAGAAGACAGTGAGCAGGGTGCAGAGCTTTTTAGCTTACGCCACTGAGCTGCGCGCGCTCTTTAGCGCAGCGTACGCAGACTTGGGTACTCTTCCTGTTGGAAGCGTGTCTCTTGCGTACGCAGACTTGGGTACGCTTCCTGTTGGAAGCGTGTCTCTTGCGTACGCAGACTTGGGTACGCTTCCTGTTGGAAGCGTGTCTCTTGCGTACGCAGACTTGAGCGTGCCCTGGTACGCAGACTTGAGCGTGCCCTGGTACGCAGACTTGAGCGTGTCTGGTACGCAGACTTGAGCGTACGCATGACCTGAGCGTACGCTTCCTCCTGCGTGCGTGCTTTTGTGCGTACGCTGTTCCCCTGCGTGCGTGCTTTTGTGCGTACGCTGCTTTCCTGCGTGCGTGCTTTTGTGCGTACGCTGCTTTCCTGCGTGCGTGCTTTTGTGCGTACGCTGCTTTCCTGCGTGCGTGCTTTTGTGCGTACGCTGCTCTCCTGCGTGCGTGCTTTTGTGCGTACGCTGCTCCCCTGCGTGCGTGCTTTTGCGTGTATGCTCCCCCTGCGTGCGTGCTCTTACAAGTATGCCCAACCCCCTGACCCCCTTGCTAATCCTATTGGCTCTTGGAGTATTGGTTTTATTTCTCGATTTGGTTTCTCTTTTGTGGATTGGGTTTTCCTGAGATCTGTTCAACACAGCACGACTATCTCGACCCGACACGGCCTAACACGGTTTTCCAGTAATTGTTTATGACTAGTGCGGTTCTCGGGATTTTCTGTGGATATTATGATTTTGGTATTTTCTGATCTCCTTGCTAGTGACCCAGTGGGGTGCACACCTAACTTGTAACTTGTAATTAATCCCTGTGACTTAATAACTTGATAGTGGCCCATGGCGGCGCACTCCTGACTTGTAGCCTGACTTGATAACTTAATGCTGTTGCGACGGCTAACTTAACTTGACATGCTAAGTGAATTCTTGACACCGTGGGTGATTGTATTGAATGTGCTTGTGTAAGCAACCCGTCTTGTCTCGCATCATGTCTAGGACTTGAATCCCTGGTTTCCTACGGTCAGGGATTCATACTGAATCTGTCACGACCCGCTCCCGAATAATCGGACACGAGTCGGACACGCCCAGCCTTCGTCGTTAGACACGACGAAGTAAGCTGTACCAAGCTAGGGAAAACTAACCAGATAAACATGAAAATATAGAATCATAGCGTCTAAAAACGTATCCCAGAATGATCACCATAATCCACAAATCTAGATATCATAATGTACGAGTCATCAAGAATGAAATGTACATGAATTCTAAAGACAATATCTAAGAGTAAAGCTAACAGTCTAAACCTGAAACCTCAAGCTAAGCCTCATCCTGCTCAGCTAAATCCTGGGCTCTGGCCCATAGAGTAGAACAATGTCCTGCAAGCATACCAGCAACATATCCTATTCAGGAGCGGAGCAAAGCACAGTTCTAGGTAATAAATAACATCATGGTATGGAAAAAATGCTGAAAGAACAGGATAAGAACAAGGTATGTAAAGAACATGAAGAACATGAACTACTGCTATAAAGATACACGAAAGATCATGACTATATAAAGATGCAGGAAAGATCACGACTATAGCTAAAATCAAGATCAGGATCATGGGAACTAATGTAAGAAAATCCTGAACATGTGTGTTATAATTTTGAAATACTTCTATGATATGTGACCGGCTTGGGTAAGACCATGAAAGAGCATGAAAAGATCCTGAAAGATCATATAAGGTACGGCTTAGGACCCGCGTGTACTGTGCGAGGCCTAAGCTAAAGATCATGAATAAGATCCGGGTTTGGTCACATATCTAGAGTATTTCCCCACCCCAAGATGCAAGTAAGATCATGAAAGAACAAGCCAGAAAAGATCATGAACGTGTCGCAGTGTGTCAGCAATAAAGAACAAGAAAATGCACTGATCAAAACCATAAATGTACTTGCCTTGCTCTAGGAAGTACGGGTGAAGATCGGGGCTAGATGTCCTCCTGAGTAATATTGGATACAAGTTGGTTAATCTCTAGACAATATCAACTAACCCTCTATTATCACCAAAAACTAACCATGAATCATTTATAATTGTATGCTAGTCATACAGATTTCCTAACTAGAGGTAGAACAATTGATTTATTTATTTAACTCAATACTTTATATTATGCCCATATTGTTTATTATTACTAATTAATTCTAAAAGCTGTTTACACTAACAAGATTAGCAACCTTATTTAAATAATTCAATTGTTAATATTCCGAAATCCATTGACAAATACTACTAGTAACCAGCAGGCCCAACTTAAAGCTTTACAAGTTAAGCCTAAAGCCCACAGTAAGGCGCAATTATCATCTAGTCCAGGTACCACTCTTGAAGGTCTCACTGGCATTCACCAAGTAATGTATATCCAGTTAACCCATATAATGGAACCATTATTTACACAAGTTAAACTTGCGGTCGCCATACTTTAAAATATTGAGCATGGACATGTTTCCTGTAGTAATGCACAGTCTAAGAAACAACTCATGTTAATAACAGTTTAAGAAAGAAGAGAATTGAGCAACAACAATATGTTCAGCCCAATACTACCCATCCAATACCACAACTATAACCGGCCAACTCATAGGTTTAGAAAAATAATTTAACCATATATACTTCATCCCTTCTTACCAGAAACATTGCAAATACCAAACCCGGAAACTTGCTATTGAACCTGTGGATGACTTACTTACCAAGAACAATCCCAAACCAATGTTCATTCAAGCCCATAGCCACAACATTCAAGTTTAGAGAGGCTACTAAACTCAGAGTTTAGGAGGAGAGCAACATAACACAACTAACCCAAAAATTAGAGACAAGGTCCCAGAAATCAATTTACAACCAAATCGAATCCTTCAAAGTCTGCCAACTTTATATCACAAGAAGAATTCATTTAAAGTCATGGTACCAGCAGTTAACTATCCCTCAAATTCAAAATCAAATCCGAATCAGACAGTTGAATAGAGAAATAGGTAAATCAAACTAAGCTAATACAAAGAATATACAAAATTTCAAATCGGTAGCCTCTAAAATACAGCCCCAAAATTAAGAAGGATATACATCAAAGAATATATAACCAATCAATTTATGAACCAACAACAACCTCCTCCCTGCACCTAGACTCTCTAACCAGATTCAAACAAGAAAAAATATACGACCAATTAAATTCAGAATGATAAAATAAGAGCCTTAGGTGGAAAACTATTTTTAAAATTAACGACTATGAGTTCAGAAGCTCCTTCCAATACTTGACTCCTGGCCACGAACTATTTCAGCAACTACCCCACAGGACACCGATTGGATACGAACACGACAACTCTGCATGGACACACCTGCTCGGTCATGAACTGCAACGACACGTACATAGGATACAACCCATCCTGACACAGGTCCCACTGGACACGACCTAACCACCAATTCCTGCATCCCGCTCGATCCCAGTCCCAAATCAAAACCATAATCAAAACGTTACACTACTCGTTTATTAAGAAGGTAGTCGTTTACCTAGAAATCGAACCGATCCAGAGTGCAGATAACCCCCAAGGTGTCGGACACGATCTCTCCGTGTCCAACTATGATCTTGAGTTCTTCCTCGACATTGCCTCGAGCAGTTCCGTGCAAAAAAAAAAAAAGAAAAAACTCAGATCCACACAGTAGGTTTTATTGAAGAAGCCAGAATGCAATTTGATTGATCGATCCATCGATCCAAACACGATCACTCCGAGAACAGAGAATCAAAAGTACTCACCGCCTCTCGTCGTCGTTGATTCGCCGTGCGTTCGTCGAAGGTCACTCCGTGGAGTCGTACCGGTCGGATCGTCGTCGATCGAATATCTCTGACGTCGCAGTCGCCGAAGAACCGCCGAGGAGAGTCGCTGCCATGGAGTAGGACAACTCGTTGTCGATTCTGGCCGCCAGGATGGTGGCTCTCTTGTTGGTCGGCGCTCGAGTCGCCGTCGTGACCGGAGTGGTCGTCACCACTGTCGTCGAGAACTACACCGCCGTACGTCGCTGGAGAGTCGGTGCACCGCCGGAGATGAGCTCGTGCGGCCGTCATCGGAGAAGGTCTTCATCGGTGGAGCTGGAGGAGATGACTCCCGCGGTCACCGTCGTCCAGTGGAATGGTCGCCGGAGGGTGCGCCTCGTCGCCGCCGTGAGCTGGTGGCCGTGCGCCGCTCGCCGATCTATTAGGGTTTGGCCACCCAATTTGGGGAAGGAGCTCTCCCTAAAAATCGAGAGGAATGACTCTTCTCTCTCCTCAGATTTGGATTAAAAGAAATTTTGTGAACATTTGCAGAAAACACCCTCTGCCTAGAAAAGTTTACATTAACCCCCCTCCCCTTTTTGAATATTACAGAAATGCTAAAAAAATCAGTTTAAAACTTTTTGGAAAAATGAGGGGACCACAAGTTTGTTACAACAAACTTTCAAATTGAAAAATTCTACTCAAAATTAATTCCCTCCAAAATCGATCATCACAATTATTAGTTAAAAAAATATATTAACCCTTTTTATTTAAAACCTAAAATCAACAATCGCTATATATTAAAATCAATTTTTTTTCTTCAAAACCGGGAAGTGGAGTTACAAATCTCCCCCCCTAAAATAATTTCGTCCTCGAAATTCCAAGAAAAACAACATATTTATCAATTCAAAAATGGTTCATACTAAAATACAAATTTTTTATTGAAAGGTAAATTCTCTAAAACACAAGAGTACAATCAAGAAATAAGCTAGGATAGCGATCCCGCAGTTCATCATCGTGCTCTAATGTGGACTCTCCCGGAGAGTGGTGTCTCCTCATGATGCGGACAAGTGGAATAGTCTGATTCCGCAAGCGCTTCTCCCTCCAATCAAGGATCTCCACCGGCAGCTCCTCGTAGGTCAAGCTCGGGCCCACCTCTAACTCTGAATAGTCCACCACATGGCTCGGATCTGGAATTAGCGTCGAAGCTGGGATACATGGAAAACGTCGTGCACCCCTCCAAGCTAGCTGGAAACGCTAGTCGATATGCCGCCCTCGCCAATCCGTGCCATCACGTCGAAAGGGTCGATGAATCTCGGACTGAGCTTCCCGCCTCTGCCAAAATGAATGGTGCCCTGGTCGACGAGATTCTTCAGGAGCACTCTGCTTCCAACCGTGAACTCTAGTGGCCGTCTGCTGCTGTTCGCCCTGTGCTTCTGTCGATCCTGCGCAACTCTGAGATGCTCCCTGAGCCTTGAGACCCCGTACGATAATTACACACAAGAAGTTGGAATAACACGATCAATGATCAAGAATTAAATAGGCACGAGATAGAATGAAGTTTTAATTACAACTTAGAGGAGCAAAATCATGAAGATACAACTATTAAGTACGATCAAAATCGATAGTTTAATACAAGTGGACTAGGACAAGATAGAAAAATCATGGTCAATAGACATGGTTTAAGATCGAAGTTTAGACAAGATACAAATGAAGTATGGAACCAAAATCTGGCCATGTATAATTTTGAGGAATTCAATTATCTAACAATAAAATGTTAGAAGGAAAATGGGCAAGGGTTGATTGAGGAAACGTACGAAATACTCAGAAGATACAGTATCAAATCAGGATAAGTGTGCAAGGATCTGTAATTCTCGAAAACCAATAATCATATAAAAAGGAATATAGTTTCCATAGTGTCCGGGAACATATAGATATTTAAAATTACTTTGCCTAGAATCCCTACCCCGCCAGTATATATCTGACTGCAGTGGACTTTTGGCTTCGTGACTCAAATAACAATATGTCACCGAATAATCTGTCAACCTTATCCATTTTCCAACAATCATTGACGAAGCAACCCAAGACAAGGTAGAAGAATGTGACAAGTCTCGACAGTACTCGAAAACCTATGATTGTCTGAAATTACTTCAACTTAGAGTTCCTGCCTCGCCAGTGTGCTACTGGCTGCAGTGAGCCCTCAGTCTCCATAATCCAGCTAATGGCTGCAGCACGCAACTGTCATGCCATAGTAGATCGTCGAATAGCCTCTCGACTTTATTCCTAGGAATTTTAAAAGAGTTTCAAGGAATTCAAAATGAGTTTCAATAGTCCAAGTCACGAAATGGTGAAGTGACCTGACTGTTAGAATACAAGGATTTATTAGGTACTAAAAATGACAAAGGATCCAATCAGTGAGTACAAAAGGGCAGCCAGGGAGATTTTAAAATTTTAACATGACGAAGTTTCAAATTATGACGGAATATCAACTGATATCTGGAATGGTAACAAGGTTCCATATATGGGACATTATCCCGAGGGGATAACAGAGTCTCGAAGGATGAACTGGAGCAAGGCATCAGATAGAAGACAAGTTTTAAAATAAGAAATAAAATTCCATACTGGAAACAAGGTTCAACAACATTCCAAATAACAACGAAACCTTGAACAAAATCTCGAAGGGAAAACAACCTCCAATAGAATACCAGGTCTTAGATAGAAAACCCATATCAACAAAGTCGTGATTAGGAAGTAAAATCTCGACTAGAAAATCTTGACGAGGAAACAAGGTTTAGAGTAGTGACTAGAAAACAGGTTCTAATAGGAGACAAGGTATTGGACTGTAAACATGAAACAAGCGAATCTCAATAGCAACAAATTTTAAATAGAGAACAAGTCCCGAATAAAGCCAAGAATAGGAAATAGAATCTCAAACAAGCATCATTAGAAGCGAAGGTTCAAGCAAGGTTTCAAAATGATATTTCGAGTAGGAATAATTCTTGAATAGTACACAGTTCAAATAGGAAAAAAATTTCAAATAGAATCAATAATAGAAAACAAAGTCATGAAAAATGAATATGAAACATGGTATTAAATAGCGGATATGAAACAAGTGAAATCTCAAAATTTGAGGCAAGATCAAACAAGATCGTGAATAGGACGAAAAAAATTCACGAATGAGAAATAAAATCATAGGGAACGAGTCAAAATTTCAAGATAGAAAACGAAATCTGCAATTGAAATCTCGAATAGAAGCAAGATTCAAACAAGGTTTTGAATGGCATAAATTTGAACAGAAGGTAATCCCCAAGTAAAATCTTAAATATCAACAGAGTCTGAATAGGAACAAAATTCGAGTAGAACCAAATCTTGAATTAGGAAACGACGCCATAGGAATAAGTTATCGAGCAGGAAGAAAATCTCGAATAAGAGCAGAGTTATGAACAAGAATGGAACAACTTTCAAAATACATCTCGAATAGCGACCAAGGTTTCAGAGGATTCAAACAAGAAAAGAATATAACCAATCAATTTAAACCAACAACAACCTCCTCCCTGCACTAGACTCTCTAACCAGGATTCAAACAAAAAAAAAATATACGACCAATTAAATTCAGAATGATAAAAATAAGAGCCTTAGGTGGAAAACTATTTTAAAATTAACGACTATGAGTTCAGAAGCTCCTTCCAATACTTGACTCCTGGCCACGAACTATTTCTGCAACTGACCCCAACACAGGACACCGATTGGATACGAACACGGCAACTCTGCATGGACACACCTGCTCGGTCATGAACTGCAACGACACGTACATAGGATACAACCCATCCTGGACACAGGTCCCACTGGACACGACCTAACCACAATTCCTGCATCCCGCTCGATCCCAGTCCCAAATCAAAACCATAATCAAAACGTTACACTACGTTTATTAAGAAGGTAGTCGTTTACCTGAGAAATCAAACCGATCCAGAGTGCAGATAACCCCCAAGGTGTCGGACACGATCTCTTCGTGTCCAACTATGATCTCGAGTTCTTCCTCGACATTGCCTCGAGCAGTTCCCGTGCAAAAAAACAAGAAAGAACTCAGATCCACACAGTAGGTTTTATTGAAGAAGCCAGAATTGCAATTTGATTGATCGATCCATCGATCCAAACACGATCACTCCGAGAACAGAGAATCAAAAGTACTCACCGCTTCGTCGTCGTTGATTCGCCGTGCGTTCGTCGAAGGTCACTCGTGGAGTCGCACCGGTCGGATCGTCGTCGATCGAAGTATCTCTGACGTCGCAGTCGCCGAAGAACCGTCGAGGAGAGCCGCTGCCATGGAGTAGGACAACGCGTTGTCGATTCTGGCCGCCAGGATGGTGGCTTTTTGTTGTCGGCGCTCGAGTCGCCGTCGTGACCGGAGTGGTCGTCACCACTGTCGTCGAGAACTACACTGCCGTACGTCGCTGGAGAGTCGGTGCACCGCCGGAGATGAGCTCGTACGGCCGTCGTCGGAGAAGGTCTTCATCGGTGGAGCTGGAGGAGATGACTCCCGCGGTCACCGTCGTCGCCAGTGGAATGGTCGCCGGAGGGGTGGGCTTCGTCGCCGCCGTGAGCTGGTGGCCGTGCACCGCTCGCCGATCTATTAGGGTTTGGCCACCCAATTTGGGGAAGGAGCTCTCCCTAAAAATCGAGAGGAATGACTCTTCTCTCTCCTCAGATTGGATTAAAAGAATTTTGTGAACATTTGCAGAAAACACCCTCTGCCTAGAAATTTACATTAACCCCCCTCCCCTTTTTGAATATTACAGAAATGCTAAAAATTAGTTTAAAACTTTTTGGAAAATGAGGGGACCACAAGTTTGTTACAACAAACTTTCAAATTGAAAAATTCTACTCAAAATTAATTCCCTCAAAATCGATCATCACAATTATTAGTTAAAAAATATATTAACCCTTTTTATTTAAACCTAAAATCAACAATCGCTAATATTAAAATCAATTTTTTTCTTCAAAACCGGGAAGTGGAGTTACAGAATCTGGCTAGGTTAATGACTAGATGGATCAAATAGTTCATGGAGAATTTTCCCGTTACCTGTTGCCCCTTTGGTCTCGGTCTTATATATATACATGGGATTTGTTGCTATCCGTCGAGATGAGCGCACTTCCAGCCCGCCGTCGAGTGTGGTACCTTAGGACACATGTATCTTACTACAGTGTGTCTGTATCCTGCTATCTTTTTCTTTTCTTGCTGGGATCACTCAGGTAGTAACAAACAGGTAACCGGACTTGGAATTCTCATTGCATCTTGCTAGTAACTAGGCTTGTGATAACCCTAGTTAGTTAAAGTAGCAAGCCGTACTTATTGCTTGGCCGTGATTGATTGAATGAGGTATAACCTGTCTAGTCTTGTCTTGATTCCTGCACAAGGATTGCTACTTGTCATGATTTTCTTATATTTTGCCGATAAATGGTGGGAGAATCCAAGTTCCGTTCAGATGAAGGGTTACAACCTCGGTCCTTGTCTGGTTACGGGTTGTAACCTGGTTATCTGAATAGTCCCATGGTTATATCATCGTATATCACCTGTTATGTTTTTCCTTAATTCCTGTTTTTATTACCTTATTATTATTGTGCTAATTGCTGGTTTTGGGTTCCTAAGTGAAGCCTCCTTTGTGGCACTTGCTCTTCTGGGGTCTGACCCAGCTGGTTTTGTATGGCCAGATACCGGAGCAGCAGCAAAGGATCTACTGCTTTCCAGCCAGATGGTGACCACTAGAAGGAATCCTGGCAACGAGTGGGTTTCTTTTGTTTCTTCCACTGTAATTGTACATTATTCTTTGAGGCATTTAGCCGACGAACACCTGTTAGCTCGATGCACTTTATTTTTTGTCTGCCTACGGGCTGTAACATGATTGGCAACTCAAGGTTGATCATGACTTAACTCTTGCTAGTCCTTACATTTTGTACGACTAGCTTCATGATCATCTGGATATGTAATTTGGGATGCCTTACAATTGTATATTGGTGATCTGATATCTTGTTATTATTATTACTTGTTGAGATTGGGACATTAGGCTTGTTATTGACCCTAAGAGACTGATGGCTTGTAGATAAACCCTCATATTTCTAGACAGCCGTGACCATATAGTGAGATGGATTCCATTTCATTATACGTAGCTGGCTGTGTCCGCCTCCGCTCTCCAGTATTTTGGTTCTGGGGCATGACAGTCGCTTCCGCCTTCATCCCGCATACTTTCAAATTTGAATGGAGCGTTGTTCTCATCGGGTGGGGAGCCCACCTACGGTGCAGGTCTCGGGCCCCTCACCGTCAGGCCCCACGTGTTTGCTACTTTTGGCGCACAATACGAGACGGTCCTTCCTTTTTACGCATTTGATGCAACACATAACTCAGTGCTCCCCCGGTCTACCCAGGTGGTCCCCACACCGAATCCGGCACTTTTCGCAGTGGTAGAGCTATCCCCGGTTCTTACGCCGCCAATTACCCGGTTCCCTATGCGCCTCTTTTACGCAGCAGCTTGTCCCAAACTATCCAAAGTACAAGAGGCAATAGCCAGTTGCAGACTCTCGACGGATTATCGAGTGGCCCCCCTCGACCCCAAACATATTCTCCTCCACCTCTCCCGACTACGACTATAGGGCCGTGTCGGCCAAGGGCACCTGTAGGATCGACTCCCACCAGATGAAGATCATCAAGTGGTCTCCAAACTTTAAACAAAAGTAGACTCTGCGGTGGTTGCCGCATGGGTGACACTGCCAAACCTTTCCTTCATTTGCTTTGTACCAGCGGCACTCAGGTGCATAGCCAATTCCTTCGGGTCGTATGTGGCTACGGTGCCGGAGACCAGTAACCTCACCAAAGCTCACTACGCCAAAATCTGCGTGGAACTCGATCTCAACTCAGAACCACCAAATCATATTACTATTGAGCTGGGCAAACAGAAACACCCACACCCAACAAATCCTCTACGACAACCACATAATGTTCTGCAACCACTGTCATCTAAGAGGCCACCTACCAAAGCACTGCCACCGTCTTCACCAAGAGCTCAAGAAGAAATCCATCTAGAAAGACAACGAGCAGACAGAGGGGAGGGCTCCCAAACCACCCCTTCTACCTCTCCCTAACTCGTACACTCGATTCAAGTCCAGCAACGGCAATGCAGTCATAAGCGAGAACCCCAACAAAACTTTGACCACCTTCATCAACCAACATGCGCTCTCCCAACCAATTCGACATCCTTGAGTCGAGTGACACGGAAGCATCATCGAAAACTATCTGCCCACTTGCGGTCTCATTCTTCACTGAGCTATCGCCTAACCCCCCTACCTCGAAGGGAAAAGAGGCACTTACTGATACCAGCACGACAGATCAACAACACACCAACGAGGACCCCGGCGAAGGATCTCTCGCAATCCTACCCAGCGATGCTGATCAACCACACATCCCGGTTGAAGAAGCACTAGCTATCCTCGGGCCAGACCAAGCAAGGAGAGGACTATAGGTCCTAGCCGCAGGTTACCCCCTCCAACAAGCTACTCTTCAAATCGGGAGCGCTAGCGACTCACTAGCCATTCCCTCTGAAGATCCATCATTGGATTCCGCTGGAGAATGGATAGACCCCCCACCCGTGGTTCCCATCGAACAAACCTCAAGCATCCCTATCACTAAGTCTAAGGAGGTAGCGTCTACATCAAGCGTGAAAGATGCCAAGATTGGAGACGCCGAAACGACAACCATCCAAACCAGACCGCCACCAAGCGGAACAAAAAACCCTCCCACAACCATATTAATGATTAACATCCTATCCTGGAACGTCCGCGGTCTGGCGAACAAATCGACATTTAGGAGAATATCCAGCCTGTGTAAATTACACAGGATCGACATCCTAATTATTATAGAACCCAAAATTCCTCCCAAAAGATTAAAATCTATCCAGCTGCAACTGGGCCTCCCCTCGGCCATAGCAGGCAGACACGATATTTGGATCCTCGGAACGAAGGACGTCAACTTCGGAGTCATACAGGACTGCCAGCAAGCCATCTCATGGGTAGAACACCCCTTGCTTCCAGAGCATGTCATCCTCTTAGCGGTCTATGGTAGCTGCGACATCGTTGAGCGGAAACACCTCTGGAAAGATCTTCTTGACATAAATCTCCACAACACCAACTCCCCTTGGCTTTGCATTGGGGACTTTAATACAATCACCGCAGAGATGAGAAAATTGGAGGTCGCCCACCTCCCATATCTACCATACAAGACTTAAACAATTTTATCTTCAACGCAATCTTTCCCCTCTCCAGTTCAATGGCAACGCATTCACCTGGTGCAACATACATGAAGGGACTGCCGTCAATACTTCCGCCTGTACAGAGCCCTCACTAATGCCCTCTGGCACGGAATGGGGATTAATACCAAGCTATCCCACCTTAACTCTTCCGAATCTGACCATGCCCCCTGCTGGTCGAAATTAAAAGCAATACCAATCCATCCAAAAAGAACTTCCAATTCATTGACTTCTGGATCGAGCACCCGAATTTCTGGGCATCGTCACGAAAGTTTAGAAGCAGGACGACTTCTAACCCCTCATTAGGGTAAGCAACAAGCTCAAAGCGACGAAAAAAGCTCTCCAATTGGAGCAAACATGCTTACGGGGATTTTTCAAGCCGTCCGGGTAGCAGAAGATGACGTCACCCGGGCCGAAGCTATCTTCGCTGCGGACCAATACCCGTGGCCAGGACGGCCCTAAACCTCACCAAGGCCATGCTCAAATTTAGGCTCAAAGTTGAGGCAGACTTCTGGAAGCAGAAAGCGAGGTTGAAATGGGATAGCGAGGGGGATAAAAACTCGAAATATTTCCATGCATGCGTCAATGGGCAGACACAAACTAACGATCCACCACACCATTGACGAGAATGGGAACACCATTACAGACTACAAGAGCATCCAAGCGGCCGCGGAGGACTTATTTTCCAAATTATTCTCCAAAGAGACGGTTCACAAGATAGATCTTTCCTGAACCAAATCCCCACCCGCATTAATGACATCGACAACGCCCAGTTGGAGCGTCCCTGTTCGAACAGGAAGTCAAAGAAGCGGTTTGTGCCCTTAACGAGCACAGCGCCCCGGCCAGGACGGCTTTTCGGGGGTCTTCTTTCGCACCTGCTGGAATATATTAAACAGGACATCCCTGAAGCGGCAGTCGTTTTCCTCGAAGGAGCCAATTACCCCAAACCAGCGCCAAGCTGATCCTCATACCAAAAAAGAGAACCCGGAATCCTTTTGCGACTTTCGTCCCATCAGTCTTTATACTTTCACCAACAAAATTATATCCAAGATCATAGCCACAAGAATGGCAGACACTCTTCCCAAAATAATCTCGGAGGAAAGAGCGGCTTTGTTCAAGGGAGGAACATCCAGGACAACATCATGCTAGCCCAAGAGTTAATCACCTGTATGAAGTTTCCAGCTAGAGGGGGCAACATCGCCGTCAAAATCGACATGGAGAAAGCTTATGATAGACTGGATTGACAATTTATGATCTGGGTCTTCAGGGCTTTCAGATTCTCGAAAAATTAGACCAACACCGTCTGGAGATCCATCAGCAACTCATGGTTCTCCACAGTTATCATTGGCCAATCTGAGGGGTTCTTCAAATCAAGCCACGGAGTTAGACAGGGCGACCCTCTATCCTCCACTGTCTTCATCATCGCTGTAGATGCCCTGAGCAGAAACCTCAACAACATGACCAGCATTCCGAACTTCCTATATTTTCACTCTTCTAGTGGCTGCCCGATCATCATCCACCTGGCCTTCATTGACGATTTACTTATCTTATCCTCCGGGGAGTTGGAGCGATGGAGGTAGTCCATAATACCCTTATGAGGTACTCCAGATGCTCCGGACAGAAGATCAATCAATCCAAAGTGTTATCTATGCTCACCACAGCATCAAAAAAGAGCACACAATCAATCTCTCCAACCTCACATCCTTCACTGTTGTCCATTCCGTTCAACTATCTCGGCTGTCCCCTTGTGTACGGGGAATCAAAAGCGGCATATTTGAGAACTTGATCACAAGAATCAGAAACAAACTTGAAGGCTGGCATAATGCTACCTTATCCCCAGGCAAAAAAATGATCCTCATCAAACATGTGCTCACCTGCATCCCCATCCATACCCTGGCCGCCTGCTCACCGCCATTGAAAGTACTTTTTTCGATTGAGCAGATATTTTGTAAATTTTTTGGAGGCACAATAATGGGCAAGACAAACATCAATGGGCTAGCTGGGATATGGCTCACCCTACTGAGGAAGGGGGCTTGGGATTTTCCAAACTCACACACATCGTTAAAGCATTCTCAATAAAATTATGGTGGAATCTTCACACGACTAAGAATCTATAGATCAAGTTTATGAAAGCCAGGTACTTCAAACACATCCACCCCTCAATGGCCATATCCAACAGTAGATCCTCAGCGGCTTGGCGTCGTATACTAATCGGGCGAGACCTTGCCGAACCGACGATTAGGCTTCAGCTGGGTGCCGGCGAGTCGAATCCTTCCTTGAGAGATGGATCGGGGACAGCTTGATCCCGAGTATTTCGGAGACCCCCAGTAACAGTAGGATCAGAGACCTATGGTGCTACGTTAATAACGACTGGAACTGGGACAAGATACGTGAATGGTCTGGGGACGCAACGGTCGACAGCATACGCCAACTTGGCCTTCGCCTCGGTAGCGAAGCCGACGTGCTTCGGTGGTCGCTGCGGCTTCCGGGGCTTTTACGGTGAGGTCGGCAAGATTCGCTATTCGAAGGAACGGCCAGCCGCACCCGACGATTGCTCGATATTGGCATGCCTGTATCCCAAAGAAGTGGTCCTTCCTCATGTGGAGAGTTATTAGAAAGAAACTGCCGACAGATGAGATCCTTAACTCCATCGGGATCAGCTTAGCTAGCGTCAGCCTGCAATTGCTGCTCAGACCGTCAGATGGAGACAATTGACCATATTATTCGGGAAGGAAATCTTCCAGACAGGATATGGAGGACCCTTAACCAGTACTACAATATTATCCCAAGGGGGGACGCTTTACGATCTGGCGGACCACTGGAGTTCAGGATCCCACGGTCACCAGATCATTACAGCGGCCGCAACATGGGCAATTGGAAGAATCGCAACAAGACGAAATACGAAGGCAATCAATACTCAGCCGACCAACTCATTAAGGAAGTCTTCTGGCAATGTCGTAAACGGAGCATCCTGTGCTCCCATAGCCCGAAAGCATTCTGGTCCTCGATCTCTTTAGATCGGGGGGTCGAATTGCCTATCCTTTATTGTTCCTTTTTATGGTATACTTGTATAGGTTGCCCTTTTGTGCCTTGTATTCGTGGCCGGTCTTCGGCATTTTGCACCTTGTTTAATAAAAGGAGGGGTTTCGGTTATATATATATATATATATATATATATATATATAATATATATAGATATATTTTTATATATATATATATATATATATATATATAGATTTATATATTTATATATATATATATATATATATATATATATATATATATAATATATATATATATATGGTTCCTATATGTATGTATCCGTTTGATTTCAGTTTATGAGTTGGTCACTGTGATTGGTATATTCTAAGAATTGAGTTTTGGTTTGGGATTGATTTCATGTAAAGATGTTGAATGTATATATATATATATATATATATATATATATATATATAGATATATATATATATATATATATATATATAGATATATATATATATGATTCTTGTTTATATATACATGTTCTTTGAATTCCTGAGATGTCCCCCTTCACATATCACACACACTTAACACTTAACCTTACAAAACCCCTTGCCCCTTTCCCTTCCTCTCTCTCTCTCTCCTCTCTCTCTCT
The DNA here is from genome assembly GCA_029216955.1 of Iris pallida. NCBI lineage: Eukaryota > Viridiplantae > Streptophyta > Magnoliopsida > Asparagales > Iridaceae > Iris > Iris pallida. The sequence goes on along the minus strand of JANAVB010025196.1, from coordinate 74,499,403 downwards.
CTCTATATATATTATATAATATTATATGGGATAACTTATATTTGTGAATGTATACCTATATGTATGTAGGGTTGTAATGTATATGGTATTGTAATGTATGTATGTATTGTATAGCTTAGTATATGGTTTACCCTTTTAGGCTGGGTGTTATGAACATGGTTTATATTGCTATAGGATTTTGGTTAGGTGTGTTGACTAACCTAGACTTGAAGATAGTTTGACCTTAGATTGACTAGATAGGCCTAATTGACCTAGAGGACTTGAGTTTAGCTAAACCTAGAATAGTTGACTAGAGTTGACTAGTTTGAGTAGACTGTTGACCGTAGTTGACCATGAGTTGTTGACCTAGAATGGTTTAGAATCATATAGAATGCATTGTAAACTTCATTATTACCATCTTGGATACATTGTAACCCGTGTTGCTCTAATTAGGACTCAGTTACTCCGATTTGGACATCTATTCTCATCGGACATTCAGGATATCAGGCGAGTACATTCTCTGATCATTCATACTTGTCAGGATTTATATTCTTGCTCTAGATTACTTTACTTGATGTTGTCACGTTATCATCATGGATCGGTACTATATAGATATTTTCATGAGATGTTACCCTTAGCGGCCGCATCGGGTACTTCATGTCATGTGTTTCATGTACATCACGTATTCTTTGCTCTCGTGTTATTCATGTACTTATGTGCACTCATGTACGCTCATGTGCTCTCATGTACGACCATGTTTTCCATATGCTTTATGTATAACCAAACTCATGTGCGTAACATAACTTGACTAGATCCTTGTGTATTGATTAGGGTAGGGGTTAGTATAAATGATTATATGATCTTTCCCATCATGTAAAACTTTGTTACTTATTCATGTGAAATTGTGTTATTCATATGCAATACAGCTCTCATGTGCAACTGTGTATTCATGTGCAACTCAGATTATTCATGTACAAACCCAAGCCCATTACATACCATCTTGTGATCTAAATCACTTAGTCACTTACAGTTCTTACTTACATATAGATATTTCCAGTTTACAAATATCTTTATCTTTCATGTACATTTCTTACTGTTCATGTATCTTACTTTATTGCTTGTTTTATATTTCCTACCATGATATGAACTGTTTGAGAGATATGTGCTCGTTCTGTTCTGACTGGACTGTTGAAAATATTACAGAGGATGAGGAGGAGTTCTGCCCTACCTACTATGGAACAGGCCTAGATGACACTTACAACCTGGACCCCCTGGAGGTTCAGGCATGCTGAAGATGTTACCATTGTCTAGATTAGATAGCTAGACTTTTTTTATCTCAGAATTTGTATTATTTAGAGATTATGAGACTTGATGTTGTTACCTTGGATTTATTTTCCTTTGTTGTATCTTCATTTGAGGATTTCATTATCTATCATATCGTGCTAGTTCTATCTTTATACTTGTGATTGAGTTGTACCTTATGTAATTTGGCCTCCGTTTGGAGAGTATATCCTATTGTGGTTAGTTGAGATCATGACCTAGAATAGCGTTCTACCATCGATACTGCGGCGTAGGTTGGATGTACCCACTTCTAGTGCCCCTGTACTGGGTGCGGGTCATGATTCGTTTTTAGTGGTGGCTCAAGCAGGTCTCGAGAGTTGCAACTAGTAGGATTTCTTAGTGGTACTTGAACTAGAGTATCACTACAGCCTGCAGTAGGATATAGGATATAAGTTTTGGGGTACTCAATCACATTAGGAAAAACTCTTATCTAAATTCTGCCATATAAATTCTTGCTGATAATTTCCCCTTGAAATAAACTATTCTCCTTTGATTATATCGCTTCTTTCTCAGTATTGATTCCCTTGTTTGATCTGCCTTCGGGATGGTGATGGAGACACGATCTCATCGTACCAGTCTAGGGGATACCGTCGAGAGGTCTGCCACATCTCATCCGGTTCAGCAGGACCCTGAGACTGTAGCTCCCTTATTACTTCTCATGTCGGAGCTTCTATCGTATTCGAGGGTGCACCTCCACCTGTTCGGAGGCCTTTTCCCGTCATCCAGATGGTTCAGCAGCAGCCACCTTCAGGGTCAGTTGATGTAGCTCAGCTATTTGCCTTCTTTCAGCAGATTACAGAGGCTCAGCAGTGACAGTCTGCAGATTTCAGGCAGGGCATAGACAATGCCCACCAGCTAGCCTTGACGACAGTGGAGGGGATTACCGCTCAACTTTAGGGAGGGCAGATACAACAGTATCAGCCGAAGATGCCGAACATCTAGGATTTTCAAAGGATGCAGCCACGAGATTCCGGGGTTCAGAGGAGATTCTGTATGCCGACGACTGGATTGAGCATATAGAGGATATTTTCCACTGGCACTGATACCAGCCGAGATTTAGATTGTGGCGACGGGCAGCCAGATGCAGGACCTAGCCTGCACTTGGTATCAGACATACCCTAGAGTGGACACAGAGGGGCAGACGTAGGGATGTTTCAAGAAGCTCTTCAAGGAGAAATTCTTTCCGGATACAGCACTCGATGCCTTGGAGATGCAGTTTGAGAGTTTGGTTCAGGGGAACCAAACCGTGGAGGAGTATGCCGGAGAGTTCTGCCGCCGGGGCAGATTTGTTGAGAGCCTTAGCGAGATGGCCAAGGTGTAGCACCCAGTTTCCTAAATGAGGGTAATTTAAAATTTCGTGTTTATAATTATTTTAATAATGATATTTAATTCATGATATGATTTTTGCTGATTTTAAATTATTTTAAAATTATTTAAATCAATGACTTGTGGTTTGACGTTTTGCTAGTGAAACCCTAGAGACTGTTTGACCTAGAGCCTAACCATGTGATTATGTATTTAATGTCTTTTGGCCTAAGAATATTTTTGCATTTGACCTCTTTGAATTATTTTGATATTATTTTATTATTTATGATATTGTTTTGGGGTTATTTGAGTCGGGTTCGAATTTCAACTCAATCCGACTTGAAACGGGGACCGGGGGTAATTTGACTCTAGTGGGACCCACACCTAGTTAGGCATAGCCCACATGATATTAATTTTAGTCCACATGATAGAAATATTTTAGTTAGAGGTTAGACTAATTATTATGGATAAGGTTAGTGTGATTAGAGACTTTAGAATGACTAATTTAGCCCCAATCAATTATCCCTTTCCTAATATCTAGAATATGTTAGTAGGGGCTTTTGGACTTTTCCTAATAGGACAAAACCACCTTTATGGCCAGCCACAATAAGGAGGATTGAGCCTCCCATTTGTCATTATCCATATATTTTCTCTCTCTTGTTCTTCCCCAAATTCCTAGAGAGCAATCCTAGCAATTTCTCCAAAATTCTTCCATTTTACCACCAAATCTTCTTCTTGCTTCTCATTCTAGCCAAGGAGGAAGCTACCCAAGTTTGGGAGGATTCGGAGCTCGTTCGTGTCCTTTTAGAATCTCTACGTGTCGGTGTCGCTCCGGGAAAGTTTTTCTTCGATTCGATCTAGGGAGGTATAAATTCCTTCTCTTTTTATTTTCTCATGCATATAGGTCTATTTTGAACCCATAGGAATGACCCCCATGGTTGTATCTCCATTTGTGTCCATTTTGTGTCCATTTAGAGGTCATAGGAGTGTCCTTTGTGTTGTGGATGTCTTCATGTTACATTTATATATATATATATATATATATATTATAATATATATATATATATATATCTATATATATATATATATATATTGTAATGAGAGTGTATCTATATTTATATATGTAAAATGGTTCATGATGATTATATAATCAAGTTTGTGAGTGTGGTTCCTCATATTATTATGCTTATTGTTGTGGATAATTAGGATATATATTGTGTATTCTTTTGGCTCAAACTATCTAAATCCGTCATGATTTTTATCCACGTTTTTAATTTTAGCCCTAACTTAGAAATGTCATAACTTCTAGCTCAAAGCTCGGTTTAATCTCCCGTTTTTTTTAAAGAAGCGTATTGAAGTTAGCTTTCCAAAACATATTAATAGGCCTAATTCTTTCTGTAACTTTCTGGAGAATTATTTGAGTGTCAGCTGTACGAAAGACAAACGCGTTCTCGGTGTTTTCGCGATTCCGAGAGTTTCCGGAAACAAAATGCGATCCGTTTGAAGTTCGGAAAGCTAACACATAGATCTATAACATACTTTAATCCTAAATTTTAATTCATGCTGAGATGGTACAGTATTGATTATTAGTAGGAGTTATTATTCGGCATATGTATTTTGTGCACCCTTGTGTGTAATATAATGTTCTATTTAATTTTAACCCATGTTAATGTATATACATTATGTAATTAAATAGAGAATGCAAGCATGAGTAAATATTTAAATAAATGATGTATGAGGTGAAATGTAAGCATGTATAAGTATGGCTTGTAATGAATATGTAGGTTCCATAGTGTGTAATGTATGGTACATATAGTAGTGCAAGAGATAAGAATGATGATGAATGAAAGCATGAATGTAATGTAATAATAGATATAATGTATGAAATATACAAGTTAATGAGATGTAATGTTCTATGTTAACACAAATCCTATATTACCTCATGTACCCCCTTACACTATGTTGACACTATCACACTTGACACATTGTTCACTTACACTTTGACACTCTTTGATATGTATACACTATGTATGCCCATTTAACCCTCACTTGCCCCTTTGCCATATTCACATACACACACATAGCCTCTTAAATAAGTATTTATGAATATAGTTAACTTAGAGTATGTATTATATATATGTTAGCATATTGTGTTGTAATATATAAGTTTATATAACCATTGAAATGCCATGATTATAGACCTATGTTGAATACAATATATGCATGTGTATATATGTGTAGACATATATAGTTAAAGTAATAGATTACCTAGTGTATATCCAATGTGAATTTGCCTATTTGAGTATTGAATAATTGCATGCTATATAGAGTTGGGTGTATGTGTTGTATAGCCTTGTTGATGTGTGCTTGCTAGGATAAGTCTTGGTTAGGCCTAGTAAGACTTGCTGGGTTAGGACATGACCTAGTTTGACCTAGTTTGACTAGTGCAGTTGACCAGAGTTGACCAAGGGTCGACTTGGCCTAATTTGACCTCGATTCTTGTAGAATGTATTGTAGTACTTTATATTACCCTTTGGACATGTTGTGACTTGTGCTGTTCTAATTAGGAGCCAGACACCTCTCCTCGAACAGTATCTTTACCTTGGACATTCAGATATCAGGCGAGTACATTCTCTGATCATTTCATATCCTGCTTAGAATTATATTCCTGCTTTAGATTACTATACTTGATGCTGTCACGACATTATCACGGATTAGTACTATATGGATCTTCTCATGCGATGTTATCCCCCTCGGGAGCATCGGGTACATGTGTCATATGCATTTCACTTTCATCATGTACTCCTGTGCTTCCATTTTATATGTGCACTCCTGTGAATCTTGTACTCTCATGTTCACGGAGCCCCCATGTATACTATCATGTGTACCCTATATGGGCCCCATGTGATATCCTGTGCAATAAATAACCTGTTTAGATCCTTAGTATTGATTGGGGATACGGGGGAGTGCTAATAGTTGTGTGAATAATTCCATTGTAGTGTAGATCCTGTGCACCTCGATATCCTGTACAAATCTGTCCTGTTCACATGTGCTATCTCGTACTCTGACTCACTAGTCACTGTTAGTTCTCTATTTATAGTAGATATTTCTGTTACAGTTCTCTCTCTTGTTTAAATACTGTATTTCTTCAGATCCTATATTTTACTCTACTGCATGATTATATTTTCTAACCTGCTATGATCTGTTGAGATGTACTGTACTCGCTCCTGTCCTGACTGGACCTGTTGATAAATTTTACAGATAGCCTGGAGGTGCCTGCTAGCCTAGTGGAGACAGTAGAGGTTGCATAGATAGCTAGGGTTTTTGCTTATACTTTATTTTCAGTCATCTTGAGTTGTATTTATGGATTACTGTATTTAGGTTTGAGATGTATTCTGAGTTTGTATCTTAGACACTTAGACTTCTATCTGTTGTATCTCTTTTTGATTTCATTTTTTCTATCTTCCTTTATGCTCTACCTTAGATGTGATTGAGCTTACATTCTGCTATGTCACCCCCATTCGAGGAGTATAAACTGTTTAGTCTTATACTGTTAGATGCATTGAGACCTAGGAAGCGTTCTACCACCGACACTGCGACGTAGGCTGGGCGTTGTTACATTCTCGTGCCCTAACTCTAGGGTGCGGGTCGTGACAAGGCAAGGACATTCCGCAAGGACTTGATCAGGAGATCAAGTCATTTACCAAGAGCAGCCGCGACGCTACTTTTGAGGAGATTCTGATAGCAGCCATGGCAGCGGAGGACGATCTTAAGCTGAAGGGGAAGAGGACACGGGATACTCATGGAGCTAGTAGCAGTACAGGCCGACCAAGTGGCCTTACATCAGATTCAACAACGTATATCAGCAGGGTCCTATTTGAAGCAGTATCAGCAGCAGAGGGCCCTCTTTCAACAGCAGTTTCAGGATTAGAACTGTCCACTTATTAGCAGAGGCAGTAAGTAAAGTAGCAGGCCCTTAGGCAGCATCATGTTATTATTTGTCCTTCTGTAAGAAACCAGGACACGAGTGGAGCGACTTTAGAAAGAGGCTAGGCAGGTGCCAACTATGCGGGGCATCAATTCATCAGCTGTGGGAGTGTCCCAAGTCTTTAGGACGGATAACTCAAGGAGCATGAGCTAGGGCTCCAGTAGGCCAACAGAGGGGACCACCGTTGCAGACACAGTAGTAGAGGTTTGTCCAGCATCAGCAGCAGGCCAGAGGATGAGGCCAACAGGGGCGAGCTTTCGCGATGATAGTCGAGGATGCACAGGCAGTAGGAGAGCTGATTGCAGGTTCTGTTCTTCTCGATTCCATTCCCACTTTTGCTCATTATAAACTATCTCAAAATTCGAATTTCGACAGTTTCTGTCTACCTTTTGTTCGTTGATAAATTGATTCTTAGTATTCAATGTTGATTTGATTTCTACCAAGATAAGTTGTATGGGCTAGGTCGCCTTAGTTATGGAATCTAGAGTCTTCTATAGTTATAGTAGCTAGCATGGTAAGGACATATAGTCTAATTTTGGATGTATTTCTCGGGTGTGGGAATTTAAGGTTTTCGCAGCCAAGCATGCGACAATGCAAAAATTTTAAATACACTCAGTTGGGGACTCTATGATTATCGTAGCCTTGCTTACGAGTATGACAAAGATTCTGAGTATCATGATTTTGGACAGACGCATTTGATTATCGAATTGTATTATTTAGAGACCTTGATTTTTGGGGGTTTGACCTAGAAGGAGTACGATCACTTTAAATTTTGAGGACAAAATTATTTTAAGGAGGGTAGACTTGTAACCATCACTTTTCTAAAAATGAGGGTAATTTTGAACTTTTATAAAATTGATTATTAAATAATAGGATTTAACCCGTGTTAATGATTTTTGGTAATTTTTAAATTAAGTTAATACTATTTAATTAGTGAATTGTGATTTTGGTACTTTGCTATAATCCTAGAGACTACTTGACCTAGAGACTGAACATAACCATGGGGGCCTAACCATGTGAATAGATTAGTTAATTACCACTTTTTAGGCTAAGGGTATTTTGGTCATTGTGATTTATTTGAATTAATTTGAATTTGTGAAAATTAATATTGTGCTAATTGTTGTGTTGAGCCTTGACCTAGCTTACCCTAATAGATGTTAACCTAGATCTAGAGACTAAGTTAGAGGATTACAACTTAATGGCTAAGTTAGAAATATCTAGATATTTAGCTAAGTTAGATTTTAGCTTAAACCTAATATCTACTTGGGCCTTTAGCTTGAGGCATAGGAATTTACATTGTTAGAGAAGCCTATGACCTAACTTGCACCTAAACCCTAACCCAAGATCATTGTTGGCAGCTTAGAGAGCCCTCTCCCCCTATATAATATCTTTTCATTCATTCTTGCTCTTTTCCATAGCCTCCTTAGAACTCTAATAGTGTTCTTCTCCAAATCAACCCTATTTTTCATTTCTCCTCCAAATTGAGCCTAGTCTTTTGCATTGGACTTCCTTACTGTTGAAGAGGCTGTTGGCGGCTAGCTAGCAAGAATTTGGAAGCTTTGGACCATAGCAAATTGGAAGAAGGACCTCTTTCCTAGGGCTTTTTATTGAGATCTCACTCTCAATAGGTAATAGCCCTAAAATCATTCAAATTTCTGTTTTCTCTTCATAAATGCATGCATCTAGGCACCATGGACCTGTAGACCAAGCTTGGTAGGAAATGGCGTCCATTTGGTATGTGTCGCATGTGTATCGGAGTGCTAGTGCAAGTGTTTGATGAAATGCCTCTATGAACTGTTTATTATTATTTTTTAAAACAAATTTCATATTCTTATAGCCTATTTTGTGTGGATTTGATTTCTTGGAGACTGAGCACGTTTCTGTGTCGATTTTGTGTCCAAATGTGGACACGGGTCGTAGTATGACTTAGCCGCACTGATCTCCTACTTCCCGACACAGATTTCTCACTAAATCTGGCACATGGGCACTTGCCACTTGGCGTGGAGGTGGGGGCCCTGACTGTCAGTCCATCCCCCACTTTCATGATACGTGGTGTCGTGTCGGACACGGTATTATCTGTATACGTGTTTTGTATATACTGTGTACAGTCGTTCAGCCGCTTCTGATACGGGCTCCGTGTCGCACGTAGACACTACGTGGATACGGTGCAGGGAATCAAACCCTAGCCCTAGACTTGACTTAACCTGGTGCACGAGCACGAGGCTCCTCGTGCACTATGTTGAGCCCAATCGAGCCCGACATGGCTACACGAGGCTGTTGATACGGTTTTCTGATACATATTTTGATTTTGTGTTTGGATACGATTGTGTCCAATTCATGGACACGTTTAGACTTGTGTGGACACGTGGGACTAGTACCTACCATGTACACTTGTTATACTTGGTTCTTACTTAATTTTAAGTTTTATTGCATCAATTGTATTTCGAATTGGGTTTTTCATGAACTGTTATGAATATCCAGTTTTGGGAGTGATTCCAGTTTTGGTTTTTCTGAGGTCTAATTAGGTGTTGTTTGATTCCTGTATGAATGTTGATCCCATATTTGATAACTAGCTAAGTTAGGTTTTATGCCACTTCATTGCATATAATCATATATATGTTTATTATATATATATATATTTTATTATAATCAATATATATAATATTATAATCAATATATATATAGTTATATATATATATATATATATATATATATATATAATTATGCATATATTGCACTAGCTCTAAGTTGTGAATGAGCATTTTCTAGTCGCAGGCTCGCAATAGTATGACTAACTTAAGTACCATCACGAGTTCGCATATTTTGCAAAAACTGACCTGCATGGGCTACCACAAAAATTGTCACGATCCGCACCCGTTTTTTCGGATACGAGACGTGTCCAAGCCAGCCTACGCCGCAAAGTCGACGGTAGAACGCTGTCACGACCAAGATGCTCAAAATCACAAAATATAAGATTCTCATTCACATTTCTAAATCGATTACAACAGTTACAAGATTTATATTTGAAAGAAAATACAAAATTCTTACATATTTGAAATGGATACATCTATTAAAGTCTAAGTTATGGCCTGCAAGTACACCCGTATCTCCCAATGCTAAGAGAAGCCACAGCTAACCTGAAAAATGTTGGTACCCAGTCAGGAATGGAACATGCACACAACCGACGGCAATGCGAACACACAATAGAATTCACAAGACATGAAAATAACATATGTGAAACGAAACTAGAAAGTAACTGGTGTCATGGCATGTCTAGAAAGAAAGTAGATAACTCTACAAGACGATATGTCAACTAGTCGAGCATGTAAATGGGATGACATGGCAATTGATGTAGAAGACAAGAAAAGACAAGTAAGTGACAACTATCTACGTGTTTTGAATATCATTTTCGACGTGTGAACGACTAAGGTGTAAATACGGCACCCTGCACGTGTCGGATGCAGCTGCAGCTGCTATCATTAAAGATCAGACATTTTGGGATATTTCTTGGTAGCTCACACGTCTACTAGGATACTTCCCTGCCCAGCTAGTACTCATGGAATCAAGTCGCAAGCATGGTAATCATGTAATGACAGTCAAGAAGTATAAAAAATCTATGATACTAATCTCCGTGTGACGAGCATGTCAACAAGCATCAAGACATATGTATAACCAAATAGAAAGACTAGATGAATCGAAGCAATCAGAAAGTGTACTTGCCTGAGGTCCTTTGCTGGTAAAACCGATGATACTATACTACTCAGTGAGCCACAATAGTCAAACTCGTACAACAGTCTCCGGATGTTGAAACAGACATTACCAACATTTTCAGAATAGTTAAATTAGCTAGATTGCCTGTCCATATGTCCAATTCTGGAGAAAGAAGCAAAACGGTAATTTCGGACAAAAAGTGATGTCCGTCGTTGGACTCGCTTTGCACCGAAAAGCGTGCCAGAGTCAATGGTCTTTAAAGTCATCAAAATATATATCTACGGATTTGTTTTGATGTTACAAACCCAATCGTATGTCCAAAGTTGGATTCCGGCAGGCCGTGCACAAAATCTCCCATTGAATCGGATCGTGGGGCCCACAAAACGGCAATCCGATCAATTATCTCAGAATTGGACCAAACACGACATACATGACCAAAAAAATGATACGGTCCTGTTGGCGCAAGTTTCGTCTCGATCTGACGAATGTGCACAAAGTAATTAGGGTTTTTGCGAAGGGGCTGATACGATGAATTTCGACGGATACGCATCAAATTCATCGCGCACACGCAACCAATTTGAATTCCATAAATGCCCACACGTTCGCGAAGCTATTATGCACCTTTTGATGCTTTCGGTTCGCGACCACGTCGTCCGGTTTGGCGGGATGCACGTGGTATTGGAGGTTTTTAAAGTTTTTAAAACAGATTTTTCTTGGTTTTGGAACTTGATTTAAAACAGAATTTAATGAACAAAGTTAAAAACTAAAATGGTGTTATATAGCAGTATAGGTTGGATTCGATATTGTTCAATTGGATTTACAAATCGGTCAATGGTTTAACAGGAATTGACCCTCAAAGTTGAGGATTTGGGACTAATTTGTTCTGTTTCAATCTTTCTGAAAACTAAGTTTTTCACAAATTTCAGAGGAAATTTCTGGACAATATAGGTTAGTAACATAAAAACCGATAGAAGGGATTTGTTCTCGATTATAAAGGCTACGTCTAGGAATTTATAGATCATAATTTTGTCGAAAGGGAGGAAAGTTTTGTGCCTTCAAAGTTGGCGGGGTCGAGCTGTTGCTGTCGCTGTGTCCTGCTGCCTATGGCCGCCGTTTGGCTGCGCTGTCGTGGCCATGCCGGCGATCGGTGGCTGCACCGCGATGGGGTAGTGTGCCTGGGTGACAGGGAAGTCGTGGGGGTGTTAGCTAGGATCGGGGTTAGGGTTTTTTAGTCTTGCTCTCTCTCTCTCTCTCTCTCTCTCTCTCTCTCTCTCTCTCTCTCTCTCTCGCGATAATATATTAGGGGTCGGCTTGGTTTTGAGGAGGGGCCTTGGGCTGGGATGAGTTCAGCAACGCCTGGGTCGTAGAGGGGAGCTGGGTTTGCTCGGGCCTGGGATGGGCTGGGATTTTCTCATTCTTCCTTTTCTTTATTTCCATTTCCTTTTGCTTATTTCTATTATACATATATATATATACACACACCTATATATATAACATGTATATATGTATATACATTAATAAATTCTAAATATATTTATATGCCTGTATAATTATATATATATATATATATATATATATATATATAGATATATATATATATATATATATATATATATATATATATATATATATATATGCCTATAATTTATATCTACCTATGTTACCTATGTATATATATAAAATATATATATATATATATATATATATATATATATATATATATATATATATATATATATATATTTTATATATATATATATATATAATATGTATATATATATATATATATATATATATATATATATATATATATATATATTAATATATATATATATAAATATATATAAATATAAATATAAATATAAATATAAATATATATATATTTTATATATATATATATATATATATATATATATATATATATATATATATATATATATATATATATATATATGCATAAATGTTCAGTAACACCAATGACTCCTAATAATACGTTTTTCACGAACAGTGTCTATACATAAAATCTATCTACACAATAATATATATTTTCCTGAGAACACAAGTAATCGATAATAAAGATATTTTATATTAATTATAGCATCAACAATAAATTCCTTCAAAGTATCAACTACTACTACTACTACTACTACTACTACTACTAATAATAATAATAAAATAAAATAACCAATAATAGGCATTGCATCTACTTAAAATATGTCGACATGGGTGTATTTGGTCTCACTACGTGCCTACCCGGGTTCTGGTTTGGTTTGGGTCCAGTTCGGACTAAATTGGTGCAGCCGGGTCTCCTAAAAGTCAATAATATAATAATAGTTAAATAATTAGATTATTTATAGGGTCATGTCACAACTTAGTCTGGTTTTCCTAGTTAGGACATCATTATGGCTCAGCCTTCCATGGCATGGGTAATACACTAGTCAAGGCACGCCACTGCACTATCCGTGCCACAATTTCTTGCGGCCTTGAGCTCCAATTCCTAACCATGACTAAAGTCCTCCACTGTAATAATTAACTTATTAAATATTTATAAAATTCTAAAAATCACCATTTAATTCAAATAAATAAAAAGAAAAATATTTTAAAAATTTTTGGGAAGAGGAGTTACACACACGCGTCTATCGGCACGACTATCTCCAGAAGTACCATTCTCTACTTTATCCTTGACGTATTGCCCGGGAAAGCGTATGCCACGATAACAAAGGACAGGCACGCCTGATATTGGGTATGGTGCTCAGGACTTAGGCTCCCACTATGTCACGCCCAGAACCGGAATACCCGAGAGCGGGGGCAGACATAGCCAGCTACGCAATCCCAAAGTACGTTAATACTCTGAAATCACGTATAAGCTGTCAAGACATGGGGGTTACTCTACAAGCCATCAATCAATCCTATGGTTTAACAATCCTAGGTATCTCAATCACAGGCAATTATACAAGAGCAAGGAGTACGATCATCATACATACAATAGTAAGGCGTCCCGAACCATATATACATGACTGATCATGAAGCCAGTACCACAGAACTGAGGACTAGCTATAGTATTAGTCGTGCATGATAAGGACTAGCTATAGTCTAGAATACACATATCATGTTTATGCCCGTAGGCTACAATATCAAGGAAAATACCAAAACACGAGCTAAACACGTGCTCGGGGCTAAACATTACAAGAGGAGAATTTACATATCAGTGGGAGAATGAAAAAGAAACCCATTGAGGCACTCTGGTGCTCCGGCTGGTCACCGTCGAGTAGATGGTGCGGTAGATCCTTCGGGCTCTTCTATTAGAACCTGGCCATACAAAACCAGTGGGGTTAGACCCCAAATAGCAAGTACCACAAAGGATGCTGAACTATGAACTTAAAACCAGCAATCATAGGCAAACAACAGGGAAAGAGAGTAATAAGTAAAGGAGGATCAAAAATTCGTGCGGTACCAATGCACTCATCTCGACCATAGGAAGACTGTAAGTAAATCATTATTGACATAAGGTAAACTGGAGAACATGTTAAATAAATAACTGGAACAGTTAAGAACTGGATCTGGACAAGACTTAGACTGGAAAGGTGATATACGATGGGATAACCATGGGACTTTTCAGATAACCAGGTTACAACCCGTAAACCAAACAAGGACCGGGGTTGTAACCCTTCGTCTGAATAGAACTTGGTTTCTCCTACCATTTATCGGCAAGATAAAATAAGAAATCAGGACATGTAACAATCATGTACAAGATCAAGACAAGACTAGACAGACTGAACTCCATCCAATATTCACGGCCAAGCAATAAGTACGGCTTGATACTTTAACTAACTAAGGTTATCACAGGGCTAGTTACTAGCAAGATGCAATGAGAATTCCAAGTCCGATTACCTGTTTGTTACTACCTGAGTATTCCCAGCAAGAAAAAGAAAAGATAGCTGGATATAGCAGACACACTGTAGTAAGATACATGTGTCCTAAGGTACCACATTCGACGGCGGGCTGGAAGTGCGCTCATCTCGACGGATAGCAACAAATCCCATGTATATATATATAAGGCCGAAACCAATGGGGCAACAGGTAACTGGAAAATTCTCCATGAACTATTTGATCAATCTAGTCATTAACCTAGCCAGATTCAGTATGAATCCCTGACCGTGGTACTCAGGGATTCATGTCCTAGACATGATGCAAGACAAGACGGGTTCATTTGTACAAACATAATTACCCACGGTGTCCAGGCCATTTATTTATACAGGTTATGTCATGTCAGGTAGCCGTCGCAACAGCTTATCAAGATATATCATGTCAGGTCTACTTGTCAGGAGTGCGCCACGACGGGCCACTATCATGTCATTATCATATCAAGTTTACTGGTCAAGAGTGCGCCACGACGGGCCACCATCAGGTCATGTCAGGTCATTAATCAGGAGTGCACCACTACGGGTCACTGTCGTGTTCAGGGGACAAGTGTAGGACAGTATAGTGCAAGCATTCAATCAGGAGACTCAAGTTATGCTGAGGTTACAAGACACAAGTCATCAGTAAAGGTCAAATAACAATAGAGAAATAATAATAATAACAATAATTAAATAGCTGGACAAGGCACAGGAAGGAGTCCTGCAGCTCAGGGTCACTATCAAGTCATGCTAGTTCCTTGTCACACCATGTCATGTACAATTGTTATTTCAATCAAATCAGAATTATCAAGTTCGGGACAAAAGGCGTAAGGATATAAAATGGACGTTAAATATCTAATAAAATATAAATATACAGGGCAATAGAAGATCCAGGGTAAGTAGGGTCAGGTCCAGTTGTGCCTAAATATCAGGTTGTGCCTGAGTCAGACTGTGCTCAAGTCAGGCTACGCTCAAGTCAAGCTACGCTCAGGTCAAGCTACGCTCAAGTCAAGCTATGCTCAGGTCAGGCTACGCTCAGGTCAAGCTACGCTCAAGTCAAGCTACACTGAGGTCAAGCTACGCTCAAGTCAAGCTACGCTCAGGTCAAGCTACGCTCAGGACAGGCTACGCAAGACATACGTCTCCAAAAGGCAGCGTATGTACTCCATACGACTACTCATCAAGGCAGCGTATGAGGTCCATACGACTCCTCATCAAGGCAGCGTATGAGGTCCATACGACTCCTCATCAAGGCAGCGTATGCAAGACATATGCCTCCAAAAGGCAGCGTATGAGTCAGACTACACTGCGCTAAAGAGCGCACGCAGCTCAGTGGCACAAGCTAAAAAGCTCGCGCATACTGCTCACTGTCTTCTCCAAATCAGCAAAAACTCTATGGTTTAAATCCAAAGCTTCAAAAGTTCATAACTTGGTCAAAATAAGTCCAAATCCAACTTTTTAAAGGTCAAAATTGGGTAGAATAAAATTCTCTATAACATGAAACAATTAGTTTTCAAAAACAAGTAAGTTTGGTAGATCAAAACCCAAGAAAACCGAAAATGATTCAAGTTAGATCTACAACAATCTAGCCATCAAAATAGAAAACTCCAAGTTCTAAACATGCTTAGAATGTGACAATAAAGAGAATGGAACAAACAAAATAGAAATCGTCCAACATTCGGCAAGGTGTACTTGCCTTGGGCTGGAGGAAGAAGATGAAAAATGGAAATGAAAATGAAAATGATGGAGGAGAGAGAGTGGTAGGTGGCTTATATAACAAGCCCAAGCAATCTCCACCATTCATTCCTTTTCACTCAATCTAAACCATACACCTCATCTCATAAGAAACCAAACCAAACCAAACCAAGTCAAAGTGGAACCGAACCAAATAAAACCAAATCCAAGTTAAACCAAGTCATGAAATCCTATACTTAGGAAATTTTAAAATATTACGCAAATCGATAAATACAAAATACGGCTCAAATAAACACGTATCCGTATAAAATACCGATACAGTGAGACGGGTCTCACACACTATGGACCTAAGCCAACGCGGGTTAGGCATACCTCACGCGCCACTGTAGCCGTGCCAGCTTCCGAAAAATGACTCGCGCCCCTTACCGTAATACGCGTACCTGTGGGAAAACTCTTATAACCTCACCTCTTCAAATTGATAATTTTCTATAATATAATAATATTTTATATACTTTATTTATAGTTATTAAATTTGGTTTGACTAAATAGTTGACTTAGTTTATTTTTTATTGAATTTCTATTATGGGCTGTCCTGACCTACAGGCCAATGGGTTGCTTGGTATTAAAACACCTGCAATTGATTTTCCTCCCCTTTCTTAATCGTTTATAGAAGAATAGGGAAATTCAAATTTCATGTCTGAGCATTCTCTCCAACTCATTTTCTAGCAGAGCCATGTGCTCAGTAACAACCCTGCCAAATTTTATTTCCCTCCAAAATTTCTCTAACAGCCTATTTAAGGATCGATCTCTCTCTGTCCTTCATCCCTGCTTCACAAGAAAATTCAATTCCTAGAGAGACCCCTCATTCTTCCCCAATCCGAATTTTGATTCAATCAGAGGTTCGTGGCAATGGCGCATAGAGGATGATCGACACCCTTCGAAGATAGCATCAACTCTGGTAATGGTAGTTCTTTGAGTTGTTCTTCTTTAATCGACGTTTAAATATTTTGTGTGGATGATTGAACGATCGATTTTGTTTCAGAATTCTTCTTCGAGATTTGAATCATTTGAATCACCAACTGATTTGGCAAGGTAAAGTTTACTGTTGTTGAGAACAACTTTGATTCATGAATTTTTTCTCAATTTCTGTTTGATTTGGAAATTTATGATGTGTGTATCAGAGGATTAGATTGGGATTTAGCTCTTCCATCAAATCCTTGACTGTCTAGTTAATCAACCTGAGATCAGGAATTGGTGAGATAAATCTCAGATTTATCATGCTGAGTTCGCAACTGTCTTTTGATATGAATTTTAATGTTCTACTTTAAATCCTTTTGAACAATGATGGAGCGTGTCCTGATCCTTGCATTTTCCTGAACTCCTATCTTCGTTGTTTCGAAAATGTTTGATTCAATCTGAGGTGAACATTCGAACCTCTCGATCCTAACATTGATTTGTTTAAGTTTGTTCTAGATAAATATGCTTGCCTTTACTTTGTTTCCTGACTGCTTTGGATCGAGTACTTGAACAACTGGTCCAATTCTTCTCAGGCAGATCGAAGAGTTGCCAAGATCCATTGATCGATCTTAACTCTAGGAAGATCTGAACGATTGTTGAGGATATCGAATCGAGGCAGATACGAAAGGTTAGCATAATTATATGACTGAGCTTAGGTAAGATTTTAAAATCTTTTCTCTTGGTTCTGAATTTTTATAGAGAGTTCTCACAAATCCAGGAATAGATGTTGAATAATGATTGTGGATTCCTGTGTTTTGAATTTGCAAACACACGACTCAGGGTTTCAAAGATCGAGATTAGGACAGACACAGTGAACTCGTGCCTTATTTTGTGGTATCCGATCTGACACTATCAGGTAATCTTTCTTGTTAAGTTTCTCCTTTAGAATGCTGTGGATGTTGGTGTATCAGGACTCTTAGATCATTGCTGTTAATTGATGATATTTAGGCTCGAAGGAATTCTAGGAATAGATATTCAAGAGTATAGTTAACTGATATACTTAGTGTACTGTCCTCTTGACCCAAACTGGAATCTCAAGTTTAATATGGACATTTTGATTTAAAGACTTGAATCCCAAGCAAACTTAGCTCGAGATTAGATTTTGTAGAAAAGCTTGTATCAGTTATCCTAGAACCACCTTGTAAACTACTGTTGCCTTAGTGAGTGCCCTGATTTCTTAAAATAGTGGTATATGTCAGTAGAGGGTAGTGTTGGCTGATGTATCAGTGAGTGTGGGAAGCAGTGAACACAGGTGATGTATGAGAAGTAATGTCATTTAGTAATACTAGAGTTAAATTTGATGCACTTTGGATCAAACATCTAAAAACACAGGGTAAACAATATCACTGATACCTGGTCAATGAAGGATATATTGGATCTATTTCTAAACAAAATAGATCCCATACCTTTCTGAAATCAGGTATCAGTTGTAAGTTTTCCATAAACAGTTTGTCTATTCATTTGAAATGTTTCTCTAAAGCATCAATTATTTAAGTTGGCAACTTTGATTCTTATGAGTGACTTTAGAAAACCCCTAACTGAATGATTGTTAAGCCAACTGATTTTACTTTCTGACCATTAGTGGATGGGAGCATGAGTTTAGGAAAAGATGAGACCTCTGTCAGTTGGGTGCTTGTAGTAGCAAGCCTAAATGATCAAATTAGTATCAGTATTATTATTTTGCCTTTAAAATTTTTTTCACTTGGTTACCCTTCGATTTTGATGATTGGGATTACTTATAGTCGGGTATAGGACTGTTGAAACCAGCCTTCAAGAATTCTATCTTCTTTTAACTTTTAGTTGCATGATTTTGGAAGTATTGGTATAGCCAAGATAAGGTATTGGTTACATTATGGGGTTAGAACCATATCAGTATCTTGGTTCAAATCTGATAAACTTGAGAATTCAATCTCAGTACACTAATAGGAAGACCTTGTTTTCAATTGAAGTCTTTTGTGTATAAGAATAGACATTAGTAGGAAGAAGTTCTTGATCATTCAATAACCTGCATCCTAAATCTTGGTATAACTTATGTTCAATTTATTCTTTTGCTCTAAGTTAGTTTTTTACATATAATGTTCAGAGTTACCTTGTCTATTTTTCTATAATATTTTCTTAGATAAATTAAGTAGTATAGCAATGTCACTTTTAGGAATTGAACCATATGTTTATAATCCTGCAACCCTTAGTGTTTAAACCTTGGTTAGTTATTACATCACACGTTTAGGGCAAGATAATAGCTGTAATTGGTTAGTCAGTAACTATTAGAACTTAACCCACTTGTACTCAATAAATAGGAAGATATCCAGCTTCATTATTACCGTACTTTCCGGAGCAAGGCAAGTACTGTTATATGGTTTTTGTGCTTTTATATATCTTGTACTTTTCTTGTGACACGTCATGACACGATATTCTGTACTCTCATACCTTCCTGTTCTTGTACTTACTCGTGTCGGGAGGGGAAATACACTAGCTATGTGACCAAACCCCGATTACTATATTCATGTACATAGATTAGGCCTTGCATCGTGCACACGGATCCTAAGTTATACCGATTTTCATGTACTCCTGTACATATTCTTGTACTCACCCCAGCCAGCCACATAGGCTAGTTGTATTTCAAATATTGTGCACTTGTCATGTCTTGTACTTCAGGTTCATAGTTACATTCTTGTACTTTACTTTATGTACTTACATTCCTGTACTTTCATATTTATTTCCTGTATTTCATATTTCCTGTTCTCCTGTACTTATTTCCATATCATGATGTTCTTGTTCATTATATAGAACTGTACTTTGCTCCGCTCCTGACTAGGATATGTTGCAGGTGAGGTGGAGGCTTTTTGTGACACATATTTTGGCCGAGAGCCTGTAGATGCAGTAGAGCCAGCTGGAGTTGCTCTGGACTTAGAGGCTGAGGAAGCCTAGCACTTTACCCTTTAGTCTTTGTATTTTGAGACTATCATACTTTACTGGAAATGTAATAACTTTGAAACATGTACTTTGATTCTGGGATACGTTTATAGATGCTGTGATTTTTACATATTCATGTTTATCTGGTTAGATTTTTCTAGATTGGTACAGCTTACTTCATCGTGTCCAACGATGAAGGCTGGACGTGTCTGAATCGTGTCCGATTATTCGGAAGCGGGTCGTAACATATTTTTAGTGGTGGCCCATGCAAGTCTATCCTAATGGTACCTAGGTCTTAGCGAACTATTGGAGAACTTGATTACACTAGGAAAACTTGAATCACATCATAGAAAATCAGATACATCGGGTATATATGGATATTATATAAGCATTTACATTTACTTGTAGGTTAGGTTTTTAACAATCACGAAGTTTTCTTTTGTTGCAGGATGGTCAAAACAAGGAAGACCGCGGATCAGCCAGGAGTTACAGGCAGCTCGGGACAGTCTGCACCAGACGTTCCGTTAGAGCAGCTTCTGCCACCGCCTCCTATCTTTCCTCCACTACCCCCGACGATGACATTCCACGACGCTCAGGTGATGGCCATGTTCTAGCAGTTTATGGAGGCCCAGAACCGTCAGGCCGCACAGTTCAGAGCGACACTAGTGGATGCGCTAAGGACCCGAGAGCCGGCAGCACCAGCACAGGAAGTACCTCCAGCACCAGCAGCACCTAGACCGGGGACTGCCAGAGACTACCAGAACTTCTGTTCGATGGATTTTTGGGGCCACGAGGAGATTGTTTATGCGGATAAGTGGATGGAGAATGTTGAGGGGACACTAAAGATGGCGAGGATCCTGGATGACCTGAAGGTGGAAGTTACGAGCATGCGACTTTTTGATCTGGCCAGAGCTTTGTACCGGGAGGAGCCCCAGTTAGCTGTGCCCCAGTTTTTTTGGGCAGATTTCAAAACTCTGTTCAAGGAGAAGTTTTTCCCCGATGTAGAGCGAGATGAGCTTCGAATGCAGTTCGAGGCGTTGTAGCAGGGGACCATGACAGTGGCGGAGTACACATCAGAGTTCACCCAACTCAGCAGGTTTGCGAAGAACCTAGTCAGAGCACCGGAGGATAGATCTTGGAGGTTCAAGAAGGGCCTCACCAGAGAGCTACGACATGCGGTGGCGATTAGTCAGGCGATGGCGTATGCGGGCATTCTCAAGATTGCTCAGGTTGTAGAGAAAAAGACAGATCCGAAGCTGAAGAGGGACCGGGACATTGGCAACAATAGCTTCCAAACACCAGCAAAGAGGACCCAGACTCAGATTCAGACGAGGCCATAGCAGCCGACTCAGCAGTATCACCGTCCAGCCAGAGTTTATGCACATCAGCCACAGAGACAACAGTAGGCAGCTACTTGCACTTTCTATTATCGGCCAGGACACCGCTTCGACGAGTACCGCAAGAGGCTCGGGCTCTGTTTATTTTGCGGATCAGATGCACACCAGATGAGGAACTGCCCACAGGCTGTAGTTCGACTGACAGGAGAACCTCGAGGAGCTGGAGGACCACCACCTGCACCACCCAGAGCTCTACCAGCTGTACCACAGAGGGTTCAGGATTTACCTACTCAGCAGCAGCGTTACACAGCACCAACAGCAGAGGGGAACACCACAGCAGGGACGTGCTTACGTCATGGCCGCAGTTGAGGAGGATAAGGTAGTTCTAGATGTGATCACAGGTTCTATCCTTTTATATTTATTTCCTGCCATTGTATTGTTTGATTCTGGGGCTGCACATAGTTTTGTATTATATGAGATTCTGTATAGACACGGCTTCACACCCAAGCCCAGTAGGAGGAACTGTCGGAGGAGGGGTAGTGCCAGTTAGTGAGATGGTGGATTGCCCTATCACTATAGCTGGAAGAGATCTTAGGGCTCGACTTCTAGTGATGCCATTAACCGGATTTGATATAGTCCTCGGCATCGACTGGATGAGCGAGTATTTTGCTGTAATAGACTGCCATGAAGGGAAGGTAATTTTCAGTCCGCCTGGAGTTCCACCGTTCGAGATCAGCAGACGGATTGTAGAGAGGCCAGAGGGAGTCTACTTCGGAGCAGTTGTAGAAGACCAGGAGTTGCCATACCCGCTGATTGCAGAGTATCTCGACGTCTTCCCCGAGGAATTGCCAGGATTATCGCCAGATCGAGATGTGGAGTTCAGCATTAACTTAGTACCCGGATCAGTGTGGAAGTCCCAGTATTGCTACAAGATCAACCCGAAGAAAGCTGTAGAGTTGAAGGCCCAGATTGATATTGGAAGGCAAGGGTTTTATTCGGTCTAGTGCTTCACCCTGGGAGCACCGGTACTCTTCGTGCCGAAGAAGGATGGGACTGTAAGGATGTGTATCGATTACCGTGTACTCAATAACATCACCATCAAAAATAAATACCCATTACCGCGGATAGATGAGCTGTTCAACCAGCTTAGTGGAGCGAAGGTCTTTTCCAAGATTGACCTTCGGTCGGGGTATCATCAGATGAAGGTTTAGGAGCAGGATATTCCGAAGACAGCTTTCAATACCCGTTACGGCCAGTATGAATTCTTGGTGATGTCGTTCGGACTCACCAATGCTCTAGCAATATTTATGAACTTGATGAATAAGGTTTTTACAAGTATTTGGACAAGTTTATCGTAGTTTTCATTGACAACATTCTAATCTATTCGAAGACTGAGGAAGAGCATATGGAGCACCTACGGATTGTGTTGGAGATTCTGCGGAAGGAGAAGTTGTACGAGAAGCTCTCGAAGTGTGAGTTCTTCTTGGACAGAGTGGAGTTCTTGGGGCATATGGTGACTGGAGAGGGGATTTCTGTGGATCCCAAGAAGATTGAAGCTCTGGAAGCATGGGCATCCCCCAAGTTAGTAGCAGAGATTCGTAGTTTCCTGGGGCTAGCAGGATACTACAGGAAGTTCGTGAAAGATTTTGCCAAGATAGCAGAGCCAATGACGAAGCTTACGCGGAAGGACGAGGAGTTCATCTGGAGCGACGCCTGCCAGTCAGCGTTTGAAGAATTGAAGAGGAGACTCACTACAGCGCCAGTTCTAGATTTGCCATCAGGATCGGGAGGATTCGTCATCTACAATGATGCATCAGGAAAAGGCTTGGGATGTATACTTGAGCAGAACAAGAGGTCATTGCTTATGCTTCTAGACAGTTGAGGCCTTATAAGAAGAATTATCCTACACATGACTTAAAACTTACAACAGTTATTTTTGCCTTGAAACTGTGGAAGCACTATTTGTATGGAGAGAGAGTGGACATCCTCACGGATCACAAAAGCCTGAAGTATGTCTTTACTCAGAAGGAGCTGAATATGAGGCATCGCAGATGGCTGGAACTCATGAAGGATTTCAAAATCAATTTGCAATACCACCCAGGAAAGGCGAATGTGGTAGCAGATGCTCTTAGTCGATATCATGTTGCTATATTTTTTAATATGGACCGACATCTTCTAGAGGATCTTGAGAGTCTGGGGATTGAGATTGTTTTTTCGGGAGTTGGAGGACAGCTGATGCACAAACAGATACAGTCAGGACTGTTAAAAAAGATCAAGGAGGTCCAGTTTCTAGATGAGGGGCTCCGATGTCTCAGAGGCCAGGTAGAGGCAGGATTACTTGACGACTTTACTATTGCAGAGGATGGATCCCTGAGGCACGGAAACTAGTTATGTGTGCCCAAAGATTTGTGGAAGGAGGTTATGCAGGAGGCCCACCAGTCGCAGTATTCTATTCATCCTGGATCTACCAAGATGTATAAGGATCTGCGACAGTATGTATGGTGGTATGGGATGAAATGAGAGGTTGCCAGATTTGTTTTCAGATGCCTTGTATGCCAGCAAGTCAAGACGGAGCGCCAGAGACCAGCAAGATTACTACAGCCTTTACCTATTCCGGAATGGAAGTGGAAACACATCACCATGGACTTCGTCTCTAGTTTACTGCGTACACCCGGTGGCAAGGATGCTATTTGGGTTATCGTGGACAGATTAACAAAATCTGCTCACTTTATTTCGTCAGGTAGGGTTGTCGACCGAGAAGCTTGCAGACCTCTACATGCGATAGATTGTGCTGATTCATGGGGTGCCGGTGAGCATCATTTCAGACAGGGATAGCCGCTTCACATCACACTTCTGGAGGAGTCTACAGCTGAGCTTGGGTTCACAGTTGAAGTTCAGCACCGCCTATCATCCACATACAGACGGGCAGTACGAGAGGACCATCCAGACATTAGAGGACATGCTGCAGGTTTGTGCACTCGACTTTGGCGGTTCGTGGAAGGATCACTTGCATCTTGTGGAATTTGCCTATAACAACAGTTATCAGGCTAGCATCGAGATGACCCTGTTCGAGGCACTATATAGACGGAAATATCGCACAACATTATCTTGGGATGACGTTGGTGAGAGGACTTTACTTGGGCCAGGGTTGGTGGTAGACTCAGCTGAGAAGGTCAGACAGATCAGAGAGCATCTCAGAGTTACACAGGATCGGCAGAAGCACTGGGCTGACAGCAGCAGATGGCCACTAGAGTTCGCAGTTGGAGATAGAGTATTCCTGAAGATCTTGCCAACCAGAGGCATTATTTATTTTGGCAGAGGCGGGAAGCTCAGTCCGAGGTACATCGGGCCCTTCGACGTGACTGCACGGATTTATGAGGTGGCATATCGCCTAGCACTTCCTGCTAGTCTGGAGGAAGTGAACGACGTCTTTCACGTGTCCCAGCTTTGATGCTACATTCCGGATCTGAGTCATGTAGTGGACTATTCAGAGCTAGAGGTGGTTCTGAGCTTGACCTATGAGGAGCAGCCAGTGGAGATCCTTGATAGGAGGGAGAAGCAACTGCGGAATCAGATTATTCTACTTGTTTGCGTCATGTGGAGACACCACTCTCCGGGAGAGTCCACATAGGAACGCGAGGACGGGATGCAGGAGCGATACCCCAGTTTTTTTGTTTGATTGTACTTTGGTACTTTAGGAAATTTTATATTCAATAAATTTTTTTTATATTGGTGAGAATTATTTTGAGTTTTGAATTTAATAAATATGATTATTTTTCCTTGAAATTTTGGGGACGAAATTTTTTTTGAGGGGGATGGATTTGTAACCTCACCTTTTCCAATTAGTAATTTTCCATAATATAATAATATTTTATATACTTTATTTATAGTTATTTAATTTGGTTTGACTAAATAGTTGACTTAGTTTATTTTTTTATTTTCTATTATGGGTTGTCCTGACCTACAGGCCCATGGGTTGCTTGGTATTAAAACACTGACAATTGATTTTCCTCCCCTTTCTTAATCGTTTATAGAAGAATAGGGAAATTCAAATTTCATGTCTGAGCATTCTCTCCAACTCATTTGCCAGCAGAGCCATGTGCTCAATAACAACCCTGCCAAATTTCATTTTCCCCCTAAAATTTCTCTAACAGCCTATTTAAGGATCAATCTCTCTCTCTCTCCTTCATCACTGCTTCACAAGAAAATTCAATTCCTGGAGAGACCCTTCTTCTTCCCCAATCCAAATTTTGATTCAATCAGAGGTTCGTGGCAATGGCGCATAGAGGATGATCGACACCCTTCGAAGACAGCATCAACTCTGATAATGGTAGTTCTTTGAGTTGTTCTTCTTTAATCGACGTTTAAATATTTTGTGTGGAAGATTGAACGATCGATTTTGTTTCAGAATTCTTCTTCGAGATTTGAATCATTTGAATCACCAACTGATTTGGCAAGGTGAAGTTTACTGTTGCTTGAGAACAACTTTGATTCATGAATTTCTTCCAAATTTATGTTTTAATTTGGAAATTTATGATGTGTGTATCAGAGGATTAGATCGGGATTTAGCTCTTCCATCAAATCCTTAACTGTCTAGTTAATCAACCCGAGATCAGGAATTGGTGAGATAAATCTCAGATTTATCATGCTGAGTTCGCAACTTTCTTTTGATGTGAATTTTAATGTTCTACTTTAAATCCTTTAGAACAATGATGGAACGTGTCCTGATCCTTGTATTTTCCTGAACTCCTATCTTCATTGTATCAAAAATGTTTGATTCAATCTGAGGTGAGCATTCAAACCTCTCGATCCTAACATTGATTTGTTTAAGTTTGTTCTAGATAAATTTGCTTGCCTTTACGTTGTTTTCTGACTGCTTTGGATCGAGTACTTGAATAACTGGTCCATTTCTTCTTAGGCAGATCGAAGAGTAGCCAAGATCCATTGATCGGTCTTAACTCTAGGAAGATCTGAACGATTGTTGAGGATATCAAATCGAGGCAGATACGAAGGGTTAGCATAATTATCTGACTGAGCTTAGGTAAGATTTTAAAATCTTTTCTCTTGGTTCTGAATTTTTATAGAGAGTTCTCACAAATCCAGGAATAGATGTTGAATCATGATTGTAGATTCCTGTGTTTTGATTTTACAAACACTCGACTCAGGGTTTCAAAGATCGAGATCAAGACAGACACAGTGAACTCGTGCCCTATTTTGTGGTATCCGATCTGACACTATCAGGTAATCTTACTTGTTAAGTTTCTCCTTTAGAATGCTGTGGATGTTGGTGTATCAGGAGTCTTAGATCATTGCTGTTAATTGATGATATTTAGGCTCGAAGGAATTCCAGGAATAGATATTCAAGAGTATGGTTAACTGATATACTTAGTGTACTGTCCTCTTGACCCAAACTGGAATCTCAAGTTTAATATGGACATTTTGATTTAAAGACTTGAATCCCAAGCAAACTCAGCTCGAGATTAGATTTTGTAGAAAAGCTTGTATCAGTTAGCCTAGAACCACCTTGTAAAGTACTGTAGTCTTAGTGAATGCCCTGATTTCTTTAAACAGTGGTATATGTCAGTAGAGGGTAGTGTTGGCTGATGTATCAGTGAGTGTGGGAAGCAGTGAACACAGGTGATGTATGAGAAGTAATGTCATTTAGTAATACTAGAGTTAAATTTGATGCACTTTGTATCAAACATCTGAAATTACAGGGTAAACAATCTCACTGATACCTGGTCAATGAAGGAGATATTAGATCTATTTCTAAACAAAATAGATCCCATACCTTACTGAAATTAGGTATTAGTGGTAAGTTTTTCCATAGACAGTTCGTGTATTCATTTGAAATGTTTCTCTAAAGCATCAATTATTTAAGTTGGCAACTTTGATTCTTATGAGAGACTTTAGAAAACCCTTAACTGAATGATTGTTAAGCCAACTAATTTTACTTCTGACCATTAGTGGATGGGAGCATGAGTTTAGGAAAGGATGAGACCTCTGTCAGTTGGGTGCTTGTAGTAGCAAGCCTAAATGATCAAATTAGTATCAGTATTATTATTTTGCCTTTACAATTTTCTTCACTTGGTTACCCTTCGATTTTGATGATTGGGATTACTTATAGTCGGGTATAGGACTATTGAAACCAGCCTTCAAGAATTCTGTCTTCTTTTAACTTTTAGTTGCATGATTTTGGAAGTATTGGTATAGCCAGGATAAGGTATTGGCTGCATAGTGGGGTTAGAACCATATCAGTATCTTGGTTCAAATCTAATAAACTTGAGAATTCAATCTCAGTACACTAGAAGGAAGACCATGTTTTCAATTGAAGTCTTTTGTGTATAGGAATAGACATTAGTAGGAAGAAGTTCTTGATCATTCAATAACCTGTATCCTAAATCTTGGTATAACTTATGTTCAATTATTCTTGTGCTCTAAGTTAGTTTTTCACATATAATGTTCAGAGTTACCTTGTCTATTTTTCTATAATATTTTCTTAGGTAAATTGAGTAATAAAGCAATGTCACTTTTAGGAAGTGAACCATATATTTATAATTCTGCAACCCTTAGTGTTTAAACCTTTGTTAGTTATTACATCACATGTTTCGGGCAAGATAATAGCTGTAATTGGTTAGTCAGTAATTATTAGAACTTAACCCACTTGTACTCAATAAATAGGAAGATATCCAGCTTCATTATTACCGTACTTCCCGGAGCAAGGCAAGTACTGTTCTATGGTTTTTGTGCATTTACATATCTTGTACTTTTCTTGTGACACATCATGACACGATATCCTGTACTCTCGTACCTTCTTGTTCTTGTACTTACTCGTGTCAGGAGAGGAAATACACTAGCTATCACTACACCATAATAGACGATTACCCACGGTTATTACCGTGATAATTATTTTTCGTCACGGTAATAACCATTACTAGTGGGACGTGGTTAAAATTTAGTCACGGTAATAACCGTTAGAAATATTTATTTTGGTCACGGTTATAATCATTACAAATAGTTATTTTGGTAACGGTTATAACCGTGATAGAAGTCCATTTATGTGACGGTTGTAACCGTGACCAATATTCTATTTGTCACAGTTATTAATGTTGCAGTTAGTTTGTTTTGTCACAGTTTTTACTGTGACTACATTATTTTTTTTTCGTTACTATTCTCCACTAATTGTCATAGTTATAACCATTACAATTGGACTATTTAAATTTAAAAAAAACTACATTCAACTGGTAACTAAACAATAAACAACACATATCCAATTTTATAATATTTCACTTTCATAATAATTCAACCATTCCAAACCAATAACTAAACCACGAAATTTTCAATAACAATTCCGAGCAAGTAACTAAACCACATAATTTGCAATAACAATTCAACCATTCCAAACTAGAAACAAAACCACATAATTTCGAATAACAATTCAACCATTCAAATTAGTAATTAAACCACATAATATTTGATTAATAAGCAACTAAACCATAGGATGTTCAATAGCATCCATACATTAATATTTTAATAAGGAAACATTCCATTGTTGGTTTCAATGACAACATGAAGGTTGGTACACTTTTCCTCTACATCTTTGTGTTGTAATTTATGAAAACAACAATGGAATGAGAATGGGGCTGGGGATTGTGGATGGGTTGGCTGGGACCTGGCCTGATCTGAGGATGGGGCTGGCCTCATGTTTGTTGAATGGGAGGGAGGCGAGCATGTGGCTGTGGATGCTGCAGTTTTTGTCGCTTCGCCATCTCCTCGTGTTGCCTCTGTTGCTGGCGCTTCGCCATTCTCCTCGTGTTGCCTCTGTCGCTGTGGATGCTTTACATATGAAGACAGTTTGGAAATTAAACTGAAGATGAAACTACAGCAGGTTAACAAGATTGGTTTCCAAATGGACCAGACAGCTGTGAAAATGGGAAATTTTATAAATGTAATACATAAAGATAGCTAAGGACCTTTGAAGAGCCATTAGAAGAACACTGAAAATTTCAAATGTAGCATT
Organism: Iris pallida; assembly: GCA_029216955.1. Lineage (NCBI taxonomy): Eukaryota > Viridiplantae > Streptophyta > Magnoliopsida > Asparagales > Iridaceae > Iris > Iris pallida. Next base: position 74,470,198 of record JANAVB010025196.1, on the reverse strand, counting down.
TGAAAATATTTTCTACATATAGGATTTACCAAAATAATATATTTTTGTTAAATAAACTATATTAACTATTCATAGATATGAGCACATACATCAATAATGTGAAAACATTGTATTGAGAATGTGTTCTCACTATACAAACCAATACTGAGAACCTGAACCTCCCACACACTATATATTCATGTAAAGGTACTATGTTGCAGGAATACAGACAGAGATACGGATAAGATCACAATATGGATACGGCATATGGACATTTTCAAATGGGTACTATATTAGTCACCTATATCGCATCAATACGGACATGGATACGGGTGAAGACACAATACGGACACCATCTTGCAGTAGATTATATGAGAGCGAACCTTTATGGTCACAGAAGATATGATCTCTGTCCTATGGTTTATGGTTGCAAAAGATCTGTCACAGAACACAAAAGAAGTTATTGTCTCAATGGTAAGGAAAATTAAAGTCCGCAAAAAATAGCTTCCTTTTTAATAGAAAGAGGGAAATGGTGCCAAATAACTACCCCTCTCCACTCACAGAAAGTTTTCCCACCTAAAAGGTAGAGAAAAGGATTTTGCTACTGCCTATGCATGGGTTTGTGGTTGCAAAAGGTATGTCATAACAAAATACAGATATCACCATTTCAAGGCAATGAAGAAAGAAAAATGCAGTAAAGAATTGGTTCCTTTTGGTGAAAGAGGGGAAAGGTGCCAAAATTCAACACCAACAATCTTCCACTGAAAATTTTCCCATGTAAAGGTAGATAATTATTTACTTACTTATTTTATTTTGCATATTTCCATTCTTTTTTACCGTTTATTTTCCACAGGATTCCAATCACCAAAATATAGAGCCATAAAACCAAAAGGTAACATACATGTCATGAAAAATAACATACATAAAACAACAACACAACAAAAACCAAGCCTTGATCCCAAATTTCAAGGGTCCATGTGTATAACATATATAAATAAGAACAAATTTTCATATAGAATCATCTTTTACCTCATTCTTTCCTGGCAAGATTGGTTTCCCATAGAGAAGTTCGGCAAAAATACAGCCCACGGACCACATATCAACAGCTGGACCATATTTTGTGGTTCCAAGCAAGAGTTCTGGAGGTCTGTGATCAAATCAATGTACCTAAACCAATCAAATCTGAAGACTGGTGCAAATTCCTCGAAAAGCAGTAAACAGAATGATTATTTCTTTTCTAATTTAACATTATAGCTTCCGTTAGCTACATTTACCTACACCACAAAGGGATCACACGATTTGTCAAATTCCCATTGTGGTCACTTGCGAATGAACGTGCAAGGCCAAAATCAGCAAGCTTCAAATTTCCTTCATTATCAATTAGTAAGTTGGACCCTGCAACAACAACAACATTATAACTTTAACATCATATGGCCACGTCTAACTTCAGAAATAAAGAATGTCCTAAAAACACTGAACACAGTTAAATAATAACCTTTTATGTCACGATGAAGGACTTGATTCACATGACAATAATGCAGTCCAGTTAACAGCTGCCTCATATAACACTATTATAATAAAAACCGAAACGGACCATTAGTAGACAACAAATAGAAGTAACAAAAATAAAAATTGCAAGAAATAATAACACCTTTATCTGAGGTACAGTAAACCGCAAGCCAGGACGATCTGAAAGACCCGTTAGATCATGGTCCGTGTATTCAAACACCATATAGATGCTGCCTTTATATCTGTTCCCATCTGTGCTTCCCGTGAAAGTACAAAACCATTAGATTTATCTAGCACAGCAGAAGCAATATTGCAACGCATACAATTTCCTAGTCCAATGATCACTTTATAAATAAAATGTAGAATAAATCATTCAGAACTCATAGAAACAAGAAAATGTACCTGGCCTTCCTTGTTCATCCTTCTCAGGACCTGGATTTTTTATGAAAATAAAGTTTAGGAAACATATAATGACCTTTTCTTGAGAGAAGGAAACCTGAATAAAGTTTAGAAAATGTACCTGGTCTTCCTTGCTTCGACTATGCTCAAAATCTTAAGAGAAAGAAACATACCTCTATGGCTCATCCCCGCCATCTCAGCTATACCACCAGCATGATTGTATTACAAACTGATACAAACATATATTTTGGGAAACAAAGAATCTTATCAATACTATGTAGAAACATAAATAATCACTACAAACTGGAATGAAACTTAATGACTTTAAAAAGAATAGGAGAAAATATTTTTTTTGAAAAAAAATAGAGCATTCCCGCAAAGGAAAGAGACAGATTCGTGACTTCATAGTCATGCAAAAATTCTGTACACAAATTGGAATGCATGACCAACAACACCTCCACACACCCTTGTTCAAAAGCATGCAAAAATTTTGTGCACGAATATAGAGACAAACTCCAAAGAGCTAGAGACAAGAAGAGTAGCAGAAAAGAACAAACACCATACAGTAGGAAATAAAGAGGACAATTACCAACATTACTCTAAAGAGCTAGTGGATTGTCATTAGAAAGTTCATAACCAAAAACAAGTAGAAAAAGGAAAAAGAAAATATGACCATAAATTTGTTTTAACGAGCACAACATAACTTTTATACACCATACAGTTAAGCACACTCTCTAAAATACTCTATCTAGCACATACTGTGTCCGTGTCATAATAATCAACCTCTAACAAATGAAACCCCCATCAAAGATTGCAGGAAAACACGCTCACCTCCCTATGATGCCAATTTTGTTCTCACTCCCCTCCCCATGTATTCCAGTACTACTACTACTACTACTAGTTCACAAAATGTGCCAAAATGATTAACTGGAATACAACCTACAATTTCATAATCCTTAAATATCTTCCAAGGTGCAGGACAGGTTGTCAATAAAGTGTCCAAAAGAATGGAGGTAGAGCTACATATCATGGCCTATGATGACTTTTTCTTTTCTTTTCTTTTTTGTTATGGAGAAGGTTTCATCGAATTACCATCACCTAAAGTTTATATAAAAATGTTGAATGATATCCGCAATGATTCTTAACATGCATATATATAAATCTAAAGATACATGCTAATATCAAAATGTAACTTGTGCTTAGTCATTACCTTGATAAATGTTTCAACAATGATTCTTCACATGTGAAGCAAAAAAGTAGATATCATGAGGTGAGCTGAAAAAGCTTTTTATTCATTCAATTGAACTACACAAACATAATGGTTAGAATTCACATGCTTTCAAGACCTAACTTACTTCCATCTTGATTCCTTGTATTTCATGTTGTTAGCCTGCGCATACACACCGAACTTGAAGTAATGATCTTTCCCTCCTCTGTCTCAAATACTCAACTTGAGATCACCGTCAATGAAGAACCTGAATTTCTCACTATACATCAGGAAGCAACATCTGGATTCTCTCATGGCACAGCAACAGCAATAGCAACAACTGTTGTTGCTGCTCTCTAAGAGGTGATGATGATGGCTCCTCCTCTATCCTTTGATCAGAGGGAGTGTGGACTAGTGAGGAGGAATGACCAGGAAGGAGGGGTGATGGGTTGACTAGGTACGTACTTCTTGGGGCTTAGAGCCTTCTCTCACAAGGACATTCTCAGCATGACAGTAGTTGGCCTCCCTTGCATGAACAATATCAATCATCATGGCCCATGAAACATTAATGATGTTAGTAGTGAATTCTCATAGCAATCTGTATTATCTCATCAACTCAATAATTATGTGCATATAATAAACTAATTATCTGAAATTGTTAGACTTTAAGGATCACTATGACCTCAATATTGCTTCATGTGAAGATGTGCCTAGATATATCAAGGTACAAAGGAATCAGGTAACTAATATAAAATCCTAGGTAAGAAGAGTTAATCTACATCATATTGAACATGGCATATATTTCCCATCTCCATCTATAGATATCTATAAATATTCATGATAAAGAAGAGCAGGGGAAAAAAACTATATAAAGGCCACGATACACTGGCACTCAGTACTGAGTAATTAAGCAACTATGCCCACACTTCAGTAGAAACAATGTGACAAAAACAAAATGAACAACAAGGATTAAAGAAGAAAAAGCTATCAAGTAAAAGTCCCACAACAACTCATGTTATATAGACTCATCAGGTTATCCCGATGGTTGAACCCTGAAAAATGTTTTTCTTCTTGCCATGTCTAGAACCAAAATTCATGTCGCAAGTTGGTTCAATGTTAACATAAACTAACACTAGTAATCCATGTATGTAATAACCAAAAACTAGTACTTACCTGTGATAGTGTAATATTAGGACCAATCCTCCTCCAATTATGAATGCCTTCAAACTTGCTCCTTCAAACACTTCCAAGACACTACCTTCAGGTTCTTGCTCAGAATTAGGCAGCCTTCAAGGAGACAAGAGTATCTAATATCTGTACGTCAGATGCTTTATCACCAGCTGGACGGTCCTTTAATTCTGCCAAGTAATAAACAACCTTCTCTTTATATTCTTCCAGTGAACCTCTTCCTTGAACTGTCCTGAGAACTGCAATAGGGACACTAAAATCGTACATGAAACACCATCCTCCAACTGCACTAATCTGAATACTTCCAACAAGGTAGCCCAACTGCACAAACATAGAACTATGTGCTTATAAGTTCAATGAATAAATATAAGGTATTCATGAAGCTTAATAATTATAAGGTTAAAGAAGAACTACCAATATTCCGAGCGCTATAAAAACCTCTTTTAGGATATAGAGAGGAGGACCATGCATCGCCTGATATAAAGGTACCAAAGTAAGTACATTAGAACTAGTACAGAAGGTGTGATACTATTGTATTCTTTTAGTGATATGCATGAATGAAAAGAAACATTCATCCACGTGGGAGCAATCTTCTCAAGAGATCTCTAGAGTCAAATGGACTATTGTGTGAGTTTGCAGCTGAAAATAGAACCTATAGACATAAGGCATTCATATGCCTTCTTAATGATAACGGGAGAATTCTCTATAGGGTCAATGTCTAAGATCGGTCCCTTGTCCTCAAGGAAATTTTTTACGAAGAGTAATTTTTTGGTTCAATGTAGAAAAAAAGAAATTTTTTAGTCATTCTAAAAAATGCCATTTCATGTTAAAGCCCCCATTGAATTAGTTCTATAAAAGATCAACCCTTCAAAGTGATTCAATCTAGCAAGTACTATATGGCATGTTGGAAGCACAAAAGGAAGATGGTTAGGTTATGTACCGTATCAGACGTTTCTATGTCTCTATACATGACAACTAAGATAAGATGCAGGACACAGATGCGAACTTGGCACAGTGAAGAAATTTATTTAAAAAGTAGTCCGTCTTAACATGATTACACAAATGCATAAAATTTAATAAAACTACTACATTATCTTGATAATTCATGCATATAGAATATATACATGACTCGTACATTGCACCAAGATGCAAGCAAGGAGAAAAGAAAAATATGCAAGCAACAAACAGAATTTCTGAAAAAGAAGGTAAGAGATAACCAAGACAACTTTGGGCAACATATCTGGCACCTGGAAGATCAAATGGTACAGATGCAACTTGCCAAGTTCAGAACTGATGCAATAAATTACAAGTTGGCTTGGCTCAGGTTTACATCAGGTACAGTTGATAGAGAGTTTTATACTTCATAGTTGAAAACAAGAAAAATCATGAACTCAACTATAATAGGATCCAAACACAACTCCATGATTTTTATGGTCAAGTTGGTGTACAATGTATGGCTTCTATCACAGGAAAGTTGGACCTAATTCATACATATGTATACGCAGGCACTAGGTTTCAGATTTAATTGGTATCTAAAAGTTTTAGGTTTTAAGACTTTGAATTTGTTTAACAATCCAAGTAGAATTAAATTGGCTAAACTTTGCCCAGTCAACTGTTAGGCTGAGTTAGGCATATAATCTCATCCCACCAATTACTCCCATAAATTGTAGCACATATTCAATGGCATGTGCTTACAAAAATATGACAGATTAATGGATAACATTATTTATGATCCAAGAAGAATACATGTGATATGCAAGTGAAAGTAAAAAATTTGACTGCAATACACCAATTGGATGAAGCAAAAGAGAGAGAGGATGTTTACCCGTTGAACATTTTCATGACCAACTTGCTAAGAGTATTTTGAATGACTGCAATATACCAAACCAATAAAGCCACCCATAGGAAACATTCCTCTCAGACTAGACTATCCAAATCAAAACCATAATATAAGCTCTCAGATAACCAAAGATATACATGAACTTCAATGTAGACAAACCAACATTAGGTGTTTTTTCGACATGCTTATAAACTTCCGAGAGCAAGTTGCCCCCATGAATCTCTCGACAACAACTTAGGTAGAGCTTGTAAGAGCATCTTGAGCAGCTTTTATGAAAATTGCTAGTTGAAACTCCACAATTGCTCGTGTACAAAAATATAATATTATGTTTGATAATAGTTATACAGTGAGGAAATTATAAGAAAGAGAACGTAATATGAAGTTTCAATCGTAGTTTGCAGTATCAGCCGATACTGATACGATACAATTGATACCAATATGGTTTGGCATGTTCCGATCCTATACCGATGTTGGGAGTCTTTTTTCCAGTCAAATTAGTAGAGAATTTTGAATGAAAAAGACCAATCGGTAAGGGTGTAAAAGCAAATAAGGTTGTAAAAGCATGACATAACACAAAATAATTTGATCTCATCATCCCTTGTAGACAATAGGAACTATGAAGTGGTTATCAGGAGGGGTCATGACATAACACAATTTTTTTAAATTGATTCAAATTAAGATTCTAACAGAATAAAAAGAACTGATGCTTACATTAATCTATGGACTCTCAGTTAGATTGGTGTTATGTTGAGGTTCAAAAGAATCAATAACCTAATAATTAGGTTGTAGATAATCAACATATGATGAAACAAAGAGGAAGCTGAAAATGGTGCATATGATGCCCATGTAAAAAAAATGCAAAGAACCTAATAGTTTTCTGCACTTTAGTCTTATGAAAACAACCTTACTAGTATTTCAATGTCAAATTTGATCACCTTTCGGTCATATGGTTGAATGCTGCCCGACTCCTTGGGTCCACTGGAGTATGCCACCCCATCCTTGAAGAATACTGTTGGTGGCGATAGTATCAGCCTTGATGCTCTACTTGCTAACAGCCTAGATGCATTTCGGAATGTCTCAATATTGTAGTAGATGTTCATCTGCCGTCTAACATGAGCGCTAGTTGAAGGTCCCTTCTCTTTGGAAAACATTTGGATTAGTAATATTAAGCCAGACAACTTCCTCACGGGTTTGGGTCGTAGAGCAAATCAAGTATGTCTAATCACAGGTTTTATATGCTTCACTGAGTATGATCTGCACTGTTCTTTTAGTATATTGTAATGTTAATTTAGAGGATATTTCTCTAGTAAAAAAATTGGATTTAGAATTAATTACGTGTTGGGCATTTCTGTGTAACACTTTGTGAACGGCGATCTTTGGATCACATGATCTACTAGGACGGTACCAAAGCATAGGCCCCCACTAACTTCTGAAAATGTTCATCGCTTGCACTAATTTGTGAAATACTTGGCTTATTCCCCCCCTTCTCTCTTTCTCCCTCATCACCTCCACCAATACCAAACATAGCATGGTATCACTAGGGTGCATTGTCCATTAGTTTATTTGTGTTGATGCTCCCTCGAGGATTATCGCTGTCCTTTGCCAGACATTCCCATGGTTTGTTGCATTATTATAGAGACGTGAAACACAAACATTGTTTATGATTATAGACTCGAGCCTTAAGAGTGCTACTCCAGGGTGTAGATTTAAGACGTAAGCCATTATTGAGAACTAGAGTCAAATTTGTGTCACTTGTTTACTGTATTCTAGCTAATCTGAAAGTTCCTTTGTCTGTACAAATGATGTACAGCTTTCTTATGCACAGTTTTAAGTAAATTGTCTTCCCAAATATTTGTACTTAGAGGAGGTTTCATACACGACCTATTTGGATAACTATGGAAATTCATATTTAACGTCTCAATAATTGTTTTATGTGCATTAATTTTTACTTACAGTTCAACATAATATTCTATCAAATAAGCTAGAGTATGTATCTCTATACGTGTAGCAAATATTACGTAGTATGAGAATATAATTCAGCGTGATATTTTATCTTCTGGAACAAACAGATACAAATGGTATCAACTGTATCATATGCTAATATTTCAAACATGTGGCTCAACACATGTATCTTCATATGAAGATACCCCAACCCCATCCACCCCCAAATCCATTTTTAGTACAATCACAATCGTCAATATCCACTCCGGACCCATCATCAAGGTTGCACGAAGAAAAGGCCAGAGGTACAACAAGCAAAATATATTGTTTACCAATCCTAAAAGTGAGTGAATTAACATCAAAACTGCTAGAAAAGAAAATATACCTGTGTGAAACAATCATCTAAGATCTAAGAAATATTGCTAGAATCCCTGAAATCGAATGCAAAGTCCATCATATATAAGACAAATTAGATGATGTTGTTTTTTAATACACAAAAATGAGTAATGTGCAACTCCAACCCACAGATAGTATGAGGCAGTATTGGCTCCAACTAACTCAATGGCCCTAGCTCGTGAGACCAAGTCCTCATTATTTGTAAGCACCAAAAGGCTTTTTATCATCTCTAGAACATTCTCTACATAAGAAAGAAAAAAACTTGCTCCACAGCAGCTTCTACCGAGCCAATTGCAGACTCTATCTTGTTGAAGAAAGAAAGGTTGTAATAAAAAAATTGCTGTAGGGACAATTCTATTGAGAAAGATAAAAGAAGCAGTAGTACCAAAAGATTACAAGATCATGTTGCATCTCTCCTTCATTTGTCACATATCGGAGACTTCCTCCGATCTGAGCGATTCAGAGCCATTCCTCTTTGTTGCCGCTCCGCTTCGTTGTCGACATCGGTGAGCTATGGCTCGGAGACTTAGAAACTCAAACCCTAATTTTTAGGCTCGGTGCCCTAATTTTTTGTAGAGGAAAAGAAATGAAGGAGTAGGAGGAGAGAATTAGGTCATGGAGAGGGGAAGGAGAGGGAATGGTGAAAAATTAGTGCGGGAATTGAAATTTTCTCACTTGTCACTTTGGATGTTGCGATTAAGAAAAATGAGTGCAGGGAATTTTTTTCCATTGTAACGGTTTTTAGGGTCAATGAGAATAAGAAAAGAAAAAAAAAATCAAGATGGTGAATTTTAGTAACAATTTTTTATTTATTGTGACGGTTTTTATCGTTACAAGACTGTCATGGTAATAACCGTTAGTAATTATAAAAAAATTGTGTTACGAATTGACTGTTTTGGTGTAGTGTATGTGACCAAATCCCGGTTATTATATTCATGTAGATAGCTTTGGTCTCGCATCGTGCACGCGGGTCCTAAGCCGTACCGATATTCATGTACTCCTGTACATATTCCTGTACTCATCCCAGCCGGTCACATAGGCTAGTTGTATTTCAAATATTGTGCACTTGTCATGTCTTGTACTTCAGGTTTATAGTTGTATTCTTGTACTTTACTTCCTGTACTTACATTCCTGTACTTTAATGTTCATTTCTTGTATTTCATATTTCCTGTTCTCCTGTACTCATTTCTATATCATGATGTTCTTGTTTATTACCTAGAACTGTACTTTGCTCCGCTCCTGACTAGGATATGTTACAGGTGAGATGGAGGCTTTGTGTGACACATATTATGGCCGAGAGCCTGTAGATGCAGTAGAGCCAGCTGGAGTTGCTCTGGACTTAGAGGCTGAGGAAGCCTAGCACTTTACCCTTTAGTAGTCTATTTTCTTTGTATTTTGAGACTATCAGACTTTACTAGAAATGTAATAACTTTGAGACATATACTTTAATTCTGGGATACGTTTATAGATGCTGTGATTTATACTTATTCCTGTTTATCTGGTTAGATTTTCCTAGATTGGTACAGCTTACTTCATCGTGTCCAACGATGAAGACTGTGTGGAACCCTAGAGGGGGGTGAATAGGGAAATAAAAAATAACTAGTACAACAGAAGCAATATATGACAAATAAAAGTAAAGAGTAAGAAGATCAAACACAAGATGTATCCTGGTATCCTCGATTGAGGCAATCCAGTCCCGGAACTCTCTCCAGCTTAAATCCACTGTTTAATCAAATAGTACACACGAGTTTGGATCCAAAGAACTCGCCAACTTCAACACGAGTTTGGATCCGAAGACTCGCCAACTTCGACACACGAGTTTTCTTACGAAGGCTTGCCAACTTCAAACAAATGAGAAGAGAAACTTGTTGATCTTCTAACACGTGAAGATCAAAATTTACAACTCTTAAATATTCTATCACTTTGGGAGAGGATGACAATTAAAAGCTTGGAAGAGTATTAATGGTGGAGCTCTTGATTGTTGGAAAATTTATGGCAAGAGTTGGTAAAAACTTCAAGAGAGAGAGAGAGCTTTCATTTTTAGAGAAACCAAGAGTGGGTGGCATTTAATGCTCTGGATACAGACAGGCCGGCATGTCGTCGGTATGCTGCGGCATACCGTCGGTATACCGGTCAAATAGTAACGGTCATATTAATGACCGTTTGAGAGCATTAAATGCGGCCATTAATGCTAGTCAAAGCAATTAAAAAACCAAGTATTTGAAACTCGGTATACCGTCGGTATGCCGTGGCATACCGTCGGTATTCCGACGTTTTGTCACAAAACGTTTTTGTGCAAACAAAACGATATACCGCTGGTATGCCGAATCATACCGTCGGTATGCCGACGTTTTATCACAGAACGTTTCTGTGGTCCACTAAGCGGTATACCGCCGGTATGCCGGAGCATACCGTCGGTATGCCGACAATTTGTCACAGCAACTTTTGGGTCGATAAAAACGGTATACCGCCGGTATGCCGAAGCATGTCGCCGGTATGCTGACAAATTGTCACAGTAACTTTGTGGACGATAAAAACGGTATACTGCCGGTATGCCGAAGCATGTCGTCGGTATGCCGCTCTGTATGTAATTGATTTTTGACTTGTTCTTTTACTTGACATCCGTCCTTAGGTGTTTACAGATATACCTAGACTTTGTACGGACACGAAGATTCTAAGCAGGAGGAAGCCGTCTTATGCAAGGAGCGCCTGGAAACTGCTTCAGTCTTCGATGTAAAGGAAGGTTATACTTGAACGGAAAGACTTTAGTAGTAGAGCTTCTGAGAAGATAAGAATCTGAAGACACAGAAAACTAAACTACGAAGATGCTGTTAATAATCAAAATAAAATGTGCCAACAATCTCCCCCATTTTGATAATATAATTGACAAAATAGAGAGATAGCATCTTCAGGGAGTAACTCCCCCGTAGGTTGACAACTCCCTCTCAATACGTTTTCTTCCCCTTTATCACTTAGTCAAAGATGGGGAAAGGAAGACAGATTTTTAAAAATAGCAATACTAAAGACAAGAGCATAGAATAAAAAGCATGCATTTATATATGGAAGAGAAAGCTGAATACATGCAAGATAGTCATACTACAAAGGACACTATAAAAGATTCTCCCAGAAGAGAGATTGGTAACAATAGACAGACACAAAACAAGTCCCCGCAGGACTGCAAAGTACTAAAGCCAACCACACATAGGTCCCCGAAGGACCGCAAAAGACAAAATATAAAAACAAATACACATAACTAAAACACGCATTATTCGAGACCATCATCCAAAAGGAAGTCACCCCTAATCATCCGTCGGATCGTCCCCACCATCCTGAGCTTGTTGAAAGGCGCCGTAAGGATCAATACCGTCCGGGTACATGAACCGATAGGCATTGGGATCAGAAAAGCGCGGAGCCTGGTACATAGGATCTTGGAGATTCAGATCCAGAAACATGTCCCGGTCCTGAATAGTGCGTTGAATAAAGTATGCTTGGTCATGAAAGCGGAACTGAATCAGATTTCCAAGGCCACGAGTATGAGCCCTCATCTGTTCATCTGCTTACGCCATGCGCATGTCGAAGTGCTGCTGAGTCAGCGGCATATAGCAGCCGGAGGCAGGAGGAGTAGATACGGGAGCAGCAGGAGTGAAAGCTGGTGGCTCTTGGGAAGAAGAAGCCCGCGAAGTAGAGGCACCACTAGCGGAGCAGGAAACAGCAAGATAGGAAGGGACGCCGTCCGAGGAGCAAAGGGAGAGATCGACCTGCTTGGCTTCCAGAAGGAGAGTGATGAAGGAGCTGTAGTAAAGGTTCTGCTTTCCCGCCAGTATGACACGTTTGAAGAGATGAAGGAGAGTCTTGGGGAAGAAGAAGAACTTCCTTGCATAAAGATAGTACATGCACACTAGGGCATCGCCGGTAATGGCATCGTAGTTTTCGCCCTTAGGAAAGAGTGTGTGGCACACAATCCTATGGAGCTCGTAGTAAAATGGCTCCAGCTGTGCAAAAAGGGCCGGGATAGCAGGAGGATTGGGGCCCTTGTAGATGATGCGGCAGAACTCGTCGAAGGGGGACTCCGCCGAAGAGTGAAGAGCGGCCAGGAATGGCAGAGCATCTCCTCTGTCTGGGATGCCGAAGATGTTGTCGATGTCCCGAGACGTGAGACGGAAGTGACGATCATTGACCATCGACTGAATAGCATTGTTCTCGTTGTCCGGGACCAAATTGCAATAGAAAAGACGGACAACAGCGGGATAGACTGGTATTTGACGCCGAAGGAGGCAAGAGAGTCCGTCCTTGTCAAAGAGAGAGACATGGCCAGGGAAGAGATTCCAATTTATAGCCCGACCCTTGAAGACATTATGATGAACGAAATGTTGGAACCACATCTCTGCCGCCAAGGAGGTGGTAAAGACCCGCTGGTCATACCCGTGAGGGAGAGCCACCGGGATGAAAGGATTGAAGAAGGTGGAGGAGGAGCGGGAACGGTTCGGATTGGCCATGGAGGAAAGTTAGGGTTTAGGTGAGGATGAGAGAAGAGTAGTAAGAAGAGATAAAAAAAGTTGGTTTTAATAGAGAAGGAGGGAGATAAAAGGATGGAGTTTGAAATGGGAGGGTAGGTTGGGAACGATTGTAGAGGGAAGTAATGCGGGATATAAAAGGTTTGTGGGTTGGAAATGATGAAAGGGGAGTAAAAAGAGGAGTAATGGGGGATGTGAATAGATGGGTAATAAATGAGATGGGAAGTTATGAATGGAAAAGATGAGAGGGTAATTAATTGGGATGTGATGGATGAGAAAGAAATAAATAAGGGTTGAGAAGAATAAGGAGAGAAAATAAGAAAGGTGGGCCCGGATCTGTATTTGAAATCCTGTCCGCCACGATCCGGCATACCGTCGGTATGCCGACGGTATGCCGACGGTATGTCGAGTTTCGAGACAGAACCTAATTCTGAATCGAAAAAACGGCATGCCGCCGGTACACCGTCGTATACCGTCGGTGTGCCGGCCAAGAAGAATTACGGGTCAAAGGATAAAATGCCTAATTCTCGGCAAAGGAAGGTGAAGCGATCTTCCGGGAGCAGTTTGGTGAAAATATCGGCTAACTGATAAGTAGTATCAATAAATTCAAGACGAATGTCTCCCTTTTGTTGATGGTTACAAAGAAAATGGTGTCTAATTTCAATGTGCTTCGTACGTGAGTGACAAATTGGGTTTTTCGTGAGATTGATTGAGCTAGTGTTGTCACATTTAATAGTGGTACAAGAATGAGAAATGCCATAATCTAAAAGTGTTTGTGACATCCAAAGAATTTGTGCACAACAGCAACCAGCCGCAATATACTCGGCCTCAGTGGTTGAAAGAGCAACATAATTTTATTTCTTACTAAACCACGATACCAAAGACTTCCCGAGGAATTGACATGTGCCACTAGTGCTTTTTTGGTCAATCTTGTATCCGGCAAAATCCGTATCCGAAAAGCCGTAAAGCTCGAAGGATGAAGATTTCGGATACCAAAGGTCCATGTTAATGGTGCCTTTGAGATAACGAAAAATGCGTTTAACGGCACACAAGTGTGATTTCTTTGGATTGGCTTGATATCATGCACACAAGCAAACACTAAACATGATATCAGGACGGCTAGCAGTTAAATAAATTAAACTACCGATCATACCTTTATACTTACGAATGTCGACCGATGTGCCATTTTCATCATTGTCAAGCTTTGTCGTTGTGGCCATAGGAGTCCTCATTGATTTGGATGAGTCGAGGTCGAAACGCTTGAGGAGGTCCTTTGTATATTAGCTTGATTGATGAAGGTTCCTTTGGGTCCTTGTTTGATTTGTAACCCCAGAAAGAAGGAAAGTTCACCCATTATACTCATTTCAAATTCTTTTCGCATAACTTTAGCAAATTCTACACAAAGTGTGTTGTTAGTAGAACCAAAAATAATGTCATCTATATAAATTTGAACCAATAAGAGAGTGCCATTATAGGATTTAATAAAAAGTGTTGTGTCAACTTTCCCCTTTGAAAAATTGTGGAAAGCAAGAAAGGAGCTAAGGCGCTCATACCAAGCACGGGGAGCTTGTTTGAGGCCATAAAGGGCTTTGTGGAGTTTGAACACGTGATTAGGAAATTGAAAATCTTCAAAGCCGGGAGGTTGTTTAACATAAACTTCCTCTTTAATAATACCATTCAGAAAAGCACTCTTAACATCCATTTGAAAGAGCTTAAAGTCATTAAAACAAGCAAAAGCACAAAGCATACGAATAGATTCAAGACGTGCAACCGGAGCATAGGTTTCGTCGTAGTCAATGCCTTCCTCTTGGTTATAGCCTTGAGCAACCAATCGGGCCTTGTTACGAGTCACTAACCCATCTTCATTAAGTTTGTTACGAAACACCCATTTTGTTCCAATAATGGGATGATCGCTAGGTTTTGGGACAAGTTCCCAAACCTTGCTTCGTTTAAATTGATTTAACTCCTCATGCATTGCTATCATCCAAAATTCATCAAGAAAAGCATTATTAACATTTTTTGGCTCTATTTGAGAGATAAAAGCCACGTTGGCACAAAGATCACGAGTGGAGGATCTAGTGCTAACACTGGAGGAAGGATCCCCAATGATAAGTTTCTTAGGATGATTGGTGACAAATCTCCATTCTTTTGGGAGATCCTTTTGAGGAGGCTCGAGAGGAGGAGACTCTTTTGTTGGGGTCACAACTTCATTGTTAGATGAAGAAGGATGATCTTCAATAGAGAAGTTCTCCAACCCAAACGAGATGTCATCAATATCCTCGGAAGAGGAAAATGTAGAAGAATTAAGTTCATTAAAAGCGACATTGATTGACTCTTCGACAACGAGACTTCTTTTATTAAAAACACGAAAACCTTTACTATGAGTAGAGTATCCAAGGAATATTCCTTCATAGGCTTTTTCTTCAAACTTGCCTAGGTTATCCTTGGTATTCAAAATAAAACAATTGCAACCAAAAACTTTAAAATATTCAATAGAGGGAATTTTGTCAAACCATAGCTCATAAGGAGTCTTCTTAGAAATAGGTCTAATCAAGACCCTATTTATAACATGACATGCCGTATTAACGGCTTCCGTCCAAAAATATTGGGGGAGCTTATATTGGTTTAACATAACCCGGGCCATATCGCCAAGGGTTCTATTCTTTCTCTCCACAACACCATTTTGTTGAGGAGTACGTAGACAAGCAAAATTATGTCCAAAACCATTCTTTTCACAAAAACTTTTGAAATCGACATTATCAAATTCTCCTCCATAATCACTTCTAATTTTGTTAATAGAAAAACCTTTCTCATTTTGAACACATTTACAAAAGGCAACAAATTCACGAAAAGTATCACTTTTGCAAGCAAGAAAAATAACCCAAATAAATCTCGAAAAATCATCAACTAAAACAAAAGCATAAAGCTTGCCTCCAAGGCTAGCAACTCTACTAGGACCAAAAAGATCCATAAAGATAAGTTGAAGAGGTCTAGAAGTACTTACAGAGTTGATTGATTTGAAGGATGACTTTGTTAACTTACTTTTCTCGCATTCTTCACACACCATATCCTTTTTGAACGGGATACTTGGGAGTCCTCTTACGAGCTTCTTGGTAGCAAGACGAGAGATGGTATCCATGTTGGCGTGTCCGAGCCTCATGTGCCAAAGCCAACTCTCATCGTTTTTAGCAACTAAGCACCTGTCATTGTTAGTGTCTTCAACAAGATATAAAACATAGATATTATTTTCTCTAATGCCTTCATAAACAATAGATCCATTAGAGCTATCGGTAATGAAGCATTTGAGCTTAACAAACTTGATATCATAACCATTATCGGTAAGATAACTAATACTAAGAAGATTGTGTTTAAGATTAGTAACAAGACATACATTCTTAATAAAAGGATAAGGAGGGGAACCTATATTACCATTTCCTATAATGTGACCTTTAAGATTGTTACCAAAAGAGACGTGTCCTTCCTTCTTCATCGATAGCGTTGTAAATAATGAAGCATCTCCGATCATGTGTCGTGAACAACTGCTATCGAGAATCCACTTGCTTCTAGCATGAGAAGGACTCTTCACCTACAACATAAGTTGAAGATGAACATTTTGGTACCCATGATCTTATTGGTCCTTGAGTGTTAGTCTTAGGAACCCACATAAAAACTTTCTTGTCAACAAGTATTGTTGGCAGAGAGTTTATTTTTCTGAGCCATTTTAATTTTGCAATTGGTGATCGGTTTTGGTTCATGACAGTATTCGGTTGGATTCTTGATTTGATTTAAACCTGTTGATTCTTCGAGTGCGAAATCGGATACAAAAGTTGAAGACGAGTTTTCTTTCGATCGTTTCTTTTCAGGTATTATTTCTGAGACTCTTGCTCTGTTGTCATTTTAGCTCAATTTTTAGGGGTAATGTCGGTTGTGTTACCTGTGTCCAGCGTTCATTTCGTGTTGTTCAGCGTTGCGTTCGTGTCTACCATGGTTGCTGTGGGTTCGTGTTCGATACGGGGTGTTGGGTGCTTGTAACAGTTGGCTGATGGTAGTATCAAAGTCAGTAGATAGGTTGCACCTGGAGACTTCCATATCTTTGACTATAAATTATTTTAGTTGTATATTTTGATTCGATTGGGATATTTAAATCCAAGTTGAATCTAAATTATAACTTCTGTAGATTTATTGCTGGGTTGATGGGATCTTGGTGATGGTTGTTTTTCATTTGAGATATTGTTGTAGTAGCCGTTAGGCTACAGTACTTTTTTAAATTTTAGTTGTCTATTTCTTTGAGTGCTGGATGTTGAATTGTACTTTTCAGTGTTGGTTTTCAACTGGAAATTAATGAGGTCGGTAATACTCTTGAGTCCAAAGATTCTGCCAAGACTTTGTTAGTTTGGTTGTGGGTTCTAAAGAGTTGTGCTGAGATGGGTGTATTTTCCAAAATGTGTTATTTGAGATTAGGCTAAATGAGCTAACTGTGGTTAGGTTCAAATTTCATATTGAACTTGGACATTATATTTGGTATGTCTGCTAAACTTGGGTTAGCACTTTGCTAATAACCAGTTGAGTAATCTTGTTAATGTATTAATAGGCTTGAAGGACCATGTCGGCTATAGCTTTATATTTGAAGTGCTAATTTTGATATAATCTGGCTCTATAAACTGATGTAACCTAAGCATATGAATACCATATTAAAAACTTAGGCTTTCATGGTATGAACTAAATGCAAGGTGTAGGTTAGGACCTATTAACTTAACCAACTTGTAAATTATTTAAACATGAGGACATCCAACTCCACTTATTATCTTTGGTTTTCTGGAGCAAGGCAAGTACATTCTATGGTTTATGTTCATTTATATTCATATCCTGTGCTTTTTCTGTGACACGATATCATGTTCTCTTGTACTGTCATGTTCTTGTACTTACTTGTCGCCGGGTATGGGAAATACACTAGCTATGTGGCCAAACCCAGAGATCATAAATTTATATTGATAGCTTAGGCCTCGCATTGTGTACGCGGGTACTAAGCCGTACCCTTATTCCTGTACTCCTGTGCTTATTCCTGTACTTACCCCAGTCGGTCACATAGGCTAGTTGTATTTCAAACATTGTGCACATATCATGTCTTGTACTTCAGGTTCAGGATTTATTTTTGTACTTTATTTCCTGTATTTCCTGTACTTTATATTCCTGTACTTTTATGTTCTTTTCCTGTACTTTATATTTTATGTTCCCATGTTCTCTTTTTTATATCATAGTATTCTTGTTCATTACCTAGGACTGTACTTTTCTCTGCTCCTGACTGGATATATTGCAAGTGTACTTACAGGATATTGTTCTACCTTATGGGTCAGAACCCGAGATCTTAGCTGAACAGGATAGAGACATGACTTAGCTAGAGGCTTCAGGTTTAAACTATTTAGCTTTACTCCCAGATATTGTTTTTTTAGAGGTCATAGCGTATTTTATTCCTGTTGACTCTAGTACCTTTATGTTATATTTACTTGTGGATTATGGTGATCTTTCTGGGATCGTTTATAGTTGCTGTGATTTGTACTAATTCATATTGACTTGTTAGTTTCCCTAGCTTGGTACAGCTTACTACATTGAGTCTTCCAACGTAGGCTAGGCATGTCCGACTCTTGTCCGATTATTTGGAAGTGGGTCGTGTCATTGGGTGCATCCCGACCTCACTGACATTCTGATCAAACCTACTTCACGTCGTGCTGTTAGAACTAAAGGCAAGAAAGATAAATCTTACAATGTTGTCTCGGACTCATCTGAGGAGGAAAGGGTCGAAGCAACCAGGACTGGTCTAGAATATTCACGTAACTACGACCAGGCCCCGGGCAAAAAAATAGCGTCGATCATAACATCGACCGTTCTCGGTGCTGCTAAGCCGGGCCCCTTCAACCACCGACGATGGATAAATAGAAGCAAAAAGAAGGGCATTTTGAAAAAGCCCTCAGAAAGGATACCGCTATAGGATTGGACCGACCCTACAATTTTGACATACTGGCTCAGTTGGCCAACACCCCAGCTAGGCTATCACTTTTCGAGCTCCTCCGTCTCTGTCACTCCCGTTTCCCGTTATACGTTTCTTCAGTATACGTGTACAGATTTCTGACATTTATCAGGTGGATCGTAGTTAGACTTGTTTTGCTTAGCCTAGTCTTGGTTTAATCTTGACATGGTTTATTTGATTTGATTTGGTTCAATTTGACTTGGTTTAGCTAGCTTGGTTTATTTTGGTTTGGTTTTGGTTTGGTTTGAGATGGTGAGGTTTACTATATAAGTCAACTCCACTCTCTCTCCTTCATTATTTTCTCATAACTTCTTCTTCTTCTTCCTCCATTACTCTCCCACCAACCTAGAGAGCTTAGGCAAGTGCAACTTGCTTCATGATGGATCTTCCCTTTTATTCTTCTTTCTTCTTCTCTACATGATTCTAAGCATCTTTAGGACTTGGAGTTTTTGGTTTGGACGGATGAATTTTTGTAGATCTAAGTTTGTAGTCTTTTCTGTTTTTTTGGGTTTTGATCTACCAAACTTTATTATTTTCAAGTTTTAATTGTTCTATGTTGTAGAGAATTCGATTTTACCCAAAATGGACCTTTGAAAAGTTAGATTTCGGCTTGTTTTGAGGAAGTTATGGCCAAAGCAAATTTTGGACATCTTCTATGTTCATCTGTCCTTGTTCTGGCCGGGATGATGAATAGTGCCGCAGGCTTGCATAGTACCGTATGGATGAATAGTGTCGTAGGCTTGCATAGTGTCGCAGGATGAATAGTACTGCAGGATGAATAATTCTGTATAGATGAATAGTGTCGCATGGCTTGCATAGTACCGCAGGCTTGCATAGTACAGCATGGATGAATAGTGCCTCAAGCTTGCATAGTACTATATGGATGAATAGTGCCACATGGCTTGTATAGTACCGCAGGCTTGCATAGTACCGCATGAATGAATAGTATCATATGGCTTGTATAGTGTCGCAGGCTTGTATAGTGCCGTATGGATGAATAGTGCCGCATGGCTTGCATAGTACCGCAGGCTTGCATAGTACCGTATGGCTTACATAGTGCCGCAGATTTGAATAGTGCCGCATTGATGAATAGTTCCGCATGCTTGTATAGTGCCGCATAGCTTGCATAGTGCCGTATAGCGCATATTTTGGCTGTTTTTGGCTATTTTATGTTCTATTTGGCTGAATTGTGGCCATAATTTCTCCCAACTTCCAACATGAAAGTTGTAGATATTTTCTTTGGCTTCAAGAATATGTTACTAGCTATTTTATTTAAGTTTCTCTCATTCATGACAATGTAAGGATAGAACACGATAGTGGCCTGTTAAGGCATACTCTTAACCAGTAACAAGTAATTTGACATGATAATTCATGATAGTGGCCCGTCGTGGCGCACTCTTAACAAGCAACCTTGGCATGATAATACATGATAGTGGCCCATCGTGGCGCACTCTTGATAAGTAAAACTAACATGATAATCTTGATATACTGTTGTGACGGCTATCTTGACTTGCTAAGTAACTCTTGTCTTGACACTGTGGGTGTTTGTGCTTGTATAAGCTACATGTCTCGTCTTGTATCATGTCTAGGACATGAATTCTTAGTTACCATGGTCAGGGATTCATACTGAATCTGGCTAGGGTAATGATTAGATAAATCAAGTAGCTCATGTAGATAGAGATATTTTGGCTACAAGCAATCCCGTTATCTGGGCGCCTTTCTTGTGGACTTGTAGCCTGCCGTTGAGTAGGGCACATTTCCAGCTCACTGTCATGTGGGACACTTCATAAAACAAGTACTATGCATACTGTCATGTGTTGCACTCTAAGTCACCTAATGATTTTTTATAACTCTTGAACTTGCGTCTGGATAACCTAGATAGTCTGCAGGGCTTGTGGCCGTAGGAATATCTTATTGCATCTTGCTAGTAACTAGGCTTGTGATAACCCTAGTTAGTTAAAGTAGCAAGCCGTACTTACTGCATTGGCCGTGAATGTTGGATGGAGTCCAGTCTTGTCTAGTCCTGCCTAGATCCAGTACATGGCTATCTCAGGACATGCTTGCTTATGCTTTACACTTGTCGATAATTGGTTGGAGACTAATGCTCTGTTCAGGTGAAGGGTTACAACCCGATCCTAGTTTGGTTTAAGGGTTGTAACTTGGTTACCGGAATAGTCCCTTAGTTGTCTTAACGTTATCACCTTATTTTTTTCTAACTCATGTCTTATGTTATCATTTATGTCTCATGTGCTAATATGCTGGTTTTAGTTCTTAAGTGAAGCTTACCTTGTGGCACTTGCTCTTTCTGGGGTTTGACCCAGATGGTTTTGTATAGCCAGATTTCAGAGCAGTACCCGAGGATCTCCCAGCCTTCCAGCCAGATGGTGAATACTATACGTAACCCTGGCAACGAGTGGGTTTTATTTTGCTCTCCCACTCTATTGTAAATTATTCTTTTGAGGCATTAGCCGCCGAGCAAGTGTTAGCTCGTCTTGAATTTACATTCCTGTCTGCCTAAGGGCTGTAACATGATTGACAAATCCTAGAGTTGATCATGTATGACTTAAACTCTTGCTAGTCTCCGTATTTTATATGACTAGCTTCATGATCATCTGAATATGTAATGTTTGGGACGCCTTACTTTGTATGTTTGATGATCTACTATCTTGTTACATTTACTTGCTTGCTTGAGATTGAGACACTAGGCTTGTTCTTGACCATAAGAGATTGATGGCTTGTAGATAAACCCTCATACATCTAGACAGTCGTGACCGTATATCGAGGTGGATTACACTTCTATATACGTAGCTGGCTGTGTCTGTCCCCGCTCTCCAGTATTTTGGTTCTGGGGCGTGACAGTCTCTCAAAAAACACCCGAGAAGCTTTGACCGAGGCATACATAATGCCAATTCCTACCTGGGACAGATACAACAGTCGGATGAGGACCCTGCTATGTGTCCCACATGCTACAGTGTGATAGAGGCAATGCCTAATATCACATTTTCATAACAAGATATGCTGCTAAAGAATAATAGGCATGCCCGATCCCTGTAATATACAGGATATGTTAGTACTGTTAAGGTTAATCATATGCACATCCACCCCGACTCGTCTGTAAGTATTTTCCCCTACCGTCTATTGCATACACTGGGGATTCCTATGTACTAGCTTTCCGCAACCCAAACCACGATCAGTGGTTTCAATAACGGCAAGAGCTGTCCAGAATGAAAAATCTGCTTAAAAATTCAGATTGGCAACCTGAAGACTGAAGCGACTTGCTACGTCATTGACGTGGATGTCAGCTATAATATCCTGTTGGGACAAACTTGGATCCACGAACACATGATTGTGCCATCTACCCTCCACCAATGCTTCAAATATGTCAACAACGACGGAGTGGTAAAGACTGAGTTCGCAGATACTGACCCCTTCAAAGGGGTTGAGGTTTACTACACTGAGTCTCGGCTATTCCGAAGGAAACACCAGAAGGACTCATGCGAAGAAACCGATGAAGAAGCCAAGGCACAAACCGCCTCCGAGGAGCCAATAAAAGTGCGTCTGAAAGAACGCCCTAAGACACCCACAACGGAGACTCCCACTTCTCTAGTAGTCCGGTTGAAAAGAGGGCCACCTACCAAGGAACTCCCTATAACGTCTGTAGTTCAAGCTACAACTCCTTTGGTGGTGCGATTGAAGAGAAAACCGCCAATAAGAAGAAACCCTTCTGTTGAGCCGATTGTCGTGAAGCCGTGCGGCCTGCCTCATCCTACTCCATCCTTGCCTATCTCAAGAGCTGGGAATAGATATCTTAATGATGTTGTTGTGCCCAACTTTCCCGCTTTTGACGGTATAATCCTGATGACGATTTCCTACTTTATCAATAAAGGAATGGGCTTGAACTACTCTCCTAATTTCCCTGCTTATGCTCTAGAACAAAAACCTGGGTTCGACAGAACAAGTGCCCCCTATACGAGATGCCTGTTTTATAGTACCGACGAGGAAAGAGAGAGAAGAACCCATCATTTTTGGCCGAGTGGATGGCTCCGAACTCATACTCTTTGTGAGCCAGAACCCGAAGTCGGTTCAGTTCAGGTTCACCACTATACCCCGCAAACCAGGCACATCATCCAGAAGATGGCTTGTGACTTGAACAACAATATAGGTCTCAATTAAAAAAAGGTCGGCATTTGGCGATCAAGATTAATGTTCCCGAAGGCAAGTCTCATCAGTATTACCAGAAAACTCACAGTTGTCTCGGATATGACCCGCCTAAAGCACCCGAAGCCCCACTCCGCAAGGTGGTGACACACTCCTACTCTTCAGACTCCTCCTGCGACTCCGACACCAGTATCGGAGAAGTATTCCATAGAACGTTGTCAGTGAATATGACGTCAACGGACCAAGTCGATAAAGACGATAAGCTATTCTTCGAACCCCTCAAAATTGAACCCTAGGCTCAGCAACTTGATGCCTAGTGGAAGAAGCGCTTCGAGTTACGCGAGCTGCCTACTAAAGATGAGGTCGTACAAGTCGACTTAGGAGAAGACACTTCTCCTAAAATGATCTTCATCAGCAAAAGTTTGAAAGGAGAAGATCGCGAATCACTTATTGAACTTATAAGAGAATACATAGACATCTTCGCCTGGGGATACGAAGATATGTCTGGCTTTGACCCGAATGTCGTCGTACACAAATTGAATATCATGCCTAAAGTGAAGCCAATAAAGCAACAACAATGGCGTTTTCCTGCCGATACCATGAACGCTATCGAGAAAGAAGTCAACAATCTAATAAAGAGCGGCTTCATCCGTAAGGAACAACACCCAGATTAGGTGGCCAATATCGTCCCAGTTACAAAGAAAAGCGGGAAGATTCGAGTATGTATAGATTTCCGCGATCTGAATGTCGCTTGCCCGAAGGACAAATTTTTGTTACCCATCACCGATGTGATGGTCGACAATACCAGCGGATTCGAGCGCATGTATTTCATAGACGTTTACTCCGGTTATAACCAGATCAAGATGTTTCCAGATGACGAGAAACATACATCCTTTCGGACCACGATGGGGGTATTCTGTTACACAGTGATGCCTTTCGACTTGAAAAATACGGGCGCTACGTACCAGCGCACCATGAGTATCATATTTCAAAAACACCTGCACAAGACAGTCGAATTTTACGTTGATAACATTGCTATCAAAAGCCACTTTCGAGGTGATTACCTTCATGATCTAAGAACTGTCTTCGACTTGATGAGGACACACCAGTTAAAGATGAACCCGGCCAAGTCCTTCTTGGGAGTGTCCAACGACAAGTTCTTAGGCTTCATTGAAACTTTGAAGGGCAATCACATAGATCCTGGGAAGACAAAATCTATCATTGAAATGCAACCGTCAAGGAACCTGCGTGAACTTCGCAGTCTTCAGGGCGCTTGGCCTACATCCGGAGGTTTATTTCCAATCTCTCAGGCATTGTAAACCCTTTACCGAGTTGATAAAGAAAGAGGTATCTTACGTATGGAATGAGAAATGCCAACGAGCCTTCGAAGACATTAAAAGATATTATACGAACCCTCTGGTCCTAGTAGCTCCAGTCATTAGAAGACCCTTTCTGTTGTACGTCTAATCCTTAGATAATTCTCTCGGAGCCCTGTAAGCCCAGAATAGCAACTCTGTTTATGAACAATCCATTTATTACCTCAGTCGTCAACTGATCCGAGCCGAGCACTCGTATATCCTTGTAGAGAAACAATGCCTCGCCCACATCTTTGCTGTTCAGAAAACTCAATATTATATAGTCGGGAAGACGGTTCACATCATCTCTAGGGTCAACCCCCTCAGGGTCCTCATGACCAAGTCATGGGCATTAAACTCACGCCTGGCTACATGGGCAATACTTCTGTCCCCCTGTGACATGATGTTTGTTCCGCAGAAGGCGATCAAGGGTCAAGCGTTTGCTGATTTTCTGGCTGCCCATCCCATGGCCAAGACATCAAAGCTCTACGAAGATATCCCAGAAGAAGTAATAAATGCCCACGCTTCTACAGAAGAACCAGTTTGGCGACTGTTCTTTGATGGTGCTTCAAGGACAGGTTCTAAAGGCGATATGTGGCTGGACTGGGGTAGTGTTAATCTCCCCCGATGACTTGGTCATCCAACGAGCGTATTCATTCTTAGAACCTTGCTCTAATAACGTCGATGAGTACAACGCTCTCATCATCGAACTTCGACTAGCCAAAGAGCAGGGGGTCGACTTTCTAGAAGCTTACGGCGATTCTCAGTTGATCGTCAACCAAGTTCGAAAATAATACGAAGTCCGACATGAGAACCTGATCCTATACCATCAAGCAGCGATTTTCATAATCTATACTTTCATGGGATTCTTTATAGAACATGTTCTCCGTTTACGAAACCTAGAAGCTGATATTCTAGCAGGATTGGCAGCATCATTGGCAGCACCAGTCGGGGCTCAGCACACTATTACGGTGATAGGGCAAGAGTTAGTATGCCCTAAGAATGACTTATATATGCAAGCTTACCAATCCACAGAGGTCGAAGAAGGCATTCGAGACTGGCGATCCCCTTTTATAGATTTTGCAGTGTACGGAATCTTACCGGATAACGCAAAAGAAGCGGCTTCCGTCAGAAGACGTTCCCTTCGGTTTTACTGTGACACTCAAGCTAAAATATTATACCGCCTATCAAGCCAGGATGCTAAAGACGCACTGCGAGAGGCTAATGATGGCACTTGCAGAGCTCATCAGCCGGGAACTAAACTTCACGACCGATTCAGGTGTATGGGCTACTATTGGCCTACAATGATAGCCGATGCCCTAGTATATGATAAGAAATGCTGGATGTGTCAGATCCATGCCGACTTTATTCACCAACCGTCGAAGTACTTACACCCGACGGTAGCATTTTGGTTGTTTGAAGCATGGGGAATGGAGACCATCGGCACGATCGCCCCTCTTTCATCAAAAAGTCAGCACTTTATCCTGGCTATAACCGACTATTTCTCCAAGAGGTCGAAAGCTATACCACTTGTGGAAGTGAAAACCTTCGACGTGATCAAATTCCTCAAGCACCATGTAATTTATCGGTTTGGGTTACCTCGGAGGATCATCCACGATAATGGCCTGCAATTCGTCAGCGGCTCCTTCTGTCAGCCTATAATCCTGCAGCTATGGTCGAGGCTTTTAATAAAACCATTATGAAACTCCTCAAAAAAGTCGTGTCTTCCATTAAATGCGACTGGAATGAGAAGCTCGATGAATGTCTCTTAGACTACCGAACCACGGTTCGTACACCTACCGGTAGTACGTCGTTCTCACTAATATACAGAAGCGAAGTCGTGCTCCCTTTGGAACTTCAAATTCCCTCTCTACGGGTGTATCTTAATAGTCATATGACTTCAGAAGATAATCACGCTTGCGACTACAAGAGTTGGAAGCACTCGATAAAAAATGCCTTCAAGCTCAACATCGCATTGAGCTATACAAGTATAACGCCCCGGTCCCAAAATACTTAGGACCTCGACTTTTGGGTGCAATTGGGTTACGAGCGATATCAAGTATCGCTCGATCGAGAACGAAGATGCACTTTGAGTGTCTATCGATAGGAACGCTATCGAGTTAACGCTTAGGCGTACCCAAAAGATTGGGTTGGATTTTGAGGATTAGTACGAACGACTTAGTACGTCGAGACAACATGAGCGATTCCGCTAGAGATTCGTTGAACGAATCTGAAGGATATCTTAGCGCATGACGCGAACGTGATTGAGGACTAGATCGTATGGCTTGAATCCGAGTGGTGTATGTGATAGTTTTGGAGAAGAATAAGAATGAGTGTCGACGACCAGTCGAGTGGCTCGAACCCTGAGTAGTTGTTTGCAAAAACAAAAGTATAGAACTTTATTGATACAAACTTTATAAAAGATTATAATTTGAATTCTGGGAATGGTACAACTGTACGAATCCAATCTAGATGACGATTGCTTTATCTCTTGGACGATGTGAACTTTGAAGACGGAGCCTCTGAAGTTGAAGACAACTCTGGAATTGAAGGCAAAAAGCCTCGGAGATTGAAGGCAAAAACCTCGGAAGAATGCAGCAGCACTTGGACAAGAACTCCTGAACTCTCTGAACTTTGAAGTCTAATTTCTCTATAATCTGATCTCTGATCTCTGATCCTTGATCCCTTGAATGAAGACTTGAAACTCTATTTATAGAGTTCTGAAAAATAACTAACTTTTAGTTATTCTGGACTGCGCAGGATGGTTTGCGCAGCAATTGGATTGCACAACAGTGGACTGCGCAGGCAGTTGTTGGATCGTGGTCCAACTGTCTTGGACACATGGCAACTTTTGATTGAATTGTGCATGATCGTGTGTAGACGGTTGCCACGTAATGAGCAATTGATGGCATGAATGCCACGTGCATTTTGTCATTTATGTTGATAGAACGCACAACCTGAATTGCGCTGACTTTGGTTTGCGCAGACTTGGACTGCGCAGGAATGGATTGCGCCAACATGAATTGTGCTGCCAGCTGTCCTCGAGCGCCGTGCTGCACGATTAAATAAATGGTCGTCTCGTTCTTCGTGCTGTCAGCTGTCAGAAGATTTGATTTATGTTAGGTAATAATGATGATCTGCCACGTCAGCCTACGCGCTTGCGAGTGTGCGCAATCTAGTATGCGCAATCTGTTTGCTGCACAAACTGATGTCTGTGCAGTTCATTTGAAAGATTTATTTCTTGATCATTATGACTTTGTTGATGTGTACAACTTGATTTTTTAGGACCTACAAGACCCCCTTCAAAGTTTTCGAAAGTTGAATTTATTTAAAATTTCGAAATACTTTGAATTTTTGAAATTGAAATCAATTTGCGCATGTAGTGAGCTGTCTGCGCAATCTGAGGGATTAGTCCCATTTTTAGGCGCAATCTAAGGCGGCCGTTTCGATTTGAAAAACTATAAATAGCTCTTCAATTCCTTCGAAGTGTTCTTTACTTGCTTTCTTCGTGCACCTGAGAGAAAAATTTCCGAGCTCTTTCTTCCTTTCTTCTCCGACGATCTCGATGGCTCCCCGACGATCCTCCGCCGCTGCAAAGGGAAAAGCCCCCGCCGAGTCATCGGCTAGGGCTGCACGACGTGCTTCTCGTCACGAAACTGCTTATCCAGCGCTGCGAGGTAGATGATCTAATCAAAAACTCTTTATAGAGTTTTGATTTCACTGTTCCTTCAGAATCCATCTCGTTTTAGAGATGTGATCATACTGCGCCTCCCTTTTTAGGGTTCTGGTTGCACAAATCAGTTCGTTCTTCATTTTTATGAAGGACGACTCTCTACGCAATCGGTTGAACTGTGCTGGCAAAAGTCAGCACAATTTGCTGATTTGCGCGGGACTGCCAGCGCAAACTGATGATTGTTTGTTTGCGCAATCGGATTATTCCGCAATCTGATATTGCGCAATCTGATGTTGCGCAGTCTGATGACAAAATTTTTGACTTGACTTGTACTGAATTTTTGTTTTCTCTGTCTGATGCAGTTAATACTAGAGAAGATCCCGGATATGAGGACTTTGTAGGAACTCTTTCAGAGTCAGAATACAAAGAAAACTTATCTCATGTGCACTATCTTCAATATGATCTGCCAACCTCCCGTCAGGCTATTTTGATATCCCAAGATAATGAGACACTGCAATGTTTGATGAATGAACAACCTCTGGAATCAGCAGACGCTGTCATACACAAGAAGCCATTATTCCTGTTCGGCAAAGGTTTTGAGAAAAGTTCTCAACCGAGACCAAAGATGGAAGAAAGGATTGTCCATCAGACGGATAGGTCATTCTCGATACCAGATGTTTTCCGTTGCCTCCCCTTATCCCGGTATGCTCATACGAGCTATCCGAAGAAGATGGAATGGAACCTTACACCTTTCTAAGATGCCCGTCCAGGAAGAATTTTTGTGAAGAAGGGGCCGAGCAAGAAGGACATGTTCTACAGTTCCTCAGAACGGTACAGTATCTTGTTAAGAGGTTTAAAACCCGGTTGTATTCCGCCGGAGAATTTTTCCTTATTATTGCCTGTCAGAACTCCAATATTCACAAATGAGTTTGTGAAGGTCGAGGGAAGATATCCCGAGCAGGATATCAGATTAACTGGATTGGTGAATCCAGATTTTAAGAGATGGAACTGCATAGCAAACTGGATTCTGACCAAGTTTGAAAACAAACTTCAGCAAATCAACTTGTACCAAGTATTGCATGCCACTGTTTATGGTTTTGCTCCCAACTCGCATCTGTTCTTGGCTCTAGCAGAGAGGTACAATTACAGAACAGGGACCTTCATGACTCCTGGCGGAGAAATCGGGTTTGCACTTCATGAGATGCAGTACATCTCTTACTTGCCAATGGGAGATGCCCCATATGAAGAATTTGTCCCAACCAATGATGAATTGGACAGACTCCAAAAAGAGAACGCAGAAATGGTAGCAGTCTTCGAGGAACTGCTATGTCATTATAAAATCTGTTCTCTGTTCTACAAAAGTGCTACATCAAATACCTGCTATTCCTCAAAATGGCTACCTTATCTGTTCCTTAACCACATTAAAGAACCGAAGACAAATGAACATGATAGATGCTATCTTGACTTCTTTAAGCCATTGAGCAACACAGAAGTGATGAAGTTGATGGAAGAAAGTGGCGATTTTGATGAAGAGATGAAGGATGATCATCAATGTCCTCCTTTAAAGAAAGGAGATACTCTTGAGAGTTATTTGAGAGTAGGGTATAGATTTATGTCAAAAGAAGCCCAATTAGCAGGGTTTCTGATGTATTGGCTCCGTCGGTTTGCAGTCCCGGGATCCAGTGCCGTAGACCGCTTCCATCGCGGTGTTCTTTTTGCCGCCGTTAGATTAGTCTTCGGCTATAAGATGGATCTTTTGTCAGCGATGACTTATAAGTTGAATGCCGGTCTTCGTCTGTACGTCGATCTGATGCTGAAATCTAAGGGTGAAAAAGAATTTTCTCGGTTGGAATTACCGTATACATATCTATTTGGGTGGTTGCTCCTTCACCATCCTACTTTGATGGACCCCAGCATGGGACCGGTAGACGGCAGCTTTTTGCAGAGATACTCTCATAGTAAGTGGAAATTTACTGCTCTGAGAGATTGTAGATATGCTCTGAACCTGAGCAAAGGATAGAACTTTTGTTGCACTCCTCCTCCTGCTGGATATGAACAAATGTCGATAAATATGATTGACTCGAAGATGCAACCTTTGAGCCGTGCAACTTTTGAGTGGTTGAAGACAATTCGACCGTCCCATTTGGTGTATCGGTTTGAAGATGAATGTTATTTAGAGCCATATCTCCCCAGTCGATTTGCTCGGCAGTTCGGGTACGACCAATTCTATGTGGGAAATGCTATTACGTGCCTTCAAGGAAAGGGTTTTTTGATAGATGGAGCCCGAGCATGGGCCTATTATAATGCTCGAGATACGAAAGTAACATTCTCGATGCCAGTAAATAGCAATCATGGCCCCCGGATGCTATTTACATACTCAGTATTCTATACATCTTCGAACACCTTTGCTGAGAATTTCAATCTCGCAGATAGCTTCGCGTCTTCAACAAGATTGAAGAGGGGAGGAGTCGTCATGTCGCTCATAGGAAATGATGAGGTACATGAGCCAGTAGATGCACCTTTGGAAGCTTCAAGGGACGTTATGTTCCCTCAAGAAATTAATAAGCTACTACGTATCTCTTTGAAGGTGGCTAAATCTCCAGCCAAGAAGAGGAGAAGAGAGGAGCCTCCTGCTCCGGCAGCAAAGAAGAAATTGATCTTAGATTATTCTTCTGAAAAGATTACCACTAGATCTCAATCTCGACAGCTGGCTGAGACAATTCAGCAAGAAGAGGCTACCACACCAACCTCTGTCCAAAGACAAGTCGAGACTGTAAATATAAAGAGCCCTGAGAGGCCTCTGAAAAGAAAAAAGCTGGCCCAAAGAAGAAATCGAATGGCCTCTCCTTCTAGACGAGCCCCGTCTTCAATGGTAGTAGATACTGCGGCGGGATTCACTTTGCCATCTCCCACTCCTATTTCAGAGCCTAGGAATAAGACTCCTAATCCAGAACATAGGGAAGAGATCGAGCAGAGGAAAGATCCTGATCCGAGAATTGAGGCCGAAGAGCCCAGAGGAAGTATCATGGAGGAAGAGCAAGATGTTGTACGAACTCTTTTACCTGCTGCGGAGACGACTCAACTTCCTCCTACTCCAAGGATCCTCCGTGAAGAGGAAGATCGTGAAGTGATTGCGGCTCTAGAAGATTGCAATTATAGCCCACTGGAAGACTCTTTTGACCAAGCTGCAATTGCCAGCAGGAATGCACCAGAAGAAGGTGAAGATGAGAAGAGCTCTTCGTCTGAGAATATTGATGAATATATGCAAGATCTTGAAAGGGATGATGAAGTGTATATATCTCCTAATGCTGTCGATGATACCTTAAATCCTGAAGAGGATGTTGAGGTAGAAGTATCTCCAGAAAATGTCATTGATACCTTAAATCCTGAAGAGGATGTTGAGGCAGAAATATCTCCAGAAAAAACAGCAGATGAAGAAGCTCCGAAAGAAACTCCCGCCACTGATCCTCAAGGTATAAAATAAAATTAGCAATCTCCTCTTAAATAGATTGATAGTTAACGTCTTTATTTGTATTTCCTACAGATCTTGAGACTCCTCTAGCACCTCCGATGTGCACGAACATAGTGCCTATAACGACGGTGATTGTTAGTAGCAGTCATCATTTATCCTGTGGTTCTGAAGCGGGTAGTAGCCAAGCTGTTATGGCTGAAGCTACTTCTGCTCGGCTAGAGTCTATTCCAGCAGATGATAGGCTCATTGTTGGATTCAACCTTGGTAAGACAGTTTACATCTTCAATCTTCTTAGACAATAGCAAACAACAGGCAAAATAACAATTTTTACTTTTACAGAGGAACAACCAGGAGGGACAACTAGCTCCACTTTGGCTCCTTTGTTCAAAGAGCCTGTTGTCCAGACGCGAGAGATTGAACATCCTGTGGCCTCGTCATCAACAGGAGTAGCTGCAACTCCTGGTGCTATAGCGATTAATAATCTTGTGATCCAGTCATTTACCAGATGCTTTTTTGAGTCTTTGGGACCTCTAGTAAATAGAATGATGGAAAAAGAGGGTACTAATTTTTTCATGGTTAGAGGTCCAACCTCTCTCTTAGTAAGGGCTATCCGGGAACAAGGTGACGAGGCTCAGGCCACTTTCCTGGATCATATTTTGAATGAGTTAGAGATTTCCATCAGAAACTATAAAGAGCTCAACCAAGGAGACGTAGAGTCTCTAGTGCAGGCAGAGTTCGAACAACTGGCTCAGGTGGCTGATATTGAAAGGGTAAATCTCCAGAACCTTTTGGAAGCTTTCTCTGCAAAATCTGCTGAGTATCAGTCCAAGCTAGAATCAGTAACCTTAATGGCTGAGAGAAAAGAGCAAAGAGCTGCTGAGCTGAGGGCAGAGATTGCTCGTCTTCAGGAGGAATTAGAAAATAAAGTTACTGATCATCAACTTGCAACCCAACAATTCAATGCTCTAATTCAGGAAAGCGATGAGTACGTGGCAGCTCATAATGCTGAGATTACTCGTCGAATGGTGGCCATGCCTGCTTTTAATGAAGAAACCGGGATGGAAGAGGCCAGAAGGAGGGTGATATCCACTCGTAAAGAACGGCTGCAGACTCTAAAGCAGCAGATTGATAATCTGATAATACCTCCGTCTTAGTAGAATATTTTGTATCTTTTTATCTTTTGTAGTATATGTATTTTTGTAATGTCTCATATTTTGATTAATAAAAGACATTTTTGCTGTGGCTCCATTATTTGTTGTATATCTTGTTCAGATATAAATAATAGAGATATAAAATATATTCAGAGGTGCAAGACATGATATATTTTTAAATTTTGTAGGAAAATAATTATATTCATTATATCTGCTCAGAGGTAATATGGACGTGGCAGAATATATCGAATATTATTATTTTCGTAGATAACTTAATCAAGGATGATAAGTTACTGATGTGAATGATTAAACGAACGAAAATGAATCGTCAAAATGAACGGATAAAACCGTCTGATGATGATGAACGGATGAACCGTCAAGTGATAATGACTGAACGGGCGAACCGTCAGATGGATGTGAATGAACGGGCGAACCGTCGGATGAATATGAACGAATGAACCGTCGGGTGATAATAAATGAACGAGTGAACCGTCAGATGAATGTGAATGAACGGATGAACCGTTGGATGAATGTGAACGGATGAACCGTCAGGTGAATGTGAATGAACAGATGAACCGTCGGGTGAATGTGAATGAACGGATGAACCGTCGGATGAATATGTTGCTTTATTATTCGAAAAATCTCTGTCTATAAATATAACAGAAATTTAGCAGAAAGGAGCACTTCCACTTTTTCTAACATAAAAATGTCGTCTGGAGATGCACCCAAGAAGACTAAACTCGCCCCGAAGATTGAAGAAGGCGTTGAAGAACGTCCGGCCGAACCGGTTCAACCAAAGCAGGCAGGGGTAGGCGAAGGTTCGTCTGCACCAAAACCACTGCGAGATATTCTGGACTTCCTGCTTGAACCAGAAAAGACTGAAGAAGAAGAAGAGGCCATAAGACTGGCTGCTTGCAAGTTCCTCGTGGGCTCCAGCAAGGAGATTCTCGGCTCTTTTGCTGACCATGTCTTCGAGAAGGACGGCAGTGGTCCGCGTTCCAATGTTAAGAAGGATGATAGTGATCTTCCTTTATATCATGTAACATCATTTATGATGAAATAAAAATCAAACTTTATTTATGAATTGTCTGATCATATTTACATAAATTTCTGTTACATTTATACATAATATTTCTTGAGAAATTTTCCATTGATAGGCATCATTGCAAATCGACCATCTAATTCTGCAAGTTGATATGCTCCATTGAAAAGACTTTGCTGACAACGTAAGGTCCTTCCCACTTTGCATCGAACTTGCCTTTGCTCATGTGAGTCATAGTCATAGGACGTCTTACTGCTAAAACGAGTTCTCCCTGCTGAAAGGCTCTGACTTTAACTTTGCGGTTGAAAGTCTTCGAGATGCGGGCTTGATATAACTCAATATGTTGCTGAGCCAATAACCGCTTCTCGTCGAGTGCCTCCAATTCTTGAAGTCGGAGAAGATCGTTGTTCTCTGTAGTAAGCTCATTAGCAATGGCGATCCTTAAAAAAGGGATTTGAAGTTCGAGAGGAAGAACTGCTTCACAGCCATACACCAAAGAAAAAGGTGTAAAGCCTGTAGGGTTGCGGACCGTAGTTCGGTAGGCCCATATACATTCGCCAAGCTTTTCACTCCAATTCTATTTGTTAGTGGATACAAACTTTTTGAGGAGCTTGATAATGGTTTTATTGAAAGCTTCAGCTAATCCATTAGCAGCAGGATTGTAGGTTGTCGAAGCGACATTGTCAATTCGGTGATCATCACAGAATCTTGTAAATTTCTGGCTGATGAATTGCGGTCCGTTGTCATGGATGATTCGTCGAGGGACACCAAATCGATAAATAACATGGTGTTTGATGAAGTTAATAACACTACTGGTTTTAACTTCAGCCAAAGGTATAGCTTCAGCCCACTTAGAGAAGTAGTCGGTTATTGCTAGTATGAACCGATGTCCTCTGGAAGAAGGAGGATTAATAGGACCTATGATGTCCATACCCCAAGCTTCAAAAGGCCAAGAGGCGGCAGTCGGATGAAGAAATTCCGATGGTTGATGAATGAAATCTGCATAGATTTGACAAGCTCGACATTTTCTTGCATATTCAATGGCATCAGATACCATAGAAGGCCAATAGTAACCCATGCGTCGGATACGATCCTGTAGTTTAGGACCGGGTTGATGTGCTCCGCAGACACCGTCGTGAGCTTCACGTAACACCTGTTTTGCTTCATCACCAGCTAGACAGCGTAGAAGGAGACCGTCATAAGTCCGCCGATAGAGAGTCTTGGTAGTTTGATTGTAGTAGAATCGTAGAGATCGTCGACGAATACTCGTAGCTTCCTTGGGATCTTGAGGAAGTATGTCATGAACCATGAAGTCGATGAAAGGAGTTCTCCAATCTTCGTCGATAACATTAACTTCAGTAAGATTACTGAACTCGATGTTACGATTATTTTCGAAACAAAACAATTCTCGATTAGAGATAACCACCACTTGTTGTCTTCTGATGGGAATGGCTACGATTGCTGCAAGATTGGCCAAAGCATCTGCTTCAGTATTGCAAGCTCGGCGTACATATTCGATAAAGAAAGCTTTGAATGATGTAGCCATGTTAATTGCTGCTTCAAAGTAAGGTACCAGATCTTGATGGCGGACTTCATAAGTTCCTCTAACCTGGTTGACAACCAGCTTAGAGTCGCCGTAAACTTCGAGATATTCGATATCCAATTGCTTGGCTAACTGAAGGCCGATGAGTAGAGCATTGTATTCTGCTACATTATTGGAGCAGGATTCATCTAGAGAATAAGCTCTTTGAATAGTTGATCCGTCTGGAGAAACGAGGACAACTCCGACTCCTGCTACAATGGTACCATTGGGTCCGATTCAGGATGCTCCGTCAAAGAATAGACGCCAGGTTGGAAATTCTTCAGAGATCATATTGACTTCCAATGTCTCATCTGGAATTTCATCGTAAAGCTTGGATGTTTCTGGTACAGGATGAGCCGCCAGGAAATCTGCCAATGCTTGACCTTTAACAGACTTTTGTGGAACATACACCATGTCATATTGGGCTAGCATAATGGCCCATGTAGCCAGCCGAGAATTGAGTGTACTGGGCTTTTTTATGAGTACCCGAAGAGGATTAACTCGGGAAATGACATGAATAGTTTGTCCAATTATGTAATGCCTTGTCTTTTGAACAGCGAACATAAGAGCTAGACATTCTTTTTTCGACCGAACTATAACGGTGCTCAGCATCAATCATAGTACGACTGAGATAGTAGATGGCCTGTTCGTGACCCTCTTTATTCTTTTGGGCGAGTAAAGCACCCAATGAATGGTCCATAGCATGGACGTACATCAAGAATGAAATACCTGAGATTGGTGGCACCAAGACTGGTAGGTTCATAAGATATTGTTTGATGTCATCGAATGCTTGTTGACATTCTTCAGTCCAAATAAAAGATACACCATTCTTCATTAGTTGAGTGAATGGTCTGCAGCGTCCAGACAAGTTCGAAATGAATTTCCTTATGTATGCAAGTCGACCTTGGAATCCTCGTAGCTCTTTTAGGTTGCGTGGAGGGCGTATCTCTTGAATGGCTTTGATCTTCTCGGGATCCACGTGTATACCCTTAGAGGTAATGACGAAGCCGAAAAACTATCCACTAGAGACACCCAAGAATGACTTGGTGGGATTCATCTTGAGCTGATGTTGGCACATGAGATTGAAGATTATTCTCAAGTCTTGAATGTGATCTTCTTTCAGACGACTTTTAACAGCGATATCGTCAACATAACATTCGACTGTTTTACGAAGATGTTCTCTGAAAATGGTACTCATAGCTTGTTGGTAAGTTGCACCAGCGTTCTTGAGACCAAATGGCATCACTGTGTAGCAATAGACTCCCCGAGTAGTGCGAAAAGATGTGTGTTTTTCATCTTCGGGATTCATCTTGATCTGATTGTATCCAGAGAATCAATCCATAAAAGATATTCGCTCGAATCCACAGGTATTGTCAATCATGACGTCCGTGATAGGGAGAGGAAATTCATCTTTTGGACATGCTTCATTTAGATCTCGAAAGTCGATGCAAACTCGAACTTTGCCGAGTTTCTTCAGAACTGGGACAACATTGGCTACCCAATCGGGATGCTGTTCTTCTCGAATAAAGCCACAAGCGATGAGCTTCTTAACTTCATCGTCGATTGCGTCCATCATTTCTGGCTTAAAACGTCGTTGTTGTTGTTTGACCGGTTTTGCATTCGGCAGGATATTCAATTTGTGAGTAGCGATTTTGGGATATAGTCCTGGCATGTCTTCATAACTCCAGGCAAAGACATCAATGTATTCTTTAATAAGAAGAATCAACTCTTGCTTATCTGCTTCTGGAAGATTCTTGCTAATGAATATCGGACGAGGTGACCCGCTTTCTCCTACATCAATTTGAACTAATTGATCTTCGGTAGGAGGTTCTCTTTGTTCAAATTGGAGTACCCATTGATTATCCATCTGTTGAGCCCAAGGATCTGTTTTAGGATTTTCTTCAACATCCTCATCATAGCCTTCCAGAAGTTCAGCAGAGACCATATTAAAAGATACGATCACACGATGGACTTTACCAATGCTAGTGTCAGAATCCTATGATCTGGAATCAGAAGAGTTAGAACGCTCATCGCTATCAGATTTAGAGCCTGCTGGGGATAACATCGGAGGAGAAGCATATCCGAGACCTCTTTTGGTCCTGCTATAATACATCTCTGACTTTCCTTGTGGAACAACGGTACGGAGAGGAGTCTTTCTGCCCTTACCGTAGTTGAGGCCGCTCTTGAAGTCGTAACCCATCTTTCGGACGATGTCTTTTGATTGTTGACTGTAACGACGGAATTGAAGGTGACCCGTGTCGTTAACTTTGCTATCATCCGTATAACTGAATTGTTGTTCTGGTCTTTTACTAAAAAGTATTGGACGTTCACCTTTCTTGCGAGCAGGAACAATATGATATGAATCTTTTGGGTGCTCACATGAAACTTCTGTTTGAAGAGATTGTACAACTCCTATTGTAAATGATTTGAAGCTATATAACATATCCAAATAGCATTTAGTATGATAAATAACATCAGTATATTGGAAAGTAGATGCTTTTTTATTAATTTGTACATCTGTATTTACAACAGGACCTTTAGCCTTAGCAAGCTTGGTCAGATTGATTACAAGAGGGGGAGAAGAAGAACGTGGAGGAGGCTTGTTACAACGAAGGTCAATAACAAGTGACTCAGAAGAGGTGAGCTTCCTTTTCTCCTTGTTATGAGATAGATCGATAACAAGTGGCTCGGAAGAAGTGAGCTGCTTTTTATCCTTGTTACGACGTAAGTCGATAACAAGTGGCTCAGAAGAGGTGAGCTCCCTTTTATCCTGATCGCCATCAGTAGATTGCCTCTGGACTGGCAAGTGAATAGCCAGTGGTTTAGAAGACTGAGGATGGGAAACACGCCCTTTGACAGGTATAATAAGAGTGTCTTTGGGCACTGCTTCTTGGTCTTCTTCAGTATCCATGGCCAATACTACTTTCAGAAATTCTTCCTTATACATACGAGCGTCATTGCAGTATGCTTCGACACCCATGAAAGGATAATGGTCTGCAACTTCTTTGTGAACTTCTCCTTTGTCATCAACATATTTAAAGCATTGATAAAGAGTTGATGGAACAACATTATGTTCATGGAGGAAGGGTCTTCCCAGAAGAGCGTTGTAAGAACAACCATGATTGTCGATGATATAGAAGGTCACCTTTGTGCGAAGATTGCCTATTTAAAGTTTTAAGCGGATCTTGCCCAAAGGTTCACTCCTTCCTTGGTTGAATCCCAAGATAGTAGTGATCGTACTTGAAAGACTATGAACTGGTATCTTCAATGCGTCTAGCATCGTTTTTGGCATGATGCTGAGAGCAGACCCTGGATCTATCAGGATACGATCGACTTTCATCGAATCGACATACCCTGTATAGTAGAGAGGACGATCATGTCTATTATCCTCCAGTAGCATATCATTCTGAGTGAAAGTGATATTTGGAATCAACTCCAGGACACTATGACGGTGACGGCAAGAGACTGGTTCTGATTCTGGCTTTTTGAGAAGAGTTAAGCAAGTTTCAGCCTGTATCAGAGCTTCACTTAAAGTTTCTCGAGTCTCTTTGAAAAGACGCAAGAGTTCAAAGATTGATAACCTAGCCGGTGTATTGGCTAGTTGAGCCAATATATCAAAGTTGTATGGCTTTTCAAGTCCTATAGAAGATGATTTCTTCAGGGGCTTGTCAAAGCGGACTTGTTGCATGCCTTTATCAGCAACTACCGGCTTGGGAGGAATAGGCACTACAACTGGTGAGGATGTGAAAGGAATCTCTTCAGAGGAAGTAGATTATATTG
This sequence comes from Iris pallida, assembly GCA_029216955.1. Classification (NCBI taxonomy): domain Eukaryota; kingdom Viridiplantae; phylum Streptophyta; class Magnoliopsida; order Asparagales; family Iridaceae; genus Iris; species Iris pallida. The sequence goes on along the minus strand of JANAVB010025196.1, from coordinate 74,430,987 downwards.
GAACAGGTTCAGAAGAAGAGGTAGGATCCTCTTGAGCTTCAGAATGATCTTTCAAATAGGCTTTCCCTGATCTGGTGTCTAGCAGAATTTCTTCGTCAACTATGGGGTCAAAAGACACCATATTGCAAGTCTTTGTCTTGTCTTTAGAACGACCTTTCTTCTTGGAAGAAGAGGGCACTTCGAACTCCGGAACAAGATCGGGATGAATCCACATAATTTTGTCGTTGTCAAGAGACAAAGGGACGAGACCTTCATTTGGTGGAAGAGGAAGATTCATAATTTCAAGAGTAGCTTTGGGAATAGGAATGACACCGTGCTGTACCATCTGCGGAGGAAAGTCACCAAACTGGACTGAAACCATGTTTGCAGTAACAGTCTTCTTATCTTGTTGTAGAGTAACGACACCAGTATTGACAAGCTCTTGAATTTTGCCTTTGAGCACGTAGCATGCTCGAGTAGGATGTCCAATGAACCTGTGGTAAACACAATATTTAGGATGATCTGTCTTACCGACTTCATCAGGTTTCTTTGGGTCTGGAAGCTGAATCTTGTTGCTTTTGAGTAAGCAATCCAAAATGCTTGCAGTGTCATTCTCGTCGAAGGAATATTCTACTTTCGGACGAGGTTTCTTCGGTGGAGGTACAAAAGGAGTGGAAGTGGATGTAGGCGGAGCTACATTAACAGCTAGAGACTCTTTATTCTTGTTCAGATTGATGTTCAAAGTCTCTTTTGCTTTGAGGTTGTTCTGGCGATTGCTACCACCCGATGTCTGGTGTTCATCTCGATCGGGATTAGACATTTATACCCCCAATTGCTTGAACTTCTCGGCACTCACTTCCGCAGCTTTGGCATTGACAATGAATGAGGGCCAATCTTGGAACTGGGTAGATCCTGTCCACATACTGATGAAAGGCAAAAGATTTGCTTTACAAGTATCAATAGTGACAGCAGCTGGAGTTTCGGAAGGCATCTTCAAGGCTTCACGACGGAACCGTTCGATGAAACTTTCAGCAGTTTCATTGTGTTTCTGTTTGATTTTGTTGAGAGCCGACATAGTCATGTCGTTGAATCCTTCATAGAACCGTTCCAGGAAGATTTGCTTGAGACCTGAGAAGGAAGTGATACAACCATCGGGCAAAATTCTGTACCAGTCATATACAATGCCGGCTAAACAACCGACGAACACTCTGGTAAGAAGAGCGTCATTTGGCTGGAGTTGAACGGTCATTACCTCAAAATGATTGATGAACTGACTAGAAGAAGTACTGCCATCAAACAAAGAGATCGTTGGAATCTTGTACTTTGGTGGGAGCGAAACTTCTTTCCATTCAACTGGATAGGGCTGTTTGATTCCCAATCTTTGCAAGTTGTCTTTCTCTTTGAAGGCTTCGAACTGAGTTCGCAAGAGTTTGACAGCTTCATTAGCATCTTCAGATGACGAAGAAGTAGCAGGTTGAGTAAGAGTGATAGGAGGAGGAACAGCATTGTAAGCACTACCCCCAGCTCCTGACTGACTAGGTGTAGTTTAAACTTGTACTTGTACAGGAGGCATTTGAGGAGACACTACCTCCAGCCCAGTATTGGCAGGTACTGAAGATGCTATGATCTCTGGACTCGCAGTAGGTACAGTCGGTGATGTGGCATGTTGTGCCACAATAATAGAATGCATACTGGCTACCATTTCAGCCATGGTCTTTAGCTTGTCTTCCAGTGCAGCAATTCTTTGTTCTTGATTTGCTGAAGTTGAAGCATCTGGATCATCAGTGACAACATAAGCTGTCACTTCTCTTGGTACAGTGGAAGACACTGCCTGTTCAGAACTTTCGCTGTATGCATCATAGTCGAAGAAAGAGTCATCTCCTGACTGAGAAGTAGGAAGATAACCTGAAGGGTTTTGAGGAAGATTTCTTTGACCGATTGTATCTCAGCTTCGAGGACGGGTATGTCAAAACACTCCTTCAGAGGATTCTTGAAGTAAATCTAAATACCGCTGGCTTGGCTTGCGAGGTTTGCCATGCTTAGAGCATCTTCTACCCCCAGTATCTCGGGAAGTCATGTTGATAGAAGCATACAAGACTTCATCTTCTTCTGACATACCTTCAGATTTAACAAAAGTCAGACGATCGAAGACAGATCGTTTTGTTGTTTGACAACAGCATTGGATGATGACTTTGTGGTTGCAATGATGATCAGATGGTTGAACTGAAGGTGTTGAAACATTGTCTCATTTTTGTCTGAGATATTCTCGGAGATCGGGAACAACAGCATGACGAGAAAAACTCTGAGGGATCTGTTCTTTGATAATGTTCGGAACATTATTCCGATTCTTCAAATGTTTAGTCCCTTGAGTGTACAGGGAAGTGCTAACTTCATTGGCATAAGTGTCAGGATCTTTGGCCCTGGAGATTTGTTTTTGATGATGTTTGATCTTCGGCATTGGCTGTTTTCGTTTCACCGAAGTAGGTCTGTTGAGATATGTCCTTAGATCTGCAAACTCACCCCCAGGGGTTTCTGTTTGAGACACCAGCAGTTTTTCCTGCTTAGAACGGGAAATTTTGAGAGTTGGGAGGTCCTGGAATTCTGCTATCGGGGTAGGCAGAATACCTCTTTGGCCAGTACAAGTTCTCTTGTCATAAAGGAAAGAAGAATCCTTGTTTGAAAGAGTTCTAGTACTGATTGGTGCCGAGGCACGTTCAGATTGATCTTCTTCGGTAAAAACTGAAGAAGATTGAGAAAAGACCAAAGGGTCTTTTCCTTTGTTTTGTGAAGAAGGGTTAGCTAAAGAGCGTTTCCCTCTATTGTCTTCCAAGTCATGGGACAAGGAAGTTTGAGAAATGACCAACGGGCCTTTTTCTTTATTTTGAAGAGGAAGAGGAATAGCCAAAGGACTACCTCCAGTAGATTGCTTCGTAGCAACAGTATGTTTGGGAAGAGGAGCAGAGCCTTTTCCCTTGTTATGGGAAGAAGAGAGTTTAGCCAAAAGGCTGTCATTCTTGGATTGCGTAGGAGCAGTTTGCGCATAAATGGATGGCACACTGGTTTTGGCCACAGAAACTGTGGTTTGCGCATCAGGAGTTCTTGCTACAGAGTGCTTAGGGTGGACTCTGGATGTTTGTAACACCCAGTTTTCCAGATGAGGGTATTTTTGAAATTTTGTAATTATAATTATTATTCATTGATATTTATTTCACATTATAATTTTTGGTAATTTTTAATTATTTTTAAACTATTTAAAACTGTTTTAAGTCATGACTTGTGATTTTGGTGTGCAGCTAGTGAAACCGTAGAGACTGCATGACCTAGAGCCTAACCGTATCATTAGGATGATTTAATTATTATTTTTAGCCTAGGGGTAATTTGGTCATTTTGACTTATTTGAATTATTTGGTGATTTGTTGAATTGGTGAATTTTAGGTTGACTTGACTTGTTGAGACCTAGTGAACTAGCCTAGAAGCTAACCCTAGCCATGGTGACCCTAGTCTAACTTAGGTTAACCTACATTTAGTTATTAGAAACTAATTTTAGAATGAGGGGATTTGGTTTAGTGCATTTAAGTCATGGTTTATGATTTCATGAAATGACTTATGCCTCAATGTTTTATTTGATCAAGACTTGGCCCATGGCCCATAACTAGAAGCCCTAACCCTAACCAAACCCTAAATGACCAGCCATAGGGATTCCCACCCTATTTAAACACTTATTTTCTAGGGCTTGCCTCCTTCTTTCATTCATTTCAACTTTGGAAAGGAAAGGTAATTGTCCCTCTTCTAAAAATCCTCATAAATCTATTTGAAGTCCTTTTTAATCCTAGTTTCTTGTATTAGAACCTAACACTCTTCTATTTCCTGATTTTGGAGTTTAATCACAATTTTGGGTCAATTTGGAGCTTTTGGTATCAAGAGAAAGAATCCCCCATTTGAAACTTTTCCAAGCTTTTTGCACACATAGGTAAACCCTTCAAATTGTTTTATATTTCAGTTTTCTTTGCATGTAGGGCTAGATCTAGGAGTCCCTAGGTGTCCCCGAAATTTGGGTGAATTTCGTGTCCGTTTGGTGTCCGTATCGGACACGTGTCGTAGTGAATGTTAGGTGTCTGTTGAAATGCCTCAATGGATTGAATGTTATTATTTTTCGAAACAAATTATATTTTTGGATAGCTCTTAATATGTAGATTATGTATATTTATGACTGAGCACGTATTGTGTTGGTTTTCGTGTCCAAAACTAGACATGAACGCGTGCACGAGGACACCGTACAGTGTCCTACTGCTCGAACACTGTAGCGGACACGACACTGCACGTATTGACACGAAACTTTGCACACACCTGCGGGCAATGACTAACAGCACGCTCACCAATTTTGAGGCGACTTCGTCGAGTAGTTTGTGAGAAATCTCACTCGCACGGGTCGGTGCCTGTCGTGCACGCACGCAGGAAGTGCGTCTGATACGCATTGATTTCCTTGGACACGGTTTGTTTGGACACAATGCAGACACGTTAACACCTAGCCCTACTATGGGCGAACCCACGTGCACGAGCACGAGGCATGTGTCGCCTTGTGTCGCCTTGTGTCGAGAGCACGAGGGCTCGACACGGCTGCACGAGGCCATGTTGCACTATTTTTCTTGACACAGCTATTTCGATAGTTTTGACCCGATTGTGTCCACTTTGTGGACACGTATAGACTTGTGGGGACACGTGCACATGTGTTTGATATTCACCAACCTATTAATTGTGATTTAACTGTTAATTTCAATTCGAATTGGGGAAATCCCTATTTTCTGATACGGCTGTTAAGTATCAGTCTAAGAATTCATTTCCAAGTTATTTTCGAAGTTTAAATGTATTGATTATGATTTTAAATTACTAATTAGGTCCTAGACATGTTTTATGATCTCTGATTAATTGATTATTACCTTTTAGTTTGGGTTATTGCCATGGAATAGGAATTTCGAATGCATATGGCTGATACTTAAACTGTTAGTTGGTTCTAAGGTTTTAAATAAAGGTTTAACTATTTTGTTTGTGTATTATTTCGAATATAGTTTCACCTATATACATCTGGGGATTGGCTACATGTTAGGGTCATTCCTATTGTCCTTTCTCTGATTGGTTCAGTCCCCAATTGGGTTATGTTAAGTTATCTGAAATTGGTTAGATGTCTCATTAACACATTATTTCATAATTTCCTGAGATTGGTTTCCTTTCTTTTTATATCATACTGAGTTGAATGCTTAATTATGGTTAACTGTCAAGGAGTTGGTTCCCGTTAGTTTCATGTCAACATGAGGTTGGACTGATGTTATTAACTGGTATATAGGACTGTCATGCCAGGTTTCTGAGAACTGATCATCACTCTTTTCACTGTTAGCTATAGGTCTGTGATGAACTGAGTTTGTGATACTAAACTGATGTTAGATTTTCAAATGGGTATGGGGGTTGGGTAATGTTTGGTTAGGATTTCCTTGCAACACTTGCCCTGTAGCCTAGCAGCTGCATTAGGCAGTGAAGCCTTGGCTGGCCTGGCCTTGCAATGCAGCAGCTACTTGCCAGTGCAGTAGAGAGTAGTAGCAGCAGACTGTTAGTTTGGGGTTTTGGTAGATTGCTAGTATCTTGAGTTGGTACCAGTTAAGTCTTGATTTGGTGAGTTTAGTTTCAGGTTGACCCATAGTTTAAGGTTAGTTTAGTAAGATGTTTAGTTTAGAAATTTGAATTATAGATGTTAGTTCATATTAGAGAGTGGGTGAGCAGGCCATTGTAACAGTCAGTTAATGATAGGAAGGGGCTCGAGAATTGAAGAGTTTTGTGTAACTGAAGCAGAGTAAGAGGAAGGATATAGTGGTGCCTAGGACAGGGGTTCACCCCTCTGTTCGAGCAGTAGGCCATTGGCCTGTGTAGCTGAGGTATTGTTATAGGTGAAGGACATAAGAGTGTAATTATATGTATATTGTATAGTGTCTAGTATCCTAGTTATATCTATATGTATAGGAGATGGAGTAGGGTTTGAAAGTGTCTATGGAGTGTACTCTTGATAATATCAGAGTTTGAATAAAGAGAATAGCATGTATCAGAGGGAGGCTAGAGGAATGCTTGAATGGTTCACATTCACATGAAACTGTTCAGTCCAGTTTATATGGATTGTTTCATCCTTTGATGTTCAGTCATTCACATAGTTATTTTTAGCCTTATATATGTATTAGATGTTGTGAGGGTGATATGAGTTTAAGAGGTAAATGTAGGAAATGGCTATATTAGTAGATGGTGTTCATGGATACCAAGGTTATCCTACATCTTGGGTATTAGTATCAGTTAGCTAGTCTAGCAGGATTTGACTTGTACTAGCCAGTTGATATATGATATTAGGCAGGTTGGCAGCCTTGTTTGGCCTTGGCTTGTTGATTTGGACTGTTTTGATCTGAAAACTGATTTGATGATTCAAATGCATGTTAGATTCAATTCCTGTGTTAATTTCTATGTTTAATCCATGAAACCGAAATCTGGGACACTTTGAACTCTCTGTTATGGCTTGGGAAAAAACTGAGATTTCCATAAAACAAACCTGAGAATAGCCTGAGCCATTTGGACACAACATCTGAGCACACACTCTTGTGGTACTCACACTGCTATTTTCATCCCCATACACCTTTGAACTGTCATTGTATGCTTGATTTTCCTGAGAGCATACCCTGTCATCCCCCACACACCCATCACACTGTTTTTACACACCCTCTATCCTAGGAATCTGTCACATTTCCACCTCACACACATGAGCACATATGTAATCCCTTGTTTTCCTGTTTTCTTTAGGTGCCCACTGATTTCAGGATCTTTCCTCATGCCTCATGTGACACACACACACACACACTATATCATAACCCTTTGACCTATACCCACACACACACATGTCTACACATGTACAATGCACACATTCTAAAATCATTGCACTCTCATATTTGCCTCAATACTATCACACACAAACTAAAATGAACCCTCAAGCTCACACCCTACACACACACCCTCTCATACACAAACACACATATGCCCTATCACCCTATGCATATATATATATATATATATATATATATATATATATATATATATATATATATATATATATATATATATATATATATATATATATATATATATATATATATATATATATAGGTACACCTATTTGAGATATTGTCATATAGTCTATATTATATGAATGTGTGTTAATTATATCTAATTAAATAAATATATTATATATATATGAGAGGCTATTTATATCTAGGACTATAGGCTTTGGGTGTATGTATATATTGATATATATATGAGGCATCCTAAATTATACTAGTCTATGGGTTAGAATGAGTTAGTGTATCTTAGATTGACCTAGATTTGACCAAATAGCCTTATTGCTGACCTAGTTTGACCTAGACAATTGACCAGGTTTGATTAGAGTTGACTTTGACGTAGTTTGACCTAGAAATCAGGTAGATTGCATCATAAACATCATTTGTCTTATTTTAAGCACATTATAACCTGTACTGCTCTATTTAGGACATTGTGACTCCGGTGCAGACATCTGATATTTTACTACTCTTTTCAGAGTATCAGGCGAGTACATTCTCTGATAGTTCTCTCATTTATTTGTCAATTACTGTATTTCAGTTCTAGTTAGCTGTATATGATTCTCTGTTACAAATACGTACTGTTATTTCTGGATTCATGTATACGACACACATTTATTTTCTGGCCTCTATTACTGATATCATCATTCCTAGCTTCTATTACTGGAATCATTTACTGGAATCACCCCGGAATCATTTACTGGTATCATCGTACTTGGCTAGACCCATCTTGAATCATTGTGTCAGAATTCTGGATTCACTTGCTGGGAGAGGAAATACTAGAGTAAGACATGTTGACATACCCCATTTCTGGAATCACCCTTTGCTGGAATCATACTGGAATGATAGCCATCTCACACCCGGCCAGGTGTGTGATGTGTCGGATTACCCATAGCCGTTTACATGTCGATCTCGGTATTTTAAAACACGCTGCTAGAGTATAGGCTGGACTCGCCCTGGAATCATTGATCACTATGACTGAAATCGTCCCTTGCTGGATTCATCTTGTATGAGATTCATCCTGTACTGGACTTACATTGGAGTTACACTGGTCTACATTGTTGCCTGGACTTTATATCATATTACCCTGGTTCAGCTAGTTCTATTTTTACGGTCTTCATTGCTATGATTCTGCTCTTGTTTAGATATTTTCTTTCCTTGCACTTTATCTGTCTTTTTTACCATCACCTGAATATAAACTGCCATTTTCATCAATACAACTGTCAATAACTGCTTTATAGTTCTCTGTCATTTACTTGGGTTTTCTAGATGAGATGTGCTCGTTCCTGTCCTGACTGGACCTGTTGAAAATTTTACAGATGATTGCCCTGAGGACACATGCCCTACCTTTTACTGAGGAGATGGCTTAGCTACCTTTGGCCCCGACACTCAGGAGTGATCGAGAGTTTAGTTAGTCTGTCTTGTTTTAGTTTTCCTGTTTAGATCTGGAGTTGTATATAGAGATCTGAGACTTGAGATGTATTTGAGATTATTCAGATGTTGATATTATTTCAGTAGTTTGTTGTCTTCAATTTCTTAGTTATATTCTGTGTTATCTTATCGTACTTAGACTGTGATTGAGTTACACCATATCTTATACTTGTCCTCCGTACGGAGTTGATCATGATGAGTATATTATATACTGCATGAGTTGATGGTTAGTTAGAGACTTAGAACAGCGTTCTACCGCCGACACTGCGGCGTAGGCTGGGCGCTGTTACGTACTCGTACCCTCACAATGGGTGCGGGTCGTGATAATGTTGGAGCATTGGACTGCGCAGATAGATTGGCAGCCAATTGCGCCAGGGGTATAGGAGTCTTGTACTTGGCTAAGGCAGCATATGATGTCTTCTGTGTACTGGCAATAGTAGATTGCACAGCAGTAGCAGAGACAGATTGTGCAGCAGGCTTGATGACAGAAGCTTTGGACTGTGCAGCAGTCTTGATAGCAGACTGTGCAGAAGTCTTGCTGGCAGCATCAATGGACTGCGTAGCAGTCTTTGGGACCCACACTGGGCGCACTTTGCTTGTGGCAGAAGTGGTTGCAGTGCGAGGAGTGGTCTTGGAGTTGATCATAGCCTCGTAGGCTGTCTGGTTGATCTTCACAACCAGTGTCTTCTGCGTCTTTCCGATAGACGCTACGTCATATTGAGTTGTCACTTCCTCATCGGAGGAGAAAGTCGTCCCCAGCAGAGTCGCCATTTTGTTTGCAAAAATAAAAGTGTAGAACTTTATTGATACAAACTTTGTAAAAGATTACAATTAGAATTCTGGGAATGGTACAACTGCAGGAATCCAATCTAGATGACGATTGCTTTATCCCTTGGACGATGTGAACTTTGAAGACGGAGCCTCTGAAGTTGAAGACAACTCTGGAATTGAAGGCAAAAAGCCTCGGAAATTGAAGTCAAAAGCCTCGGAAGAATGCAGCAGCACTTGGACAAGAACTCCTGAACTCTCTGAACTTTGAAGTCAAATTTCTCTATAATCTGATCTCTGATCTCTGATCCTTGATCCCTTGAATGAAGACTTGAAACTCTATTTATAGAGTTCTGAAAAATAACAAACTTTTAGTTATTCTGGACTGCGCAGGATGGTTTGCGCAGCAATTGGATTGCACAACAGTGGACTGCGCAGGCAGTTGTTGGATCGTGGTCCAACTGTCTTGGACACATGGCAACTTTTGATTGAATTGCGCATGATCGTGTGTAGACGGTTGCCACATAATGAGCAATTGATGGCATGAATGCCACGTGCATTTTGTCATTTACGTTGATAGAACATGCAACCTGAATTGCGCTGACTTTGGTTTGCGCAGACTTGGACTGCGGAGGAATGGACTGTGCCAACATGGATTGCACCAACATGGATTGCGCCAACATGAATTGTGCTGCCAGCTGTCCTCGAGCGCCATGTTGTACGATTAAACGAATGGTCGCCTCGTTCTTCGTGCTGTCAGCTGTCAGAAGATTTGATTTGTGCCAGGTAATGATGATGATCTGCCACGTCAGCCTGCGCGCTTGGGAGTGTGCGCAATCTAGTATGCGCAATCTGTTTGCTGCGCAAACTGATGTCTGTGCAGTTCATTTAAAAGATTCATTTCTTGATCTTCATGACTTTGTTGATGTATACAACTTGATTTTTTAGGACCTACAGTGGTGTATGGACGTCATAGAAATTGTTCGAGCGAGACTAAAGGATTTACGGATCGTACGAGTATGTCGGCAAGCGATACGATCGCACAAAGCCTTAGAACGTGTCACACTTAGTTGGCTGTGACTTCAAAAGTCCCGAACGAGATGTCGCTAGACAACTTGTCAATGGGCAACACGAGTTAGAAATGGTTCGGAACGATGAATAAAAATGAATGGTCTTGATCGAGGAAACTTAGAGGATCGCGCGTACGATTTCGGATTGATTCAAATGAATTGTGACTTGAGTTTGAGCAACGATCTTGAAACTAGCTTGAGGAATAGTAGTTGAACTTGATCTTGAATATTAAATGAAATTGTGGAATATCCAACTCGGACAACAGCATCAACGCACGACTCGAAATCGGTTGCAAAGGAAGATCGTCAGGTTACGCATATCGTCGATGGTATTGAGGCGTATCAAAGATCGATATGCGATAACTCGGGGGTACTCTGACTCGGCGAATGACGATCGTGCAAATGTCATTGTTCCGTTGGATGCTAGTTAAAAATGTGTCGAGGAAAAGATAGACTTGGCTCGAGGATTTTCTAGTTGAACGTATGACGGTCAGACTGTCGAATTGATTTGGCTTGGATGAAAATGAGAATGCTTGGATTTGCTCCCTTGATAACCACAACGTTGACGTTCTTGTCTTATGCGAGCGCAACTCCAGCCTCGCACATACGTCGTGCCGGATTAGGACGATCACTCCGCGTGAGCGCTGATATGGTGATTCATACAGCGGGAGTGATTGAACTTGGATGGCGTGGCAATTTGATTGCTTCGACTTGTGGTTTGACGCGAAGGTAAACTTGAAAATGACTTGGTGTGCTTGATGATTAAACTTGAGGATTGAGTAGGTCCAATCCGCGTATCGAGAATGATTTAGTCTAAACTCAAACAAGAGTTACGTTCCGATAAGAATGATTATTCCACGGGAGCGTTGTATGGTGATTCATGAACCACCGTGGATAATCGAACTCGCGTGAGATTGGGACGCAATGTATTGTCGAGATGGATGACCTCGTGATCGAATACATGAATTGGTTAGAATGGATATGTGAAGTATGTCGATTGGATGATTTGAATGGATTCGAATATACGCAACGAATACATTGATGCGAATATGTGATCGTGCTCGATGTTTAGAAATCTGAGTGACGCGAGCTTGGGTAGAAAACTCCCGTACTACCGACTTTGGTTTGACCCTAGGATTGGGATCAGTGTTGGCATTATTGTTGGGGAACTATAATTCCAATCCTGACATTGACTTAGCCTCGAAAAGAAATAGCCTAGCGGTTAGGTGAGACGTCCTGTTTCAATTGTTAGAAATTGAAAGATTGATCTTGAGGATTGGCATGGATGGATAGCATGAATCACGAATATAGGAAACCCTGCTCACGAGATTCGACTGACATACATATATTTCAGGGACGCCAGAGTATGTGCACGATGCGACTCGAGTGAAAATGACGAATTCTCTATCACGCGATTTGGTGAATGCATGTATTTTGGGGAAGCCTGGAATGCGTGCACGATCCAACCAAGTGACACGTTGAATTCCAAACGAGGCTTGAGGAATAGAAAGTATCGGAGATTGAGATCGTGTTAAGAGAAAGGAATGATACTAGTACGAGCGTGGCTCGGAATCAAGAAACGTTTGAGCGGAGTGTACATGAATGACACCAAGATTTGGCCCTAAACAAGCGAATGATATGGAATCGATATCGTGAAAGTAAAAGTTGGTATAACAAATTGAGACCATTGATAGGAAGATATGCTCGACGATAGTGCAATACTTAGTCTTGAATCGGACGGAAATTACTTAGACTTGGCCGACCCCACTAAGAAGGAATCATACTGATTTCGTGGACAAGAACGCTTGAAAAGTGAATCGATTCATCTCGATGACCGAGATAAACGAAAGTTAGTTTACCTCAGCCTACGACCCTCATATTTGACGAATTTCAACGTGCCTCGTACGACCATTCCAGTCCCATGACACGTCGAAATAGCAACCGAATCGAAGAAACACGACAATTGAATAAGTACCATCAACTCTAAATAAATAAAAAGTTATTCAATAAAAAAAATCGACCAAAACGTATGCGACACGGAACTTAGAAAGGTATCGAGTATAGTTTGATGCCATCAAACGGTAAAGCCATTCGATAGGATTTGTCTAAGATATGCACACGGTATGAGTTAAGAAATGGTAGGATGACCTGCACTCAGGAAGTCTCGAGGACGAGACTTGTTTTGAGTGGTGTCTTATGTAATGACCCGCTCCGCCCTGGCGGAATGCCGATTCAAACGGCAAGTGCAACGACTCAAACGAGCCGTCGACCCGAAGAGTTGGCATCGACCTGATGAAGAATCGATGCAAGGCTTACATTGGTCCGTCAAGATGAATCCAGACTTAGACTTTCAAAGGCGCGCTCGGAGTATCGCTCGGCCGATGCGAACATCGCTAAGGTGGGTGGCTCCGATGAACCCGTCTTTGCTTAGCCTATATACATAACAATACGGACACTATCACGAGAATCGCTAGGCGATAACACCGTGTATGCTAATAAATGACTCAACGCACCTAGCTAAGGGAATAATCCCATCTTGTATGCTTGTATAGAATATGGAAAGGAACTTCAAAAATGTGAAATCTCGCACTGCGTTCCACGCTCGTGCTAAGGCACAAGCTTATGTTCAAGTCCCTTATGCGTTCAAACAATAGAAACAATGAATGGTTTACAACAATAAAATGGGAAGACTATCAATATAGTCATTCCGAGTAGAGTTTAGCAACATTGAAAGACTATAGGACCGATGGGTCGCCAAGGCGGCTCCCGCAGTGGGAGTTGCGTAATGCTTGAATGAATGAATCAACAAATGAATGAATGAATGAATACGTGAATGAATCAATGAATGAACGAACAAGCGAAAAAAATAAAGAAAAGAAAGAATACATGAAAGATAAGAAAGGAAAGAATGGTTAGCGACAGGTGTGACGGGCACGTGCAACGGGGCTCGCTATCCGCGCTGCACGGATGCCAACCTGGTCGATAACGCATTATGACAAATATAGTGTTGTTGTATGGTTACCTGCTACTGAACAGCTTACTGCCGCCGTCTCAACAACGGTGCAGGCTGGGCATGATCCGATTCGACCCAAGAAATTGGGACCGGGTCGTGACACTACGGCACGGAGATAGCCGTTAAGTTAAAATGACAAGATAATACGAAATGGTCGTTGACAAATGGTACGGGCGATGGGGGGGTATACCGTGGCCGTATAGTGGAAGGATTCTGCGGCACGGGCGTTGTATGGAGTATACCGTGGTCGGCCTAGACGGAATCAAAACGGGGCTTACGGGCTACCTGGGTGCGGGCTTGGGCACCGGGAGACGTAAGTGCAGGATATTTCAAGATACTTAACGGGGTGTACCAGCCATCACCCTACGCTAAGTTGAGAAATACCAAGGAGAAATGTCCAAAATAGCTTGTCATGCCAGCGACCGGTGCATATAGATTAAGTGGACCTTGCTGGTGGCTATCCACGTGCAAGTCCTTGCATTAAAATCAAAGTAGTCTAAGTTAAATGAACAATCGCCTACTGAACGGCTTGAAATGTATCACACCAAACGATAATGAATACTTCGTACAATGAGTTAGAGAATACGCCTACGACGTGCTAGAAACTGAGGCAGGGACACGCCCTTGATATTGGATGTTTCCAAGAATCACGTTATGTTATTATACATGAATTGTTGACTAACTTGGTTTACTTTGGACAGAAAAGGTCGGACGGTAAGTATGGGTAAGTCGTGCATGTATTTCTGCGACACTTGAAATTGGCAACACGAGATAGGCTATAAAATATGCCATGAAATTGATCCTAAGGCAAGATTAGAAAGACAAAGAATGATAGAGATGCACAAAAGTAAATAGAACGTGTTTGGTAATGATAGCATTGTGGGCGAGCTAGCCTTCCCACCAGTGCATAACAATGTACTGATAACCCCACAGTCTGCTTGTAGGAAGCAGGAAACGTCGGCGGGTGCGGAGCTTTCCTCGAACGTGCTAAGGCGCGGAGCTATCTCTGGAGCCTTGGAGCGTTGCAAGGAGCTGGAGCACCATATACAGGACATAATGTATCGAAACATCGCCATGAATCATTCCATCTTGTAAGCCACTTGGCACGCCTTTTATGTTTCAGAGAGAGAGCTTGAGAGACTTGTAAACTCGGCCTAGCGCCACTTGTAAACTTCTTGAATATCAATAAAGAGTTGAATTCGCTTCAATTTGTGTTCATTTACTTTCCGCTGTAAATGGGGACACTCTGTGCGACTCTGTGGCCTAGCTCAAATCGACCGTTTCTGGACTTAGCCTTGCACGGGCACAACCTAGGCCCGTGCGGCTTCACGCCTTAGCGAGGACGATCGCTCCTGCGGGAGCGGGACGTGACAGATTGGTATCAGAGCACGGCTTTACGTCCTTGGACTTCACGTCGATTTCCCAGTTTTGAAAGCCGTCATTGGAAAAAGAAGTGTACGCTCTCTCTCGTCGTGCCTTGGGATGTTCCATACAATAAGTCTAATATTTTCAAAAGCTCGTTCAGGCGTTCAATCGAACGCATTGGTAGGCTATCGCCGAATGCATCGGTAGGCCTTTGTGCCGAACGGTATCAACTTGTCTTGAATGAAAACACGTGCTAAAGTTAACATGTCACGTGCGTGCCTAACTAGTCCTATGATGACCCTAGCAATTGAGCGTGCAAACTCAGAATATAGTTCGCACGAGATGGTTATGCGGCACAACTTAGTCCGCGTGTCGCGCACCTCGACTTTTGGGTGCAATCGGGTTGCGAGCGATATCAAGTATCGCTCAATCGAGAACGGAGATGCACTTTGAGTGTCTATCGATAGGAACGCTATCGAGTTAACGCTTAGACGTACCTAAATGATTGGCTTGGATTTTGAGGATTAGTACGAACGACTTAGTACGTCGAGGCGACGTGAGCGATTACGCTAGAGATTCGTTGAACGAATCTGAAGGATGTCTTAACGCATGACGCGAACGTGATTGAGGTCTAGATCGTATGGCTTGAATCCGAGTGGTGTATGTGATAGGTTCGGAGAAGAATAAGAATAAGTGTCGACGACTAGTCGAGTGGCTCGAACCCTGAGTGGTATATGGACGTCATAGAAATTGTTCGAGCGAGACTAAAGGATTTATGGATCGTACGTGTATGTCGGCAAGCGATACGATCGCACAAAGCCTTAGAACGTGTCACGCTTAGTTGGCTGTGACTTCAAAAGTCCCGAACGAGATGTCGCTGGACAACTTGTCAATGGGCAACGCGAGTTAGAAATGGTTCAGAACGGTGAATGAAAAAGAATGGTCTTGATCGAGGAAACTTTGAGGATCGCACGTACGATTTTAGATTGATTCAAATGAATTGTGACTTGAGGTTGAGCAACGATATTGAAACTAGCTTGAGGAATAGCAGTTGAACTTGATCTTGAATATTAAATGAAATTATGGAATATCCAACTCAGACAACAGCATCAACGCACGACTCGAAATCGGTTACAAAGGAAGATCGTCAAGTTACACATATCATCGATGGTATTGAGGCGTATCAAAGATCGATATGTGATAACTCGGGGGTACTCTGACTCAGAGAATGATGATCGTACAAATGTCATTGTTCCGTTGGATGCTATACTTGGGATGTTAAAAATGTGTCGAGGAAAAGATAGACTTGGCTCAAGGATTTTCTAGTTGAACGCATGACGGTCAGACTGTCGAATTGATTTGGCTTGGATAAAAATAAGAATGCTTGGATTTGCTCCGTTGACAACCACAACGTTGACGTTCTTGTCTTATGCGAGCGCAACTCTAGTCTCGCACATGCGTCGCGCCGGATTAGGACGATCACTCCGCGTGAGCGCTGATATGGTGATTCATACAACGGGAGTGATTGAACTTGGATGGCGTGGCAATTTGATTGCTATGACTTGTGGTTTGACGCGAAGGTAAACTTGAGAATGACTTGGTGTGCTTGATGATTAAACTTGAGGATTGAGTAGGTCCAATCCGCGTATCGAGAATGAGTTATTCTAAACTCAAACAAGAGTTGCGCCCCGATGAGAATGATTATTCCACGGGAGCGTTGCATGGTGATTCATGAACCACCGTGGATAATCGGACTCGCGTGAGATTGGGACGCAATGTATTATCAAGCTGGATGACCTCGTGATCGAATACATGAATTGGTTAGAATGGATATGTGAAGTATGTCGATTGGGTGATTTGAATGGATTTGAATATGCGCAACGAATACATTGATACGAATAGGTGATCGTGCTCGATGTTTAGAAATCTGAGTGACGCAAGCTTGGGTAGAAAACTCCCGTACTACCGACTTTGGTTTGACCCTAGGATTGGGGTCAGTGTTGGCATTATTGTTGGAAACTATGATTCCAATCCTGACATTGACTTAGCCTCGAAAAGAAATAGCCTAGCGGTTAGGCGAGACGCCTTGTTTCAATTGTTAGCAATCGAAAGATTGATCTTGAGGATTGGCATGGATGGATAACATGAATCACGAATATAGGAAACCCTGCTCACGAGATTCGGCTGACATGCATATATTTTAGGGACGCCGGAGTATGTGCACGATGCGACTCGAGTGAAAATGACGAATTCTCTATCACGCGGTTTGGTGAATGCATGTATTTTGGGGACGCCTGGAATACGTGCGTGATCCAACCAAGTGACACGTTGAATTCCAAACGAGACTTGAGGAATGGAAAGTACCGGGGATTGAGATCGTGCTAAAAGAAAGGAATGATACTAGTACGAGCGTGGCTCGGAATCAAGAAATGTTTGAGCGGAGTGTGCGTGAACGACACCAAGATTTGGCCCTAAACAAGCGAATGATATGGAATCGATATCGTGAAAGTAAAAGTTGGTATAACGAATTGAGACCATTGATAGAAAGATATGCTCGACGATAGTGCGATACTTAGTCTTGAATCAGACGGAAATTACTTAGACTTGGCCGACCCCACTAAGAAGGAATCATACTGATTTCGTGGACAAGAACGCTTGAAAAGCGAATCGATTCATCTCGATGACCGAGATAAATGAAAGTGAGTTTGCCTCAGCCTACGACCCTCACATTTGACGAATTTTAACGTGTCTCGTGCGACCATTCCAGTCCCATGACACGTCGAAATAGCAACCGAATCGAAGAAACACGATAATTGAATAAGTACCATCAACTCTAAATGAATAAAAAGTTATTCAATAAAAAAAAATTGACCAAAATGTATGCGATACAGAACTTAGAAAGGTATCGAGTATAGTTCGATGCCATCAAACGGTAAAGCCATTCGATAGGATTTGTCTAAGATATGCACACGGTATGAGTTAAGAAATGGTAGGCTGACCTGCACTCAGGAAGTCTCGAGGACGAGACTTGTTTTGAGTGGTGTATTATGTAATGACCCGCTCCGCCCTAGCGGAATGCCGATTCAAACGGCAAGTGCAACGACTCAAACAAGCGGTCGACCCAAAGAGTTGGCATCGACCTGATGAAGAATCGATGCAAGGCTTATGTTGGTCCGTCAAGATGAACCCAGACTTAGACTGTCAAAGGCACGCTCGGAGTATCGCTCAGCCGATGCGAACATCGCTAAGGTGGGTGGCTCCGATGAACCCGTCTTTGCTTAGCCTAGACACATAACAATACGGACACTATCACGAGAATCGCTAGGCGATAACACCCTGCATGCTAATAAATGACTCAATGCACCTAGCTAAGGGAATAATCCCATCTTGTATGCTTGTATAGAATATGGAAAGGAACTTGGAAAATGTGAACTCTCACACTGCGCTCCACGCTCGTGCTAAGGCACAAGCTTACGTTCAAGTCCCTTATGCGTTCAAACAATAGAAACAATGAATGGTTTACAACAATAAAACGGGAAGACTATCAACATAGTCGTTCCGAGTAGAGTTTAGCAACATTGAAAGACTATGGGACCGATCGGTCGCCAAGGCGGCTCCCGCACTAGGAGTTGCATAATGCTTGAATGAATGAATCAACGAATGAATGAATGAATGAATGAATACGTGAATGAATCAATGAATGAACGAACAAGCGAAAGAAAGAAAGAAAAGAAAGAATACATGAAAGATAAGAAAGGAAAGAATGGTTAGCGACAGGTGTGACGGGCACGTGCAACGGGGCTCGCTACCCGCGCTGCACGGACGCCAACCTGGTCGATAACGCATTATGGCTAAGGGTTAGCCTACGGCTCGGAGATAGCCGTTAAGTTAAAATGACAAGATAATACGAAATGGTCGTGGATAAACGGCACGGGCGATGGAGGGGTATACCGTGGCCGTGTAGTGGAAGGATTCTGCGGCACGGGCGTTGTGTGGAGTATACCGTGGCCGGCCTAGGCGGAATCAAAACGGGGCTTACGGGCTGCCTGGGTGCGGACTTGGGCACCGGGAGACGTAAGTGCAGGGTATTTTAAAAGACTTAACGGGGTGTACCAGCCATCACCCTACGCTAAGTTGAGAAATACCAAGGGGAAATGTCCAAAATGGCTTGTCATGCCAGCGACCGATGCATATAGATTAAGTCGACCTTGCTGGTAGCTATCCACGTGCAAGTCCTTGCATTGAAATCAAAGTAGTCTAAGTTAAATGAACAATCTCCTACTGAACGGCTTGAAATGTATCACACCAAATGATAATGAATACTTCGTACAATGAGTTAGAGAATACGCCTACGATGCGCTAGAAACTGAAGCAGGGACACGCCCTTGATATTGGATGTTTCCAAGAATCACGTTATGTTATTACACATGAATTGTTGACTAACTTGGTTTACTTTGGACAGGGAAGGCCGGACGGTAAGTATGGGTAAGTCATACATGTATTTCCATACGACACTTGAAATTGGCAACACGAGATAGGCTATGAAATATGCCATGAAATTGATCCTAAGGCAAGATTAAAAAGACAATGAATGATAGAGATGCACAAAAGTAAATAGAACGTGTTTGGTAATGATAGCATTGTGGGCGAGCTAGCCTCCCCACCAGTGCATAACAATGTACTGATAACCCCACAGTCTGCTTGTAGGAAGCAGAAAACGTCGGCGGGTGCGGAGCTTTCCTCGAACGTGCTAAGGTGCGGAGCTATCTCTGGAGCCTTGGAGCGTTGCAAGGAGCTGGAGCACCATATACAGGACATAATATATCGGAACATCGCCATGAATCATTCCATCTTGTAAGCCACTTGGCACGCCTTTTATGTTTCAGAGAGAGAGCTTGAGAGACTTGCAAACTCGGCCAATCGTCGCTTGTAAACTTCTTGAATATCAATAAAGAGTTGAATTCGCTTCAATTTGTGTTCATTTACTTTCCGTTGCAAATGGGGACACTCTGTGCGACTCTGTGGCCTAGCTCAAATCGGCTGTTTCTGGACTTAGCCTTGTACGGGCGCAACCTAGGCCTGTACGGCATCGCGTCTTAGCGAGGACGATCGCTCCTGCGGGAGCGGGGCGTGACACCAGAGCCGAACTGTTGTGCGACAGTTAGGGAGTTAGCACCGCCACACCCTATCATTAGGAAGTTTATGGATGTATTTCCAGGGGATCTTCCAGGACTTTTGCCTGACAGAGATGTGGAGTTCACTATAGATTTAGTACCGGGTTCATCACCAGTATCCCGGGCTTGCTATAGAGTAAACCCCAAGGAGGCCGTAGATATGAAGGAGCAGATTGATGACCTGTTGAAAAAGGGTTTCATTCGATCTAGTGCTTCTCCATGGGGAGGGCCAATACTTTTTGTACCGAAGAAGGATGGTACAGTTCGGTTGTGCATTAACTACCGGGCGTTGAATACCATCACCATTAAGAACAAATATCCTCTGCCCAGGATAGATGATTTGTTTGACCAGTTGAGTGGGGTGAAGGTGTTTTCCAGGATAGATTTGAGATCCACTTACCACCATGTGAAAGTCAGGGCTGCAGATATCCCGAAGACGGCGTTCAACACGAAGTACGGGTAGTACGAGTTTTTGGTGATGCCATTTGGTCTCACAAATGTGCCAGCTGTCTTTATGAACTTGATGAATAAGACATTTCGCCAGTATCTGGACAAGTTCGTCGTAGTATTTATCGACGACATCCTGATATACTCGAAGACGCCGGAGGAGAACGCAGAGCACTTGTGGACAGTTTTGGGGATTCTAAGACAGGAGAGGTTGTTTGCCAAATTGTCGAAGTACGAGTTCTTTTTGGATCGAGTGGAGTTTTTTGGTCATATAGTTACTGCAGAGGGGATCTCGGTGGATCCCAGAAAGATTGCTGCCATTGAGACATGGAAGGCTCCGACGTCAGTTTCAGAGATCAGGAGCTTTCTGGGTTTAGCAGGCTATTATAGGAAGTTCGTCCAAGACTTTGCTAGGATAGCTGAACCCATGATGAAACTGACGCAAAAGGACGCAGAGTACATCTGGTCAGAGGACTGCCAGACAGCTTTTGAGGAGCTAAAGATGAGGCTGACGATCGCTCCAGTTCTAATATTACCTTCAGGGTCTGGAGGTTTCACCATATACAGCGATGATTCGGGAAAGGGGCTAGGATGTGTCCTACAACAGCATGGGAAAGTGATTGCTTATGCATCTAGGCAATTACGGATTCATGAGCGAACTATCCTACCGATGACCTAGAGTTAGCTGCGGTGATCTTTTCACTCAAGTTATGGAAACATTACTTATACGGAGAGCGTGTAGAAATCTTTACTAACTACAAGAGCTTGAAGTATGTGTTCACACAGAAAGAGCTGAACATGAGGCAAAGACGATGGTTGGAGTTGATGAAGGACTTCGACATCGATTTACAGTATCATCCCGGGAAGACCAATGTGGTGGCGGATGCGTTGAGCAGGTATCCGATGGCATAGTATCTGATGATAGATCGACATTTACAGGAAGATCTGGAGAAGCTCGATATCGAGATAGTTCGGCCATGATCAGTGATACAGATGATGGTGCTTGACATTCAGTTAGATTTGATGGAGCAGATCAGAGAGGCAAAGTCTACAAATGAGAGCCTTCGCAGACTTCAAGCCCAGGCTTTAGCTGGATTGCTGGATGACTTTACCATAGCAGAGGATGGATCCTTGAGGCATGGCAGTCGGTTGTACATGCCGAAGGGAGAGCTGATAGAGGCAGTCTTGCAGGAGGTGCATAGATCGCGATATTCTATTCACCCTTGTGCCAACAAAATGTACCGTGACTTACAGGAACATCTTTGGTGGCACGGGATGAAGAGAGATGTATTCTGTTTCATTTCGAGATGCCTAGTTTGCCAGTAGGTTAAGGCGGAGCGCCAGAGGCCAGCTGGTCTATTGCAGCCATTACCCATTCCCGAGTGGAAGTGGGAACACATTACGATGGACTTCGTCTCAGGGCTTCTTCGTTCCCAAGGAGGGAAGGATGCCATTTGGGTCATAGTGGACAGGATGACGAAGTGTGCACACTTCATACCCTTCAAGGTGGGGCTTTTCACCGAGAAGTTAGCGGAGCTATACATGCAGCAGATAGTTCGCTTGCACGGAGTACCAGTGAGTATCGTGTCGGACCGAGACAACATATTCATGTCCCACTACTGGAGGAGCTTGCAGGAGGAGTTGGGCAGTCAACTCAAGTTCAGTACGACGTACCACCCGCAGACAGATGGGCAGTCCGAGAGGACGATACAGACGCTAGAGGACATGCTGAGGACTTGTGTGCTGGACTTTGGCGGATCATGGGAGAGCCATCTTCACTTGGTAGAGTTTTCATACAACAACAGCTACCAAGCCAGCATCGGTGTCTCCTTTCGAGGTACTATATGGACGACGATGCCGTACATCGCTCTTTTGGTATGATTTTGGGGACAAAGTTATGCTTGGGCCAGAGACGATCACGGATGCAGCAGAGAAGGTCGGGATGATCAGAGACAGGCTCAGAGTTGCTCATGACAGGCAGAAACACTGGACCGATGCTAGTCGCAGACCGATGGAGTTCGCCGACGGAGATATGGTGCTAGTGAAGATATCACCTACTAGAGGGACGATCCGGTTCGGACAAGGAGGCAAGTTGAGCCCCAGATACATCGGGCCGTTCGAGATACTTGGTAGGATCATAGAGGTAGCTTACAGGGTTACACTTCCACCCAACCTAGCAGGAGTTCACGATGTCTTTCATGTGTCCCAGCTGAGGAGATATGTTCTGGACCCCAGCCATATGTTAGATCATTCAGAGTTGGAGATCGGACCGAGCCTTGCAGTCACTGAGCAGCCAGTAGAGATATTGGACAGGAGGGAGAAGAGGCTGAGGAACAAAGTTATACCCTTAGTACGAGTAGCTTGGAGCCGTCACTCTCCGGGTGAATCTACTTGGGAGAGGGAGTCGGACATGAGGGAGAGATATCCTTACTTGTTCGACCCAACAGCTGCGAGGGAACCACCCGTTCCCGCTTGATACCTTAGAGGTTAGTTTCGATAGTAGCCTTAGTCATTAGTTGCATTGCTTGCTATGTTAGATTGATTGTAGAGTTTTCTATCCTTGTGAATTTCGAGGACGAAATTTTTCAAGGAGGGAAGACTTATCAGCCCCTGTTTTTCAAATTTGGTTTAATTAGTGTTAATTAGATGTTATTGACCTATTTAGCTTTAAAATAATTTATTATAATTATTAGAAATTTTTTTAGATTTTTTAAATGATTTTTAAATAATTTTTAAATCAAAATATATTATTTTGTAATAAATTTGAATTATTTTAATATCGTTTTGTAATACTTAAATTTGTTTTAATATCATTATGCAATTTGCTAAATTATTATTATATCAGTTTACAAATTAGTGATTTGTTTTAATTTCGGTTTGTAAATATTAATTTGTAAACCGATATGCATAGGGCTATTTTGCAAGACCCCAATCTTCGGGGGCCTTGCTGAAAAACTTCCAGTCACCCCCCACGTTCTCTGGCCAACTGCCCTCGACGACCGACGACGACCGACGACCGCCACCGCGACACCGACCTAGCCCACTTCGACCGTCCTAACCTGTCTATAAATACTCCCCGACCCCGAAACCCTAACCCTAGCCTAATTTTCGACCACCACAGCCCCTTCTTCCTCGACAAGACCCCACCGAAACCCTAACTCCGACGACCCCCTAGTGCCACCTCCACAGCCACCTTCACCGCCATCGACCACCACCGACGAGTTTATCGAAGCCAGGCGAGTGCAGCGCCACCCCAGCGCCGCGACGACGATGCCCCTAGCCGCCGTCCAGTACCCTCCATAACCCCCAACTCACCGGACACGAAGCTAACAGCCCCAAAATTGTGTCGTGGGTGTCCCAAACTCACGCATGACGTTCGCCTGGACACGGAGAACCTAACAGTAGGGTTGGACACGCGTTTGCAGTGTCGTGCGTGTCGTGCTGGGCGCGGACACACGACACTGGGTCAGATTTCATTTTCTCGTATCCTGAACAGTCTGGACACGAAGTCGAACTGTTATTTAGGTTATTGGGTTAACGGGTTTAGATCATACTATTGGGTTCAGAAACCCATTAAACTTAAACCCTAATAAAACTAACCCGAACCCTTCCCTAAACAACTGACTCGGGCTGACCCCCTGGCCAGCCTGAGTGCGCTAAAACCCTACCCCCCTGGCCGAGTTCGAGCCCCCTCTTTTCTTTTCTTTTTGTTTTGTTTTGTTTATTTTATTATATATATGTATCTATGTATATATGTATTTTTTTATATATATGTATATATGTATATGTATTTATGTATATATATATTATTATATATACTGTTATATATATATATATATATATATATATATATATATATATATATATATATATATATATATATATATATATATATATATATATATATATATATATACAGTATTGTATATATATATATATTTTATATTTAGTACTTATATATATATATATATATATATATATATATATATATATATATATATATATATATATATATATATATATATATATATATATATATATATATTATATATGTATATTTATTATATGTATATATCCATTATATATATATATATATATATATATATATATATATATATATATATATATATATATATATATATATATATATATATATATAATATATAATATATATATATATATATATATATATATATATATATATATATATATATATATATATATATATATAATATATAAATATCTATATATTTATATGTATATATATAAATATTGTTGTTGTATATTTATGTATATATTTTCAAATGCAATTTTAGTGCTAAATATTATTATGTAAAATTTTACAAGTTATTTTATTATATAATTTTGTGACTTGTATATTTTACTCCTTCAAAATATATTATTTATATTTAAATTTATGTATTTTATTAATTATGACCAATTGATGTCCAAACCTAGCATGGATTTTTGGGCCCAATTGTGTCTATTACATTCAAAGTCTGTACAAGTCATATTGGACTTGATTCATGGCTCTGGGTCCTGTATCTGGACTTCGATTCAATTTCGAATACATGGACAAAATAGTAAATAATTAATTAATTATTTTCTAGAAATTGTTGCTTACTGTTTTTGAATTTATATATATATTTTAAGTTGCTGTAAAAATCTGGAAAAAACTATATTTAAATACTATGCTAATTTAGGTAATTTATTATAATTTTTCCAGCATTTAATAAGTAGTTTGGATATTTTATAAAATAGGAAAATAGAACTTATTTTTAGGATATATATGTTTGCTGATTTTTAATAAATATTTATGAGGGTTTATAAATTCCGTAATAATTAGTATAAATTTCTATAATTAACAAGGATCATTTTGGTACTTTATTTTATGTAAAATTGAGTTTTCTGTCTATCTCAAAAATTATTGGAACACCGTGTACAGTTTGATTTATTTATTGAATAATTACGACTTGCAATATTTTGTGTTGTTTTGAGTTATAGTCGTATTAAACCTTACCCTACACTAGTATAAAGACCCTAGAAAGTTAGTTTAGCTATTGTGTCACCCCACATTGGTCTCCTATGCTAAAGTTATTTTTGGCTAGGTGTCCAGTCAGAAAGTCGTATCACACAACTAGTGTCTTAGTGTTTAGCTTAGTATAAAAACTAAGTTTATGTGTTACTTCTACAGTGACGAGTCACCAGGCATCTATAGAATTTCTATCGCTGCTTTGCTTTGCTAAAGGCAAGTACTTCTACAAATTTTACATACTGCTATAACCATAAACTGTGAATTCCAATCATGTTAAATGCTGATCCTTGGGATAGCAAGTTAAATCTTCACATGTTGTATTACTTTTTAGTCTCTACCATGCTTAGGACAATTTTCATATCTCTCACATGTTTAAACAACGGGTTAAGGGAAAACTATTAGTAATATACGTGATCATGCCCTCCTTCTCCGTATGTATTTACCGAGCACTGTTACATTCTATATATAACTTTGTCGTATGTCTGATCCCGCATTTGTGTATGGACATACACCGATGCCGTTAAGGGTACGTATGTACACTTCAGAAAATTGATATGTACCACTGTACATCCTGATTACCTATTGACTGATCACTCACCTACTACAGTTTTAAACTTTAAAACATATATATATTGCCATGATAAAATGTATCTAAAACTGGATAAACAAGATATGTCATTTTATTTCTTTCCATCACATGATCAGTATTATATGTTTGATAGAATCAGTACTTGCTTCCGTCTTGACAGGATAACGTTGTAGATATACTTACTGAGGATGAGTTGCTTTCTGATTCATATTATGGAGTTACTGCCGAGGACCAGGCTTTATCTTACGAGGATGTACCGCGGGAAAACTCGTTTAGTTTGCGTAGTTGCTCGGAGTTCCGAGAGTAGTCATGTATTAGACTATGTATTTTGTGACTGGACCTGTATCCAGCTTTACATTTTGGACTTGTACTTGGATCTTATATATATGAGATGACTTTGTTTGTGATATTTATGATCTTCATTACTTATAGAACTGTTAGCACATTTTAGTCTTAACTTGTTATATTTAGAACAGCTTAATACACTTTATCTCAAGCGTAGGCTGGACATGGCTCGGCCCGGCCCAACAATTTGGGTAGCGGATCGTGACAAAATACAAGGGAACTTATTTCCTTTCCATGAACCAAACGAGGCCTAAGAGACTCTTCAAATTAAAAAGTCCATAGTTGAGCTATAGTTAAGGGCGGGCCCACCATATTTACTTTTCTCATTCATTCTTTTTTTGGAGGTATTGCCCTTGTCAATTATGAAAGGAAAATAAAAAAAAAAAAAGATAGGATATTGCCACTTGTCAATTGGAGTGTCTATTTATAGAGTATACCATTGTGTACCAAATTTAGAGAGTCCATAGTTGAGCTATAGTTACTCGCGGACCACCATATTTATTTTCTTATTCATTTTTTTGGAGTGTGTCACTTGTCAATTATGAAAGGAAAATAAAAGAAAAAAGATGAGATGTTGCACTTATCAATTGGAGTGTCTTTAGAGTGACCATTGTGTACCAATGAAAGAAATACTTTAAAATTTATCATTAAAATATGGTTTAAAGTGATTTGAGTGTTGTCACTGTAGAAGGGGCTGTTTGGTTGGATGCAAATGGCTGTAAGTGGACTACTTTTTGAGTTTTCGTGAAAGTCGGATGAGATTCGAGTTTGGTTGGATTGGAATGAAAGTGAATTTTTTGACTGATATGACATGTAGCAGCTTGTTCCCCCCCCCCCCCCCCCCCCCCCCCCCCCCCCCCCCCCCCCCCCCCCCCCCCCCCACACACACACACACACACTTTTTGTACTTTTTTACTTTCATAAAAAAAATTGAGGAGGTGGAGGAAAGAGAGAGAGAGAGAGAGGAAGAGAAAAAAAATTTCCACTTTAACAATCATCCAAATAACGAAGTTTTTTTTCTTTACTTTCATAATTTTCAATTCACTATCCAAACGACTTCTGGAAACTCAAATTTTATGGTTACGCATCACATACTCAAAGCCCACTTTCATATACTTTTATACAACCAAATAGCCCCTTATAAAAATTAATTTTAAAATTATTTTTTTCTCTTGCAAGATCCTCTTCTCCATGACTCTCTCTCCATTTCCATTCCCATTCCCATTCCCATTCTCCATCGTACACCACCATGACGTCCGTACAGCAGCAACGGATATATTTTGCTCTTCCCCATGACCCCTCTCCTCTTCCCCATGTCGTCCGTACAGCAGCAACGGGTATATTTTGCTCTTCCCGATGACCCCTCTCCTCCTTCTCCTTCCCCATGCCGTCCGTTCACGATCAGTCCAGCAGCAACGGATATATTTTCGAGAAGAAGAAGAAGAACAAACAGATCCTCTCTCTATTTTGTCTCTCTGTAGAATTGAAACATTCCTAACCCTCCTCTTCTCTCCCTCCTCCTCCTCCTCCTCCTCCTCCTCTAGAGATGTAGATTTTTTGTGATTTTTGCACGGTAAAAATCCCTAATTTTTGTGATTTTTCCTACCATGCTCTATATGTCGGTTTACTTGGATATTTTTTCAGATCTATATACGTGGGATCTAGGTTTATTTGGACAGAAAACTGAAAAAAATTGTAATATTTTTGTCATATTTTAGGGTCCTAAATTTTGTGATTTTCGTCTCGAAAATTTTATTTCCCACTCGGATTTTTAGGGTTCAATATTGAACCTGAAATAAATTCTTCCAAATTTTATGCACTTTGGGTTTTTTATGGTTCCATAAAGAACCTGAAAATGGCCACTGTTGTGGTGTGGGCCTGTTTGTTGAACATGAAATATTGCACATAAAATTTTTATCATGGGGTTACTTAGTTATGGGGTTGATATGTAGGTTGGCAGGCTGAAAACTTTGTGATCCTGGGTGTACTTGGTTCATATGGTTCATATTGTTCATTTTGCTACATATTATGCTTTCAGCTTTGGATATTGTTCATATTGCTACATACTATGCTTTAAGCTTTGGATGTTGTTCATATTGCTTTGGATATACTCTGCTTTGGATATTCATCCTGCTACATATTGTTCATATTACTTTGGACATACTCTGAACTCTGCTTTCAGCTTTGAAGTAGAAACTTGGATATACTTGGTGCGTATATTTTTCATATTATGATCAATATTAGACTAACAGGTGGTGTGCAATATTTCGGACCATTTGCTTTCTATGTTTTAATGTAGTAATATAATGAACATTCTATGGATAATGTGTGTGTAATGTACATTTCTTTCATGCAGGGAGCAGCCGAAATGCTTGAGTGATTTAGACAATGATGACAAAAAATGAGTCTACATTACAAATGGCGATGATGAGTAGAATAGTAATTGCTTTGAGCCATACGGGGTATGTTCCTCCATAATACATGCTATGTGATTGATGGCAGCCCCTCTCACTTTTGCGATATGGACGGATGTAGTCAACGTATTAGTTTTCTGTCCCACGCGATCTAAAACTTTGAGATTGATGGCAACCCCTATCGCTTTTGTGAAATGGTTGGAGGTAATCAACGTATTAGCACCGACCTTGACGATGATGAGTAGGGTGAATACTCTGAGTCAAAATCGAACATATGGCAATGATGATTGAGCGGGGTGACTCCTTTGAGCCATATGTATTTACTTTATATTTTCCTGTCATGATGCTTTGTTGATACTGGGTTTCAGTTTGTTTTTTCTTTAGATACTGGGTTTCAGTGTGTGCAATCACTATGGCAGTTTTTCTTGAACTAATGCTGGATACCCATTATGTGTGTGTTAGCACTTTGGGTTTTTCATGATCAACCTTATTTCATGATCTTATCTTTAATGCTGGATACCCAGTTTCAAATGCTTCAAATACATTTGATTCCAGTGCTTCAGTATCATTGTTTGAACATTTCATTCCAATGCTTCAATTTCGCCTTAATTTTTGTACTGGATTCCAAAAGACATTGGCAGTTTATATTGGGTTTTAATCCATGCTAATTCATGTTAATTTTCTGTGAATAGGCATAATTTTGAATAGGCATTGATTCAATTTCCTGGCTAATTCATGTTTATTTCCTGCTGTTTGGCTTTGGTGTTTGGCTACTGGCAACCTCATTTTGGATACTCTGGGCAGTTTTTGTGCAGCTTCATTTTGGATACTATGGCTTTGCTTATTATGCTGCTACTGGCAGCCTTATTTTGTTTTTTGGCGGCACGTATAATCTGGGTAGTATTTTGAGTTAAATCTGAGCCCAGATTATTCATATCTAACTACTTTGCTTGGATTTTGTCTGATGTTATGTCCAAAAATAGAGAGGAGGCCATGATCAGATCTCTCTATTTTTTGCAAAACAGGTCCTCTCTCTATTTTGTCTCTCTATAGAATTGAAACCATTCCTAACCCTCCTCTTCTCTCTCTCCTTCTCGTCCTCCTCCTCTAGAACCCCAACCAGCTCCTTCATCACCATCAGCGGCCGCACACCGAAACATCGGCTCCACGAAGCCGCGAGCCGCAGGTATTATCTTGGTCTTATGAGGCACTTCTTCGTATAATTGGTTCGGTTGATCTGCTGAGTAGTGCCGACTCTCTCTCTTCTTTTTTGGTTTCAGCCGGAGACGGAAAGAAGAAGCGGCGGTACCGCCAGGGCACGGTCGCGCTCCGTGAGATCCGCAGGCTGCAGAGGACCTAGAAGCTGCTCATCCCGACCATCCCCTTCATTCGAGTCGTCAGTGTCTCCTCCTCGACCCCCATTTCCGCACTCTGTCGAGGAGGAGACACTGACGACTCGGATGAAAGGGATGGCCGGGATGAGCAGCTTCCAGGTCCTCTGCAGCCTGCAGATCTCGCGGAGCGCGACCGTGCCCTGGCGGTACCGCCGCTTCTTCTTTCCATCTCCGGCTGAAACCAAAAAAGAAGAAGAGAGAGAGAGTCGGCACTACTCAGCAGATCAACCGAACCAATTATACGAAGAAGTGCCTCATAAGACCAAGATAATACCTGCGGCTCGCGCTTCGCAGGGCCGACGTTTCAGTGTGCGGCTGATGATGGTGACGAAGGAGCCGGTTGAGGTTCTAGAGGAGGAGGAGGAGAGAGAGAAGAGGAGGGTTAGGAATGGTTTCAATTCTATGGAGACAAAATAGAGAGAGGACCTGTTTTTGCACAAAATATCAGACAAAATCCAAGCAAAGTAGTTAGATATGAATAATTTGGTCTCAGAGTTAACTCAAAATACTACCCAGATTATACGTGCCGCCAAAAAATAAAATGAGGCTGCCTGTAGCAGCATAATAAACAAAGTCATAGTATCCAAAATGAAGCTGCACAAAAACTGCCCAGAGTATCCAAAATGAGGTTGCCAGTAGCCAAACACCAAAGCCAAACAGCAGGAAATAAACATGAATTAGCCTGGAAATTGAATCAATGCCTATTCAAAATTATGCCTATTCACAGGAAATTAACATGAACTAGCATGGATTAAACCCAATATAAACTGCCAATGTCTTTTGGAATCCAGTACAAAAATTAAGGCTAAATTGAAGCATTGGAATGAAATGTCCAAACAATGATACTGAAGCACTGGAATCAAATGTATTTGAAGCATTTGAAACTGGGTATCCAGCATTAAAGATAAGATCATGAAATAAGGATGATCATGAAAAACCCAAAGTGCTAACACACAATGGGTATCCAGCCTTAGTTCAAGAAAAAATGCCAAAGTGATAGCACACACTGAAAGGGGGATGCCATTGTGTACCAACATCGGTAAGCTATTATCCATGTCCTATAAACGAAAAACTGCCATAGTTTAAGAATTTATTGCGTGTCGTACAATAAACGAAAAGTACTATGTCTATAACCTATTATCTTCCTTATACAATTCTACTACCTATACTACAATAAGGGGGATGCCACTTGTTTGGTCTCTTTTTTTTTATTTTAATTAGTATCTTCTTCTTGGATTGGGATTAGAACGTATACACCACAAATTAAGTATGCTATTTGAATGAGATAAGTTGTTTTCGACCAATTACTATAGTATGAGAGGGATACACAAACAAAGCCGGATTTCGAAAAAGTGTGGTTTAACCTGAACCAAAAAAGTACTATGTTGAGGTAATTGTATTAAGTTTATTGCGTATCGTACAATAAACGAAGATAATTCGGGTCGGCACTCCCGGTAAAAATATGAGCACTCTATTTAGTCATCCACTATAAGAAAAAACAGAGCATCATTAATTATTCACAAGGCTAATTCAAAAATTACAATGAACCAATCAAATGGTCCAAAATAATCACTTTTTACTAGTACTGCAAAAGTTAGCAGCCTATTTGGTATCAAGTAGTAATTGGCTCCTAACAATGATAGTGAAGCCTAGAAACAAATTATGGCTGTTAATTATATCACATAGACGTGACTGCTTCCAGATACAAGTTATAACATTGTGAATCCTTTAAGATGTTCTCTACAATAAAAAAGACAGACATAAAACTCATTATACAGTATCTTTTTCCAGAACAAGTTCAATCTCATACTGTGAGTTAACTGCATTCTTCCCTCAAGTCCTTGAGAACACCATATTTTTAGTGACTTTTGAACCATAAATGTTTTCTTACACAACTATCATCTGAGTGGAACCAATCAAGCAACAAGAAAGCATATATCGGCATAAGAGCATGACAATACTTTTTTTCCTAACTAAGAGATGTGGAAACTAGGATTGGAAATTGGGAGGTCTCATCCAAAAGAGAGTTCTTAAATTCTGCCAGTGTGCTTATAAAGTAGTGTACAGATGACAAGATTATATACTAACCATTACATTTATAGCCCTTGGATAATTAAGTTCTTGCGTCTAGACAACATCGCACGCAATCTAGTGAAACACAATAATGATAATCATTAGAACTGAGGTGTTTATTTTCCCAGCTTGTGTGATTCGTTATCAGAACAATAGTGTTTTAAATCATAACAATTGCTGATTGAACTATGTCCACGTGTGCGTGCCATTCTTGAAGCATAGTATGTAGCAATATGAACAATATGCAAAGCTGAAAGCATAATATGTAGCAAAATGAACAATATGAACCATATGAACCAAGTACACCCAGGATCACAAAGTTTTCAGCCTGTCAACCTACATATCAACCCCATAACTAAGTAACCCCTTAATAAAAAATTTATGTGCAATATTTCATGTTCAACAAACACGCCCACACCACAACAGTGGCCATTTTCAGGTTCTTTATGGAACCATAAAAAACCCAAAGTGCATAAAATTTGGAAGAATTTATTTCAGGTTCAATATTGAACCCTAAAAATCCGAGTGGGAAAGAAAATTTTCGAGACGAAAACCACAAAATTTAGGACCCTAAAATATGACAAAAATATTACAATTTTTTTCAGTTTTCTGTCCAAATAAACCTAGATCCCACGTATATAGATCTGAAAAAATATCCAAGTAAACCGACATATGGAACATGGTAGGAAAATGTTGGTGTTTTTTGCCTTTGGACTAGAAAAGATAGTCCCACATCGGCTACACCAAATGGTGAGTATCTCAATATAATGCATTGCTTGTGTTGAGGTGTGCACATGAGGTGTAGTGGGGCACAAGTTTGTGCCATGTGGGAGTATTTTCCTAGAAGAAAAAAGGATTAAATCCAACAAGGATACAAGTTGATTTTTGTTGTGCGGACTCGGACTCGGACACGGACTCCAGGATGTCTCGTGCATGCACGGGAGTGTTCGGGGGGTAGGCGTGGACTGGCACACTTCTATGCTGATTGTGGGATGATCTAAAATATCAAACTCTATTTTGAGTATTGGTATTTTAGTCCCACATCGGATAGGAGAAGAGGTGAAGTCTCAACTCCACTCTATAAATAGAGCCCCTTGGCCTCCTTTGAAAGAGACACCAAGAAGAGAGTTAAGGGAGTCTGTAAAGTCCAGGAAGCCCGTTCAAGTCTCAAATATTGACTTACGAGCGTTCTAGAAGTTCTTCATGAACTTGCTGGTTCCTGGGAGCAGATCGTGTTGGGGCGAATCTTGCTTTGAGCAACGGTGATCTTAATCACCCCAGCAAGAACCTTTCTTCTTCTTCTTCTTTCTTCTTTCTTCTTTCTTCTTTCTTCTTTCTTCTTTCTTCTCCTTCATCTGAGTTGTAACTCAGTTCTGTCCGTCTGCAACTGCGATTGCAAGGAAGAACGTGATATTTATTTTCTAAACTCAGTTCTGTCCGTCAGCAACTGCGATTGCGAGGAAGAACGTGAGATTTTCTTTCTAATTATTGTTGCTTTTGTAATCAGACTTATATTATAGTGTTCCTCCTGGATCTCGAGAATAATCAGAAGGTGAACGTTTGTTGAACCTCTGATCTCGACATCGAGTCTACCATCTTTGATCAAGCCCCGGGACTAACAATCTCAAAGCAAGATCCTTGTAGATGGAGAACTCTCGTGCTTCTCTCATCGTTACCAGCTTTAACAAGTTGGAGAAATTCGACGGAGAACATTTCCAAATCTGGAAGAGGAAGGTCACCCTTAATCTTCAACTCGTGGACGTAGACCATGTGTTGATTGAAGATGAACCGACAATTCCAGAAGGAGGAACTGCCGATGCTATTGCTGCTGCACTCGTCAAGCAGAGCAAATGGAAGAGAGAAAACAGCATATGTAAACTGCTGATTCTCAATTCTATGGAAGACTCTCTGGCAGAGTCATATTTCAAGAAGGTGAAGGCCAAAGAGATCCGGGATTCTTTGGGTAAGCTATATGAAGATGATGAGAACAGGTCCAAAATTTTCATCGTCGAGAAATACCACAAGTGGCTCTTCGAAGATGAGATGACGATGCTACCTCAAGTGAAGGAATTCCTGAAGTTGCGCCAGAAGTTAGATGACGAGAAGATGCCCCTCGTCGACAAGTTTGTCGTTGGAGGGATAGTCTCGAAACTTTCTGCTGGTTGGAACAACTTCTATGCTAGAATGCATCGGAAGAAGATGGACATTAGCTTAGAAGATCTTCTACAAGAGATCCATGTTGAGGACGAAATACGATCTCAACAGAAGATGGACTCTCTGTCCAAACAACTGGCTAAGGCCAACTTGGTGCAGACAAGAGAGTTCAAGGGGAAGCAGGTGGCTTCTCATCACAAGAAGAAGGACTCCACTAATCTAAAAGTGAACGGTCCTTCGTTCAAGCAACAGAAGTCCAAGTCCCACGTGACTTGCTTCAACTATGACAAGAATGGCCACTACATGAGTGAATGCAAATCCAAGCCCAAACCAAAATAGCAGGTATAGCTAAACTTGGTTATTTTGATTACTTAACTTGGTTGCTATTGTTGTACAGGTTGAGTTATCTAGCGTGGTAGCTAACTAGTGGTCTGACACTAGTGCATCTGACCACGTGTGCTCTCAAAGAAGCTAGCTGTTCACCAAGGACGAGTCATGTTATGATGAAGGTCTCGATGGCGAACATATATCTAGCAGAAGTTCTGAAGATCGAGACAGTGGTTATTAACCACCGACAAGGACACTGGAATGCGTGTTGCAAGTACCAGAGATTTTTCGGCGATCTGATCTCAGAAAATCTGTTATCTGATACAGACTTGAAAGATGGACATTCGTACTAGCCAGATGGTAATTTCTTGGCGAGGAATATGCTTTGAAAAGATGTTCGGTGCTGAAGGAATGTTCGAACTTCTGCTGATGGTTGAGTGGACTGAGAGTTGTTCTATGACAGAAGTAGACTCAAGCTGTCCTACCGGGACCTTATCTTAGGAATGTGGGGGTAAGGAGGTGGAGGAGTTTAAGGTCTGTGCAGATACAAGACTGTTGGGAAGCTGCTCAGACGATTAAACTGAAGTACTGATCATCTGGAGTTAGTACACTCAGATATCTGTGACTTTTATCAATTCTCCACAGAGGCCGGTTCGAAGTGTTTCTCGAAGTGCATGTTCGTATGACTTCTCAAGTAGAAGGATGCAGCATTCGAGTAGTTCAGAGACTTCAGGGCTGAAGCTGAACGTTAAACCGATCTACAACTACTCAGAAGTGATCGAGATGTAGAGTAGAGGTCTCATGAATTTGCATCGTTCTGCAAAGAACATAGAATCATCAATGAGACTACTGCTCCGTATTCTCCTCAATCTAACGGGATAGCGGAGAGGAAGAACAGAACGTTGACAGAAATGATGAACTCAATGCTGCTAACTATGGGTCTTCCTAAATGTTAATGGGGAGAAGCTGCATGGACGACCACTTTTATTCTAAATAGAGTGTCGTATGCAACTTTGGACATAACTCCTCATGAACACTGGTTCAAAGTCAGACCTAACTTGAATGTCATTCGAGTGTGGGGGTCTCTGGCTTATGTGAAGCTCCCAGATCTGAAGATTCAGAAGCTGGGGACTAGGACTACGAAGATGATCTTCTTGGAGTATGCCGAGAAGAGTGATGCTCGGAGATTTCTTGATATTGAGTCAAATCATATCATCGAATCTCGTGAAGACAATTTGCAAGGCACAAGAATATTGTTCTGACGGATAAACCGGAGAACAATAAAGGTGCGCAAGAAACTGAAGTTTTCAATAAAGAAGTAGTCCAAGAAGATGTTGTTGTTGAAACAACGGTTGAACCAGAACTCGCTGAGCCGTCGTCGAAGCGAGCGAGGAGGCCGAAGAACTTCGGAGATGACTTCATCAACTATCATGTGGAAGCAGATCCGCTTACCTATGATGAGACGATAAAGACCAGAGATGATGTTTTCTGGAAGGAGGCGATTGACAATGAAATTGATTCCATCACCTCAAATAACACTTGGATTTTGGTTGATCTTCCTGAAGGAGAAAAACCCATCGGATGCAAATGGATCTTCAAGAAGAAGATGAAAGCAGATGGAACTATTGACAAGTTCAAGGCCAGGTTAGTGGCCAAGGGATTTTCTCAGAAGCAGGGGATCGACTACTTTGACATGTATGCTCCAGTAGCCCGGATGACCACCATCAGAATGTTGATTGCTCTCGCAGCGATACATAAGATGGTGATACATCAGATGGATGTGAAAACGATATTCCTGAATGGCGAGCTGACCGAAGAGATCTACATACAACAACCAGAAGGGTTTGTCGTCAAAGGTCTTGAAGACAAAGTCTGCAAGTTGATAAAATCTCTGTACGGTTTAAAGCAAGCTCCCAAAATGTGGTATGAGAAGTTTGACAAAGTCATAAGGTCAAATGACTACAAGGTCAGTGAAATAGACAAGTGCGTCTATTCGAAGTTTGCTGACGGAAGAGGAGTCATCGTTTGTCTATACGTGGACGACATGCTAATCCTAGGTACGGATATAAGCTGTGTCTCGGAGACAAAGAAGTTCCTCTCGACGAAGTTCAGTATGAAGGACTTGGGAGATGCTGATGTTATCTTGGGACTCAAGATCATCCGGACAGACACTGGACTAGCGCTGTCACAGTCTCATTATGTTGAGAAGATGATCACTCGTTACGGGTATCAGGATCTTCCAGGGATCGATATGCCGTACAAGTGTGATCTGAAACTGAAGCCTAATTCAAGGGAAAGCGTCAGGCAGCTAGAGTATACAAGCGTAATCGAGAGTTGATGTATGCTACTACTGCCACAAGCCTGACATAGCTTTCACTGTGAGAATGCTAAGTCGTTTCACGAGCAACCCAGACATTGAGCACTGGAAAGCTGTGAAACGGGTTATGAGATATCTCAAGAAGACTCAGACATATGCACTGCACTACAGAGGAGATCCGCCGATAGTGGAAGGCTTCAGTGATGCCAGCTGGTGCTTAGAAGTGGAGAGCGAGAGGTCCACAGGTGGATACATTTTCACAATGGGTGGAGCTGCTATATCGTGGAAATTAAAGAAGCAGACTATGCTCTCGTGATCATCCATGAAATCTGAGTTCTTTGTACTTGATACCGCAGCTGAGAAAGCAGAATGGCTTCGGGAGCTCATGTATGATCTTCCAGTGGTTGGGGTACAAATACCGGGGATACCGATATACTGTGACAACCAGGCGACTGCGGCGGTGGCATCAAATGACCTCTTCAACAGGAAGAAGAGGACTGTGCGGTTGAAGCACAGGACAATACACGATCTCATCAAGAGGGGTGTTATTGCAATGATTGATGTTCGGAGTCAGGAGAACCTGGCGGATCCGTTCACCAAGGGCCTCAATCGCCAGCTGGTCGATGACACAGCTTATAAAATGGGCTTGAAGGCATTCTGATATTGTGTTATTACAATCCTACCATAAAGTTTTATGCTATTAGTTCAAAGAAAAATCTACTAGGCATCTAGCTTTTGGTTCAAGGGAGGACTATTAACCAGAAGAATATCAGGAATGGTGGGTACTTGTCATATGTGACATGGAGAGGTTACGGACCTACAACCACTGTTGTCTACTGTTATTTTCTGCGGAAAACGGATCCTGTGGGAAGGTTGGCTTAAATGCCTTAATGAGTTCTCAGACAGAGTGAATGCCTGGAGTGATTTACAGGAAGCACGGTAGTGCAGCACTACAAGGAGTGTAACCATGCTACAGTGAGGTGACTTCACCATGAGGTTCCCAGGTAGGGGTAATGCCTCGGCTTTGCAAGCCAAGTCACAGCGGAGTAGCACCACAAATAGGCAGGTAGCCTAATGCTGTATGATAATCGTAATAAAGAGATATAGACAGCACTACAAAGAGGACGATGTCCTCATATTACAGTGGCATGACACCACGAAGAGGTACCAGGTAGGATAAAGCCTCGGCTTCGCAAGCCATGTCATAGTGGCGTAACACCGCACGGAAGCGCAAGGCTTCATGCTGGGTAGTTTGGCACTACAAAGGGGCTTGTGACCTCATGCTACAGTAGTATGACACTACGATGAGGTACCCAGGTGGGGTAAAGCCTCAGCTCAATGCTTCATGCCATGACTCTTTATAAAGAACTCACCTATAGTGTATGGACAAAGATATCAGGCCGTATCTTGAGGGTAAACTTGTAGACGCCCAAAAATTATACACTGAAACCAGGCTGGCACAAGGCCTTCAATGTGCAGCCAGAAGCACAGTTGATGTCATTATGTGAGTAGGAAGAATTGCAGTTATGGTGCAGAATTCAAGGCTTAGTCCATTCTTGTATCATGCTGTTATTTAACCTATGCGGGAAGATTCAAGTCGTAGCGACATCTCTCCTAATGCATGATGAGCAGTCACTGTGGGGAACGCTCAACCCATATATTGAGATATGTGGGGGATTGTCGGTATTTTTTGCCTTTGGACTAGAAAAGATAGTCCCACATCGGCTACACCAAATGGTGAGTATCTCAATATAATGTATTGCTTGTGTTGAGGTGTGCACATGAGGTGTAGTGGGGCACAAGTTTGTGCCATGTGGGAGTATTTTCCTAGAAGAAAAAAGGATTAAATCCAACAAGGATGCAAGTTGATTTTTGTTGTGCGGACTCGGACTCGGATACGGACTCCAGGATGTCTCGTGCATGCACGGGAGTGTTCGGGGGGTAGGCGTGGACTGGCACACTTCTATGCTGATTTTGGGATAATCTAAAATATTAAACTCTATTTTTGAGTATTGGTATTTTAGTCCCACATCGGATAGGAGAAGAGGTGAAGTCTCAACTCCACTCTATAAATAGAGCCCCTTGGCCTCCTTTGAAAGAGACACCAAGAAGAGAGTTAAGGGAGTCTGTAAAGTCCAGGAAGCCCGTTCAAGTCTCAAATATTGACTTACGAGCGTTCCAGAAGTTCTTCGTGAACTTGCTGGTTCCTGGGAGCAGATCGTGTTGGGGCGAATCTTGCTTTGAGCAACGGTGATCTTAATCACCCCAGCAAGAACCTTTCTTCTTCTTCTTTCTTCTTTCTTCTCCTTCATCTGAGTTGTAACTCAGTTCTGTCCGTCTGTAACTGCGATTACAAGGAAGAACGTAATATTTATTTTCTAAACTCAGTTCTGTCCGTCAGCAACTGCGATTGCGTGGAAGAACGTGAGATTTTCTTTCTGATTATTGTTGCTTTTGTAATCAGACTTATATTATAGTGTTCCTCCTGGATCTCGAGAATAATCAGAAGGTGAACGTTTGTTGAACCTCTGATCTCGACATCGAGTCTACCGTCTTTGATCAAGCCCCGGGACTAACAGAAAAATCACAAAAATTAGGGATTTTTACTGTGCAAAAATCACAAAAAACCTACATCTCAAGAGGAGGAGGAGGAGGAGGAGGAGAAGGAGGGAGAGAAAATGAGGGTTAGGAATGTTTCAATTCTATAAAGAGACAAAATAGAGAGAGGACCTGTTTGTTCTTCTTCTTCTTCTCGAAAATATATCCGTTGCTGCTGGACTGATCGTGAACGGACGGCATGGGGAAGGAGAAGGAGGAGAGGGGTCATGGGGAAGAGCAAAATATACCCGTTGCTGCTGTACAATATATCCATTGCTGCTGTACGGACGGCATGGTGGTGTACGATGGGGAATGGGAATGGTAATGGGAATGAAGAGAGGGTCATGGAGAAGAGGATCTTGCAAGAGAAAAAAATAATTTTAAAATTAATTTTTATAAGGGGCTATTTGGTTGTATAAAAGTATATGAAAGTGGGCTTTGAGTATGTGATGCGTAACCATAAAATTTGAGTTTCCAGAAGTCGTTTGGATAGTGAATTGAAAATTATGAAAGTAAAGAAAAAAGAAACTTCGTTGTTTGTGTTATAAACTAGAGAGATAGCAACAAGAGAAAATTGAGAAGAAAGTTGTGTATAATTTCATTCATCCAATATGGCCTTTATATAGTTTTACAATGGATTGCTAAAGGTCATGAGTTATGAAATCAAAGGGCATGAGTTACATAAGTTATGAAACCAAAGGGAATGAGTTACATAAGTTATGGATGACTAAGAGTCATGGGACATCCATATTTACAACACTCCCCCTTGAATGTCCGATGTAATATGGGATATGTCTCGTTAAAATCTTGCCAAGAAAAATTCAATGGGATAAAAACTTGGACGAAGGAAAAAGAGTACATATTACAAAAAATGTGTAAGCGTGATAAACTGCCTCGTTAAAACCTTGCCAAGAAAAACCTAATGGGATAAAAACTTGGTCGAAGAAAAAAGAGTACAGTTTGAGAATTAGTGATCACGCTCCCCCTGATGCTCGCAAGAGATCCTTTAGCTGACGCATCCCAATATTCTGAATCATCTTTCTGAATGTTGTGGTTAGTAATGCTTTAGTGAATAAATCTGCAAAATTCTTGCTTGATTGTATCTGCCGAACGTCAATGTCACCATTCTTCTGTAGCTCGTGAGTGTAGAAAAATTTAGGTGATATATGCTTCGTTCTGTCGCCTTTGATGTAGCCATTCCTGATTTGTGCAATACAAGCAGCATTGTCTTCATACAATATTGTCCCAGTATTCTTTGTTGAAGATAACCCACATGATTCTCGGATATGCTGAGTCATCGTTCTTAACCATATGCACTCTCGACTTGCTTCATACAAGGCCAGAATTTTTGAGTGATTAGAAGAAGTTGCTGCTAATGTTTGTTTCACTGAGCGCCATGATATTACAGTACCACCACAAGTAAACACATATCCACTCTGAGATCTTCCTTTATGTGGGTCAGATAGATAACCAGCATTAGCATAACCCACAACTTGTGATTCTAAATTTTTTGAGTAAAATAAGCCCATATCGGTTGTTCCACGAAGATAACGTAATATATGTTTAATACCATTCCAATGTCGTTTTGTTGGTGCGGAGCTATATCTTGCCAGTAAGTTTACTGAGAATGCTATATCAGGTCTTGTACAATTTGCAAGATACATCAAAGCTCCAATAGCACTAAGATATGGTACTTCCGGACCTAATAATTCTTCATTATTCTCTCGAGGACGGAATGGATCTTTCTTTACATCTAAAGATCGAACAATCATGGGGCTACTCTGTGGATGAGATTTATCCATATAAAATCTTTTCAAGATTTTTTCTACATAGGTAGATTGATGGATAAAAATTTCATTTGATAAATGTTCGATCTGCAGGCCGAGACAAAATTTTGTCTTTCCGAGATTTTTCATCTCAAATTCTTTTATTAGATAGTTAGCAGTTTCTGTGAGCTCTTCGGAAGTTCCGACAAGATTTAAGTCATCAACATAAACTGCAATAATTGAGAATCCATTTTTAGATCTCTTGATGAAGACACATGGGCAAATTGGATTGTTTATATATCCTTCTCTAACAAGGTACTCGCTAAGGCGATTATACCACATTCTTCCAGATTGTTTTAATCCGTATAGGGATCGTTGTAATTTGATTGAGTATAACCCATGAGATCTTTGGTTATTTGCTTCATGCAATTTGAATCCTTCTGGGATCTTCATATAAATGTCATTATCCAATGACCCATACAAATATGCGGTAACAACATCCATAAGCCGCATATCAAGTTTTTCTGTGACTGCTAAGCTGATCAAATATCGTAATGTGATTGCATCGATCACAGGGGAATATGTTTCATCATAATCGACTCCAGGTCTCTGTGAAAAACCTTGTGCAACAAGTCGTGCCTTGTATCTCACAATTTCATTTTTTCGTTTCGTTTTCTTACAAATACCCATTTGTATCCAATAGGTTTTATACCTTCCGGGGTTTGGACTACTGGTCCAAATACTTTACAATTTTCTAAGGATTTTAATTCAGCTTGTATCGCATCTTTCCATTTTGGCCAATCATTTCTATGTCGACATTGTTCAATAGATTTTGGTTCAGGATCCTCATTTACAATATCAAGTACAACATTATAAGCAAAGATGTTGTCTATAGTAATTTTCTTTCTATCCCAGCTTTCCCTTGTACTCATATAATTCAAAGAGATCTCTTCTGAAATATGTTCATTATCATGTGCCTCTTCAGGAGTTACTTTAGACTGATCAGTCAAATTTTCTATAGCGCTTTCATGTTTCGAAACTATTTTCTCTTCGGGAGTAATAACTTTTACCTTTTTCTTTCGAGGGTTCTTATCTTTAGTGCCAACAGGGCGTCCACGTTTCATGCACGGTTTTAATGTGCCATCATGTTGTCCTTCAGGGATATCAATCCGTGTGGGTACGTTTATAGCCGGTACATGAGATTTTGTCACTTTCTTAATATCAGTGAATGCATCTGGCAATTGGTTTGCAATATTTTGCACATGGATAATCCTTTTCACTTCTTGCTCACATCTACTTGTGCGTGGATCAATAAAAGATTATACATTCCTTGTAATTTTACGCCGTTCTACAGAAAGTGACGTTTTATCTCCCCCTAACGGCGGGAAAATTGACTCATCAAAATGGCAATCAGCAAACCTTGCCTTAAATAAATCGCCCGTCAGGGGCTCAATGTATTTTATTATAGATGGTGAGTCAAAACCAACGTAAATTCCAAGATGCCTTTGTAGGCCCATCTTTGTTCTTTTAGGTGGAGAAATGGGAACATAAACTGTACAACCAAAAAATTTTAAGTGAGAGATATCGGGCTGCTGGCCAGAAATAATTTCCAATGGTGAATGATGATTAAATGAACTTGGTCGAATACGGACCAATGCAGCTGCATATAGTATTGCATGTCCCCAAACAGAAGTGGGTAAACTTGACCGTAAAAGTAAATGTCTAGCAATCAATTGTAATCTTTTAATAAAAGACTCTGCAAGTCCATTTTGAGTATGGACATGTGCAACTGAATGTTCAACGTTAATCCCAATTGACATGCAATAGTCATTAAATGCTTGAGATGTATATTCACCGGCATTATCGAGACAAATTGTCTTAATAGAATAATCAGGGAATTGAGCCCTTAACTTTATAATCTGAGCAAGAAGTTTGGCAAAAGAAACCGTTCTTGTTGACAATAAACATACATGTGACCATCTAGATGATGTATCTATCAAGACCATAAAGTAACGAAATGGACCACAAGGTGGGTCAATAGGTCCACAAATATCTCCTTGTATTTTTTGTAAGAACATAGGTGACTCAAGATTAACTTTCATCGGAGATGGTCTTATAATTAATTTTCCTTATGAGCATGCAGCACACACACAATCACGGGGTAAAAGAATCTTCTGGTTCTTTAAAGGATGTCCTCGTGAGTTTC
Organism: Iris pallida; assembly: GCA_029216955.1. Lineage (NCBI taxonomy): Eukaryota > Viridiplantae > Streptophyta > Magnoliopsida > Asparagales > Iridaceae > Iris > Iris pallida. Next base: position 74,387,386 of record JANAVB010025196.1, on the reverse strand, counting down.
TAACTATTCGATGCATCATACTAGATCCAGGGTGGCCAAGCCGATCATGCCAAAGTATAAAAAGTTTTGGATCATTGAACTTCTGGTTCATCACAGTGTTAGATTCTATGGCACTTATTTTTGCATAATACAATCTTGATGAGAAAACTGGAAGTTTTTCTTTCACATGCTTCTGGCATGAATCATTGGATGTAATGCATAGATATTCCATATTCCCCTCATTCATAGTCTCGATATGGAAACCATTGAGACATATGTCTTTGAAACTTGGAAAATTTCTTTTTGACTTGCTTGAATACAAAGCATCTTTTACAAAAATATTTGTTCCACCCGGTAATATAATATTTTCTCTTCCAGAGCCCTCAATTAATTTTGTAGTACCAAAAATTGTACTAATATTTGCTTGTGCCAATTTTAAGTTCAAAAAATATAATTTCGATCTCGAAGAATAGTGTGCGTTGATCCACTGTCAACCAAACATATATCTCCATCGTTGGAGTTGTTCACAGCATCATTATTTTCCATATTTCTATAAACACAAATAAATTAAGTAAGAAATATTTAATTTATTGATAAAAACCAAAGGTTAAAACAAGCATAACAACGGATACTTAGAAAACGTGATAAAACAAACATAAAACTAGAACTAAACTGGATAAGATCAAATAATCTTAAATTCAACTTAATCATTTTTGATATTTTCGTTGCCATCATTAGCATCATCATCCCAAAACTTAATTCCTCCACTTGGCTCGTTTAAGTAATCTTCAACATCCAAATGAGTGAATTCCATTGGATCATTTTCATTTTCAAGAATGTTGTTAAAATTTGCAAAGTTGCTCTCTTTCTATTTTCCTTTACTCTTGATAGATCTTTGGTAAAGGTCAATTAGGTGCTTTGGTGTACGACAGGTACGAGACCAATGCCCTTTTGCTCCACATCTGTAGCAAGCTTCTTCATAATTCTTCGGAGAATCAACTTTTGTACCCTTTTCTTTATCTTGTTTTCCGCCATTTTTGTTCCACTTCAAGTGGTATGGCCCAACCTTCTTGTTGAAGGGTTGATGGTTAGGACCACCATGGTTTTGAATTTTACCATAACTATAACCGCGACCATGACCGCGACCACGACCGCGACCGTGACCGCGATCGCGACCACGACCACGTCCTTGTCCATAGTTATTTGCATTCGCTTCAGAGAATGGCTGTGATCCAGTAGGGTGGGAGTTGTGGTTTCTCATTAGGAGCTCATTATTTTGTTCGGCAACAAGAAGACATGAGATCAATTGAGAATATTTTTTAAACCCCTTTTCACGATATTGCTGCTGCAGGAGCATGTTCGTGGCATAGAAAGTAGTGAATGTCTTTTCTAACATGTCTTCTTCAGTAACATTATCTCCGCATAATCTCATTTTAGACACAATTTTGAACATTGCAGAGTTATATTCGTTTACCGATTTAAAGTCTTGCAACCTCAGGTGCATCCAATCATAGCGAGCTTTTGGGAGTATCACACTCTTTTGGTGATCATAACGTTCCTCTAAGTTTTTCCATAGAACTGCTGGGTCTTTAACTCCAAGGTATTCGGATTTCAGCCCTTCATGGAGGTGATATCGAATGAAAATTATTGCTTTTGTTTTATCTTGTTCGCTTGCCTCATTTTTTTCTTTGATTGCATGTGCAAGGTTCTTTGCACTCAAATAAATTTCTGCCTCAAGAACCCAAGTTAGATAATTTCTTCCGGAAATATCAAGAGCAGCGAACTCAAGCTTGGTGATGTTTGCCATATTTTTGAAAAAATATTACTTTAGAATATAATATACATACTCAAATCTACAAGTTTGAGTTTTATCAATTAGGCTTCAAGCGTAACATATTCTATTTTGGCTTCAAGCCTTATATTCAATCTACATTTCAAGCTGAACATTTTCTTTCAAATTTTCTTCATGAAACTTCAGGTTCATCTAAAAATTATCAAAAAATATCGCCAAAATAATAATTTCTTGATGAGAAGAAAAACATTATTTCTTATTGAGAAGAAGATAAGTTATGCAACATTATTCCTGAAAATAACCAACAAAATAGAAATGCAAATCTGCACCATAATGAAAACGCAAAGATAATGTGGACTTCTTTTTTATTTATTTATTTACGCACTTGAATAATATAATCAAAATATGAGAAACAAACATTTATTTTGCTATGCACCATTCTAGAAATTTTTTTTTTTGGAAAATCGAAATAGATTGTTTCTTTATATTATGATCAAGACATTCAAAATAGAAAATATATGACCAATGTACAACAATCATTTCGTTCATAGGTTTATAAATAACATAATCACAATTACATTGAATGAAGTATTTTTTTTATTCATTACAAAAGTTAATAAGTAAAATAAATATTAATATATATTAAATTTTAAGAAACAATTTGAGAATTAGAGGATGTTTACAATTCAGCATAATAAAAAAAATGATCTCAAACATGAAAGCTACATATTATACAACAAATTAGATGAAGTGAGAGATGGACAACAATTGTATAAACAAATGTATATGTAGAATCAAAGGAACAAACCAAGAACAAACACCTTTATCAATCGAAATAAAAAGGTTTACCTGATGTTTGAGTTATACCTTGACATCGATGAGTCTCCCGAAATGAATAATGGTTGCATCGTATTGATAACGTGTTATAAACTAGAGAGATAGCAACAAGAGAAAATTGAGAAGAAAGTTGTGTATAATTTCATTCATCCAATATGGCCTTTATATAGTTTTACAATGGATTGCCAAAGGTCATAAGTTATGAAATCAAAGGGCATGAGTTACATAAGTTTTGAAACCAAAGGACATGAGTTACATAAGTTATGGATGACTAAGGGTCATGGGACATCCATATTTACAACAGTTTGTATGATTGTTGAAAGTGGAAAAAAAATTCTTCTTCCTCTCTCTCTCTCTCTCTCTCTCTCTCTCTCTCTCTTTCCTCCACTTCCTCAATTTTCCTCCACTTCTTCTCTCTCTCTCTCCCTCTCTCTCTCTCTCTGTCACTCCCGTTATACGTATCTTCAGTATACATATACGGATTTCTGACATTTATTAGGTGGACCGTAGTTAGACTTGTTTTGCTTAGCCTAGTCTTGGTTTAATCTTGATATGGTTTATTTGGTTTGATTTGGTTCAATTTGACTTGGTTTAGCTTGCTTGGTTTATTTTGGTTTGGTTTGAGATGGTGAGGCTTACTATATAAGTCAACTCCACTCTCTCTCCTTCATTATTTTCTCATAACTTCTTCTTCTTCTTCCTCCATTACTCTCCCACCAACCTAGAGAGCTTAGGCAAGTACAACTTGCTTCATGATGGATCTTCCATTTTATTATTCTTTCTTCTTCTCTACATGATTCTAAGCATCTTTAGGACTTGGAGTTTTCAGTTTGGACGGATGAATTTTTGTAGATCTAAGTTTGTAGTCTTTTCTGTTTTCTTGGATTTTGATCTACCAAACTTTATTATTTTCAAGTTTTAATTGTTCTATGTTGTAGAGAATTCGATTTTATATCCAAAATGGACCTTTAAAAAGTTAGATTTCGGCTTGTTTTGAGGAAGTTATGGCCAAAGCAAATTTTGGACATCTTATATGTTCATCTGTCCTGGTTCTGGCCGGGATGATGAATAGTATCACAGGCTTGCATAGTACCGCATGGATGAATAGTGCTGCAGGCTTGTATAGTGCTGCAGGATGAATAGTACCGCAGGATGAATAATTCTGCATAGATAAATAGTGTCGCATGGCTTGCATAGTATCGCAGGCTTGCATAGTACCGTATGGATGAATAGTACCTCAGGCTTGCATAGTGCCATATGGATGAATAGTGCCACATGGTTTGTATAGTATCGCAGGCTTGCATAGTGCCGCATGGATGAATAGTACCGTATGGCTTGCATAGTGCCACAGGCTTGCATAGTACCGTATGGATGAATAGTCCGTATGGCTTGTATAGTGCCGCAGGCTTGCATAGTATCACATGGCTTGCATAGTGCCACAGACTTGAATAGTGCCGTATTGATGAATAGTTTTGCAGGCTTGCATAGTGCCGCATAGCTTGTATAGTGCCGTATAGTGCCTATTTTGGCTGTTTTTGGCTGTTTTATGTTCTATTTGGCTGAATTGTGGCCAAAATTTCTCCCAACTTCCAACATAAAAGTTGTAGATCTTTTCTTTGGCTTCAAGAATATGTTACTAGCTATTTTATGCAAGTTTCTCTCATTCATGATAATGTAAGGATAGAATACGATAATGGCCTATTAAGGCGCACTCTTAACCAGCAACAAGTAACTTGACATGATAATTCATGATAGTGGCCCGTCGTGACGTACTCTTGACAAGCAACTTTGGCATGATAATACATGATAGTGGCCTATTGTGGCGTACTATTGATAAGTAAACCTAACATGATAATCTTGATATGCTGTTGTGACGGCTATCTTGACTTGCTAAGTAACTCTTGTCTTGACACTGTGGGTGTTTGTGCTTGTATAAGCTACATGTCTCGTCTTGTATCGTGTCTAGCACATAAATTCCTGGTTACCACAGTCAGGGATTCATACTGAATCTGGCTAGGGTAATGATTAGATAAATCAAGTAGCTCATGTAGATAGAGATATTTTGGCTACAAGCAATCCCGTTATCTAGGCGCCTTCCTTGTGGACTTGTAGCCTGCCGTCGAGTAGGGCACATTTCCAGCTCACTGTTATGTGGGACACTTCATGAAACAAGTACTATGCATACTGTCTTGTGTTGCACTCCAAGTCACCTAATAATTTTTGATAACTCTTGAACTTGCGTCTGGATAACCTGGATAGTCTGCAGGACTTGTGGCCGTAGGAATATCCCATTGCATCTTGCTAGTAACTAGGCTTGTGATAACCCTAGTTAGTTAAAGTAGCAAGCCGTACTTACTGCATTGGCCGTGAATGTTGGATGGAGTCCAGTCTTGTCTAGTCCTGCCTAGATCCAGTACATGGCTATCTCAGGACATGCTTGCTTATGCTTTAGACTTGTCGATAATTGGTTGGAGACTAATGCTCTGTTCAGGTGAAGGGTTATAACCCGGTCCTTGTGTTGGTTTAAGGGTTGTAACTTGGTTACCGGAATAGTCCCTTAGTTGTCTTATCGTTTATCACCTTGTTTTTTTTTTCTAACTCATGTCTTATGTTATTATTTATGTCTCATGTGCTAATATGCTGGTTTTAGTTCTTAAGTGAAGCTTACCTTGTGGCACTTGCTCTTTCTGGGGTCTGACCCAGCTGGTTTTGTATGGCCAGATTTCGAAGCAGCACCCGAGGATCTCCCAGCCTTCCAGCCAGATGGTGAATACTATACGTAACCCTGGCAACGAGTAGGTTTTATTTTGCTCTCCCACTCTATTGTAAATTATTCTTTTTAGGTATTTAGTCGCCGAGCAAGTGTTAGCTCATGTTGAATTTACATTCCTGTCTGCCTAAGGGCTGTAACATGAATGACAAATACTAGGGTTGATCATGTATGACTTAAACTCTTGCTAGTCTCCGTATTTTGTATGACTAGCTTCATGATCAATTGAATATGTAATGTTTGGGATGTCTTACTTTGTATGTCTGATGGTCTACCATCTTGTTACATTTACTTGCTTGCTTGAGATTGAGACACTAGGCTTGTTCTTGACCATAAGAGATTGATGGCTTGTAGATAAACCCTCATACATCTAGACAGCCGTGACCGTATATCGAGGTAGATTATACTTATATATACGTAGCTGGCTGTGCCTGTCCTCCGCTCTCCAGTATTCTGGTTCTGGGGCGTGACGGGCTCTCAAAAAAGACCCGAAAAGCTTTGACCGAGGCATACAGAATGCCAATTCCTACCTAGGATAGATACAACAGCCGGAGGAGGACCCTGCTACGTGTCCCACATGCTACAGTGTGATAGAGGCAATGCCTAATATCACATTCTCATAACAAGATATGCTGCTAAAGAATAATAGGCATGCCAGATCCCTGTACTATACAGGATACGTTAGCACTATTAAGGTTAATCGTATGCACATCCACCCCGACTCGTCCATAAGCGTTTTCCTCCACCGTCTATTGCATACACTGGGGATTCCTATGCACTAGCTTTCTGCAACCCAAACCACGATCATTGGTTTCAATAACGACAAGAGCTGTCCAGAACAAAAAATTTGCTTAAAAATTTAGATTGGCAACCTGAAGACTGAAGCGACTTGCTATGTCATTGACGTGGATGTCTGTTATAATATCCTGTTGGGACGAACTTGGATCCACGAACACATGATCGTGCCATCTACCCTCCACCAATGCTTCAAATATGTCAACAACGACGGAGTGGTAAAGGCTGAGTTCGCGGATATTGACCCCTTCAAAGGGATTGAGGTTTACTACACTGAGTCTCGTCTATTTCGAAGGAAACACCAGAAGGACTCATGCGAAGAAACCGATGAAGAAGCCAAGGCGCAAACCGCCTCCGAAGAGACAATAAAAGTGCGTCTGAAAGAACGCCCTAAGACACCCACAATGGAGACTATCACTTCTCTAGTAGTCCGGTTAAAAAGAGGGCCACCTACCAAGGAATGCCCTACAACGTCTGTAGTTCAATCTACAACTCCTTTGGTGGTGTGATTGAAGGGGAAACCGCCAATAAGAAGAAACCCTTCTGTTGAGCCGATTGTCGTGAAGCCGTGCGGCCCGCCTCATCCTACTCCATCCTTGCCTATCTCAGGAGCTGGGGATAGATATCTTAATGATGTTGTTGTGCCCAACTTTTCCGCTTTTGACGGTATAATCCTGATGACGATTTGTCCTACTTTATCAATAAAGGAATGCGCTTGAAGTACTCTCATAATTTCCCTGCTTATGATTTAGAACATAAACTTGAGTTCGACAGAACAAGTGCCCCCTATATGAGATGCCTGTTTTATAGTACCGGCGAGGAAAGAGAGAGAAGAACCCATCATTTTTAGCCGAGTGGACGGCTCTGAACTCATACTCTTTGTGAGCCAGAACCCGAAGTCGGTTCAGTTCAGGTTCACCACTATACCCCGTAAACCAGGCGCATCATCCAGAAGATGGGTTATGACTTGAACAACAATATAGGTCTCAATTGAAAAGGGTCGGCATTTGGCGATCAAGATTAATGTTCCCGAAGGCAAGTTTGATCAGTATTACCAGAAAACTCGCAATTGTCTCGGATATGTCCCGCCTAAAGCACCCGAAGCCCCACCCTGCAAGGTGGTGACACACTCGTACTCTTCAGACTCCTCCTACGACTCCGACACCAGTATCGGAGAAGTGTTCCATAGAACGTTGTCAGTGAATATGATGTCAACGGACCAAGTCGATAAAAATGATAAGCTATTCTTCGAACCCCTCAAAATTGAACCCTGGGCTCAGCAACTTGATGCCTAGTGGGAGAAGCGCTTCGAGTTATGCGAGCCGCCTACTAAAGATGAGGTCGTACAAGTCGACTTAGGAGAAGACACTTCTCCTAAACCGATCTTCATCAGCAAAAGTTTGAAAGGAAAAGATCGCGAATCACTTATTGAACATATAAGAGAATACATAGACGTCTTCGCCTGTAGCTATGAAGATATGTCTGGCTTTGACTCGAATGTCGTCGTACACAAATTGAATATCATGCCTAAAGTGAAGCCAGAAAAGCAACAACAACGGCGTTTCCGTGCCGATACCATGAACGCTATCGAGAAAGAAGTCAACAATCTAATAAAGAGCGACTTCATCTGTGAGGAATAACACCCAGATTGGGTGGCCAATATCGTCCTAGTTACTAAGAAAAATGGGAAGATTCGAGTATGTATAGATTTTCGCAATCTGAACGCCGCTTTCCCAAAGGAAAATTTTTTGTTGCCCATCACTGATGTGATGGTCGACAATACCTGCGGATTCGAGCGCATGTCTTTCATAGACGGTTACTCCGGTTATAACCAGATCAAGATGTTTCTAGATGACGAAAAACATACATCCTTTCGGACCACGATGGGGGTATTCTGTTACACAGTGATGCCTTTCGGCTTGAAGAATGCGGGCGCTACGTACCAGCGTTCCATGAGTATCATATTTCACAAACACCTGCATAAGATAGTCGAATTTTACGTTGATAACATCGCTATCAAAAGCCACTTTCGAGGTGATTACCTTCATAATCTAAGAACTATCTTCGACTTGATGAGGATACACCAGTTAAAGATGAACCCGGCCAAGTCCTTCATGGGAGTGTCCAACGGCAAGTTCTTAGGCTTCATTGAAACTTTGAAGGGCATTCACATAGATCCTGAGAAGACAAAATCTATCATTAAAATATAATCGCCAAGGAACCTGCATGGACTTCGCAGTCTTTAGGGCGCTTGGCCTACATCCAGAGGTTTATTTCCAATCTCTCAGGCATTGTAAACCCTTTACTGAGTTGATGAAGAAAGGGGTATCTTATGTATGGAATGAGAAATGCCAACGAGCCTTCGAAGACATTAAAAGATATTATACGAACCCTCTGGTCCTAGTAGCTCCAGTCATTAGAAGACCCTTTCTGTTGTACGTCTGATCCTTAGATAATTCTCTCGGAGCGTTGCAAGCCCAGAATAGCAACTCTGGTTATGAACAAGCCATTTATTACCTCAGTCGTCAACTGATCAGAGCCGAGCACTCGTATATCCTTGTAGAGAAAGAATGCCTCGCCCATATCTTTGTTGTTCAGAAAACTCGATATTATATAGTTGGGAAGATGATTCACGTCATCTCTAGGGTCAACCCCCTCAGGGTCCTCATGAACAAGTCATGGGCATTAAACTCACACCTGGCTATATGGGAAATACTTCTGTCCCTCTGTGACATGATGTTTGTCCCGCAGAAGGCGATCAAGGGTCAAGCGTTTGCTGATTTTTTGGCTGCCCATCCCGTGGCCAAGACATCAAATCTCTATGAAGATATCCCAGACGAAGTAATGAATGCCCACACTTCTACAGAAGAACCAGTTTGGCGACTGTTCTTTGACGGTGCTTCAAGGACAGGTTCCAAAGGCGATATTATGGCTGGACTGGGGTAGTGTTAATCTCCTCTGATGACTTGGTCATCCAATGAGCGTATTCATTCTTAGAACCTTGCTCTAATAACGTCGCTAAGTACAACTCTCTCATCATCGAACTTCGACTAGCCAAAGAGCTGGGGGTCGACTTTCTAGAAGCTTACGGCAATTCTCAGTTGATCGTCAACCAAGTTCGAGGACAATACGAAGTCCGACATGAGAACCTGATCCCATACCATCAAGCAGTGATTTCCATAATCTCTACTTTCATGGGATTCTTTATAGAACATATTCTCCGTTTACGGAACCTGGAAGCTGATATTCTAGCAGGATTGGCAGCATCATTGGCAGCACCAGTCGGGGCTCAGCACACTATTACGGTGATAGGGAAAGAGTTAGTATGCCCTAAGAATGACTTATCCATACAAGCTTACCAATCCACAGAGGTCGAAGAAGGCATTCGAGACTGGCGATCCCCTTTTATAGATTTCGCAGTGTACGAAATCTTACCGGATAACACAAAAAAAGCGGCTTCCGTCAGAAGACGTTCCCTTCGGTTTTACTGTGACACTCAAGCTAAAATATTACCGCCTATCAAGCCAGGATGCTAAAGACGTACTGCGAGAGGCTAATGATGGTACTTAAAGAGCTCATCAGCCGAGACCTAAACTTCAGGACCGACTCAGGCGCATGGGCTACTATTAGCCTACAATGATAGCCGACGCCCTAGCATATGGTAAGAAATATCGGATGTGTCAGATCCACGCCGACTTTATTCACCAACCGTCGAAGTACTTGCACATGACGGTAGCATTTTGGTCGTTTGATGCATGGGAAATGGAGACCATCGGCACGATCGCCCCTCTTTCATCAAAAAGTCATAGCTTTATCCTGGCTATAACCGACTATTTCTCCAAGTGGTCGAAAGCTATACCACTTGTGGAAGTGAAAACCTCCGACGTGATCAAATTCCTCAAGCACCATGTCATTTATCGGTTTGGGTTACCTCGGAGGATCATCTACGATAATGGCCCGTCAGCGGCTCCTTCCGTCAATTCTGTGATCAGAACCGAATCCAGAGCATAGCATCGACAACCTATAATCCTGTAGCTATGGCCGAGGCTTTTAATAAAACCATTATCAAACTCCTCAAAAAAGTCGTGTCTTCTAATAAATACGACTGGAACGAGAAGCTCGACGAATGTCTCTGGGACTACCGAACCACGGTCCGTACGCCTACCGGTAGTACGCCGTTCTCACTACTATACGGAAACGAAGTCGTGCTCCCTTTGGAACTTCAAATTCCCTCTCTACGGGTGTATCTTAATAGTCATATGACTTCAGAAGATAATCACGCTTGCGACTACAAGAGTTGGAAGCGCTCGATAAAAAATGCCTTCAAGCTCAACATCGCATTGAGCTATACCAGTATAACGCCCCGGTCCCAAAATACTTAGGAATGAGCATGTAGACATGCCAGCTACACATATACGAAGAATACTCTAATATATGAAATCCTCGTATATGTACATAAGCTGTAAATAATAATAATCGCAAGCCAGAATATAAATAAACTACATCTCATCACAGCTCAGCACAGAAAAATATAAGAATCCAGAATAATAAGTGAATCAAAGAGATAGCAGGGTGGATATACCCACTCCAAACATCTACGTAAAATAGTCTCAAATAATCAGAGTCCAACCTCTGTAAAATAGAAATAACAGAAAATAGAAGATGTCCACTAAATGTCTCAATGTATAAATAAACTAAAAGTCAGTTGGAGATGCCTCGTCATCGATGTAGGAAGAATCCAATGCCGTACCATACTCCTGCAAAAAATCGTCTAACCTTGGAGAAATAACCAGGTCCACAGAGGGACGTAACAAGATACAAGAAAATACTATGCCATATAAAATGTGATATATAATAGAGAGTAAAAGGGGATGCATGCAATAGGGTTCCTAACCATTCTAATGTGAATATGCAGTTGAGATACAATCCTTCGACGCATGAGCCCTGGATGATAATAGAATTCGGTATGTTCCCTTCTTGGGTACCAGTAACCAAGCGCATAACGTTCAAAAATGTCAGTGGCCAACCTTAGGGGGTAAGCATACCCGTATCTCCAGTGGAGCTTCCGGGTTACATGAGAAAGTGTAATAGAAGCCCATACGTCAGGTATTGTTTTTCCTACCCAATGCCTAGTATCATCATCTCCATGACCAATATGAACCTCTACTAACTGTCAAGTCTAATAGCATGTAATTCTATGGGCAGTTACTCCTAACCGTCGCACGCCTCAGACGTATCGATGGCTAGTCGACTACGCGAGTACGTGTCCTACATGTGACTCACAACAGGTGATAAAGCAAGTATCAAGGCTGTATGAGATATACCAATACCTCATCATCAAAGGGTGGTCACTAGGCTAAGTCGATGCAAGAGAAATAACAAAAGCAAGTAAAACGACCGATAGAGTCGTTTTCACCCAAGTGTGACTTGGACGCACAGTGATAAACTACTAGCAAAAGATAAGTAATGTGGAATATAAATAACTAAAAATAAGAATAAGTAATCACAGAGTAAGGTGGCAAGGTATCTTGTCTGTGGTACGAGAATGATAAGTCCCACTGTCACAAACGGCAGCAATGAAAAGTCACAATCCACGAACGGCTCCGGATGCTGAAAAAAACATCAAGAACGTTTTCGGTGTAAAATATATGTCTATGAAAAGCCTGTCCAAAATTTTAATTCTGGAACAGGGAAAAATCATAATTTTGGGTCAAACGATGTCCGTTGTTGGACCCATTTTGCACCGAAATACGTGTGAGTATCTATGGTCTCTAAAGTTGTCAAACTACATGTCTACGGGTTCGGTTTGAGAAGACGAATCCAAGCACATGTCCAAAGTTGGATTCCGGCGGACCGTGTACAATTTCACTCGTTGGATCGGGTCGCAGGCCTGCCAAATAGGCGTTCCAGTCGACCTTCTCAGAATCGGACCAAACTTGGCACACAGGACCAGAATTTCGTTAAGGTCCTACTGGTCCAAGTTTCGTCTTGATACGATGAACGTACACGAAGTTATGGCCAAGTTTGTAAAAGGACGATACGGGGGTATCTTGACGGATACGCACTGATTTCGTCGCACACACGCAACGAAATCGAGTTTCGTCAGTTCCACACGTCGACGACATCCATACGTGCCTTTTGATGCTATAGTGTGTGACCATGTTGCCCGGTTTGTCGGGGCGCATGCCGTATCGGAAAATTTTCTAAAGTTTTCACAGTTTTAAACATAGTTTTTCTGGATTTTCACAATCGAATAACTTTCTATATACTCAATGAAATCATAATCTGTAAATTTGGTTTTACTCGTGCTTAGATTTTCTACAACTGTCTCTAATTTGTTTTCAAAATTATTTAGAGGTTTGGTTGGGATTTCCCTTCTAAGTTAGGGTTTTGGACTACCCGAACTGTCCTGCTTTGGCAGTTTTTCGCTCGACTTCGTGACGAACTTTCGAGCTATTCGTTGGGCATCTATGAATCGTAATTGTTGGGGTCTCTATGGGGTTATTTTGTCTTTCTAAAGAACTTTATGGAATTAAAAATGATCGATAAACTATGGAAATATCAGATCAGGAAGGGGGTACCTGGATTCGTTCGAAACAGAGTGGGCTCTGTTTCTTCTCGGTTCTGGCATTCGCGAAGGTGCTCTGGCCAACTGCGGCGGCGTACAGTCGATCGGACTTGGGAGCGGAGGTGTCGGCATCGCTTTGGAATCGAGGGTCGGAGTCGGGGATGAGTTTCTATGGTTAATTTCTGATAAGCACCCCCCCCCCCCCCCCCGCGGCTACGCGTACTATATATCTTGTTTTCTAATCCAATTATGGGTCGAACTCTAATTTGTTTCTCCATGGGATCCTCTAGGGTTAGGGAGAGTTATTAGGGTTTGGATTCGGTTCAAGATTTGATTTAATCAAATCTTCTCGAAAGGGTTTGTTCGCGAGAAGGTAGGGAAAAAGGGGTCGGCTATTTGAACTCACTGTTCCCAGGAACAGTAGGTTTCAAGAGTAGTTTTTTTTCCTTATATATATATATATATATATATATATATATATATATATATATATATATATATATATATATAAGAAGATAAATACATATGTATATCTATATATGCACATAACACCTAGAAAAAATTATAAACTAATTCCTAAAATCTAAAACTCACTAAATACCCATAAAGTATATTTCAGTAAAAATTTGCAAGCAATATATCATGAGTAATATTTTACTCACTAGTTTATATATTGAAAAAAATCATATAATTATTTATTAACTATTCACTAGATAGGAAAATACCATAAATACTAAATAAAATAAATATATAAAAAAGATTATAAAATTAGGGGGGTTTACAACCAGGCACGAATCTTGGAAGCCTTCAACAAAAAGGTCAAAGAAAGGTCGTTTCGGGTCGACAATCTGGTCATATCAGTTAGAAGGCCAATGATCATGACTCACAAGACTGCGGGAATGTTCTAACCCAAGTGGGAGGGACCATTTGTTGTTGAAACGGTCTATTCTAATGGCACATACCGGCTAGCAAAACCTAATAGAGATTTGCTCATGATGTCTATTAACGGCAAATTTCTCAAGAAATACTATGTATGAATGGCCAGTTTATCTCTCATCCTACATTTTGGTTTTCCACACATCCTGGTCAGAATGCCTACCATTTTCATATTACCTCTGAGTATTCTTACCTATCAATCTTGTTTCAACACGTCCACATTACCTCTGTTGACAAAGTTCGTCGCCTATCGTCCGTACCTAGTTCTAGGTGCATTCGCGATAAGCATCTTGAACAAAACACGTCCATATCACCTTTGAGTTATTTTTTGTATCCCCATCGAGTTTATTCCTACTACGTCCATATTACCTCTGGATTAGAAAACTCTACCATTAATTCGATATTTACTACGTCAATATTACCTCTGAGTAAATATGTTGGTTCCCTCCCTCAACTTATTATTTGTACCTAGAAATCAAGGTGCGGAAAAAGATAATAGGTCCACAAAAATCACAAGTTCATGACCAATTGAATACGCAAAAGTTCTTTAATTTCTCATCCAACAAGAGTTAAGGACTACATTTGTGTTGAAAAGAAACAAAAGTAAACTACATCTCGAAGCATTGAAAGGCAAAAAGACATATAGGAGACACTAAGACAAGAAAAGGGAATCGCCTTCAGCCTTATTTTTCAAGAGCAAAGACCGTAAGACAGTTGATGAAATCATATAGCCAGGGATGATAGTTATGTTGAGGCATATACCACTCCCTCAACCATCGCTCATATGAAGGCTCAAACTGATCAAGGTCCTCTACAGGAGCGGGATGACTCGAGCTCCCAGTTCCACTGCCTTCCGATGCCGGTTCTCCCTTTACAGTACCTTCCACTTTTGGAGTTATCTCCTCCTTGATGGTCACTAGCTCTCCTTTAACTGCAACGTCAACTTTTGGAGTTATCCACTCTTTAATGGTCACTGATTCCTCCTTGACAAAGAGGGACGACACTTCCCCTTTAATGGCGACTTCAGCTTTTGGTGTCACCTCGGACACTACAAAGAGAGAGGCAAAATGAGTTAGAGAAAATACTGCATAAAAAAATTTGAAGAAACGTACACCTTTTCATGAGCGTAGTCTTCACGCGCCTGCCAAAAAGACAGCCATATAGTTCTCGTACGCCCACCAACAAAACAGGCGCATAGTTCTCATACGCCCATCAAAAATACAGGCGCGTAAGCTGCCTGCGTGTAGGCGACTCGAGTGTGACCGCGAAGGAGTTCAACTGAGCTCAAAACACAGTGTAGGTCGAGAGTTTCGACGAAGGAGGTCGTACCCCTCGATTGTGCTATGAACGTCGGGGTGGGGTCACTTATCGGGGAAAGCAGAGGCGGCCGCCTTGGCCCTTCCCTTTACTTAGCGGCGGTAGTCTTTGGCGCCATGAAGTCGGCAGAAGGCGATGAACAGAGACAAAAAGACGGAGGAGAAGGGAAAACAAACAAAAGCTCTCTCCCAAAGAGCCTCTATTTATAAACCCAAATTTGTATTTGTTGCAACGAACTTGATATTAATGGCGATTAACTTGGTGCTTCAACTCCCGTGCCGATTGGTTTTCCAAAAAAGCTAATGCCTATTTATACGCTTCTAACAACGTATGGATTGATAATGGAGGAAACCTAACAGTTATCTATTCAAGATAGAACCAAACTAACCGCTCTTATCCGGAAGAAGATTATGCTAGCATCATCTAAAGGCGCGCGCCCCTGCTATTCAAAGTGTTTCTAACTTTACTAAAAAAAGTTAAAAAAAAAAAAACTTGAAGGGGGTCTTGTAGGCGCATGGGTGGTACACCCCAACATGATAAAAGTATACCACGTGCCTTGTTTTAGCATCAAGATTAGCAAAAAACAATACACACCTGAGACATCTCGATCTCTATGCTCTGGGCCAACCGCACCCCTTTAAGGACGTGCCCCCTTTTGCTCACGCCTCATAGGCACGTCCGATCCTTCACATCATGGTTACTTTCTTCCATACTGCATTTAATGAAGTTGAAACTTTTTCGAGACGTCAAGTCAGACACTTCGACTCTCGTGCCAAGGATAAACCTAGAAAAGTGGAGTACAACTGCCTTGGAAACAGCGTAAGAATAGGCGCGTATTCTAAGCATGCTCCCCTTCGCGCCTCACCAACTTGAGTGCGCCTGAGCCATCACGCCTCCGCCTATGTCTATCAGTTGCTCCTTTTTCGGGACTGCATTTAATGAGCATGACTCTCTCGAGACCACCATACGATACTTCGATTCTCGTGCAAAAAAATGAACACTGAAGTCAAGGTTCATTCCCCTTGGGAACAATGCAAATAGGCGTATGTCACCCTAAGCCCCCATAGGCGCGTGTGCTTCTACCTCCACGCCTACATACCATGCGCCACCTAGGACTGTGACTCCTAGGCACGTGTGTGACTCTGGCGTGTGCCACGTGTCCAAATGCCCAGTCACGACAAAGAACGAGTTTAGAGCATTTTAAGATTCTCTCTAACAGCATATCTACTACGTGGTGGTCGGCTACGATCTCCTCACTAGTGAAGTGTGTGCCTGATCGTAACCAACCCCTATTTTAGGGGCACCACATGGGAAGATGAAGCTCGCGCCTGTCTACTCTTAGGCACGTGTACTACTCCTTCCATCGACTATAAATAGGAGGAGTTCTCCTCCATTTAAACTCTCGACCCCTCTTTCCTTAGTGCCTGAAACCCTTCAGGAGTCCCGAGCATCCTAGAGAGAGTATTTGCTGCTCCCTTCAGCCAGTGAAGTTGAGCCCAACAGTACCCTCTCAAGTCAGATCGTCAACGGAGTAAAAAAAATAACCCTCCACCATCACAACCCAGATAAAAAATAAAGTGCGATCAGGAATTCCCGTTCAGGAGTTGCTCCTCGCATTCTCGTTCACAGTCTTCACAACAGCCGATTTCCAAGCTCGGAAGTGATGTCGAACAATACCGTTCGAGGAAGCAGTCACCCCATTGTGCACAAGTTGTCCATGTTCATACGAATGCATGTCTGACTCGATCATGAACATAATTGCATAGTAAAAATACTGATAGTAAGTAAGGCAACAATGCATCAACTCGTCTCAACCAAGCCGTATTCAATGACTCATTATTTTTGTCATTTCCATCATTCTATTTGGTGATATCGGCGATCCCAAGCCTCATCATTTCTCATTTTAGCAATTGATTATCAATATTTCTCACCCCATTCCTTTTAATAAGGAACATATGACATTTCATTCATTTCATTGGGACGTGTAATATTTCATTCTTTTTAGTGTTATAGGAATAAACATCATTTCAACATCTTGTAACAGTTACACCGAGTGCACATAATTCAAGTGGTTCATTAATTTCATTGAGTCAATAACATAGCCACTTCATTTCTCATGTATCAGTCACAAAGCATCTCATTGTTCGAGTGTTTCATTCGTTTCAGCAACATGAAACATAAGGGACATTAGAAATTTATTCTCAGGCATCAACTCACATTGGCAGTTCAAGTGTTATTCATTCAGCAGTTCAGTGTTCATATCTTATTTATCTCAATATTAGGTAGTATAAGCATCTCTATTATTTAGCAAATAAAACATGGAACGTCCAGGGATAATTCATAACAACACAATACTCCATTTTATTAAGCATGAAGGAGTATGGGAGAAGGGACAGTTCCAGTCACTTGCATAAAAGGTCTTCATGTTTCAGTCGCACATATTCCTACTAGACATAGCCCCACCAGCGAGCCACATTCCTAATACTCATTCTACCGGCCAGCTAAGAGAGACTGCATTAGTCTCATTTCTCTTGATTTACAACACAAGTCTCGATCTAACATTCTGATCGCATCCAACAAGCCAACCAAATGCCTCGCGCGGAGTGGGGTATTACAACAGCGACGGATCGTGAGCTGTTGCTATAGTTCGTCGCTAATTTGCAGTATTTTTGTAGTGAAAATGACACCTTAAAAAATGCGGCTAAAGAAAAAAAAGGATGCGGTGAAAACAAAATGGTTCATCTACGTATTACAGTAATCTCCAAAATCTGAGTATATTTTTTATTAGAGCTTCTAAAATGGTTAGCAAACTTATGTACACTCCCCCAGTTCTTGAATCTTGATTGGAATGAGCCGAGAAAGGATTGAGGCCTCTGCCCTTCCATCACTTGGATAAATAAAAGAGTCTCGTCTACATATATCGTGTGGGCGACCGATGTACAGACCGAAGTCATGTGTCATCCTTCAATTGGTCGGGCCGTGCGCTGACACTAGCATGAGAGGATTGATTTTTTGTGGGTCCACGACCAACCAATCCTTAGACGACACGTGGCATCGGTTTCAGCCGTATGGTCGTCCCCGTCGATTTTTCTTAGAATTTTTCTAAATAGAAAGGGAGGCCTACTAAAAAGAGGGGAGGCCACTAGCAATAGCTTCTGGTTTTCTTTCAAAGGATCAATGGTTAATGCTAGTACTAAACTCCTTCATGTAATCATGTACAATTATGCTATTTGTCTTCCAAAAAAATTGGATGATATTCTCTCACATTATGTGGCATATGATATGGTTGATGACATGACAAATAATGGAAGATGCCACCTCCAAAAAAAATTTAGGTGATGCCATCAACCATGTCAGATACCACATAATGGGAGATGTCATCACCCAAAATTTTTTGGAGACAAATATCATTTTTGAATATGTATATTGCTACAACCCCATTTCATAGGGTGTTATTAAATGCACCCATACTTTTGTTCACTTTACCTCTTTTTGTTGACTTCGTTAAGTTTACCTTATTATTTAAATATTTTTATTACCATATTAACTTACTTTTTATTATCGCCGCCTTCGTCCAGGATATTTCTATAATTTTCAACTTCAAAATCTTCTAACAATCATTGCTCATTTTTTTCTAGATTGTCCTTCATGTTCACTAAGGACAGAACGTTTCATTTTTATTAAAAAATTTATAATAAAATTTGATGAAGAGAAGGTTTAGATTTATTTTTCATTTTTGTTTAATGAAGAAAGACTATAAAAGTTGTCCGGTTCACTCAAAATAAAAGAAAATTAGTTTGATATTTAATCAAATTAAAAATATACATTTGTAGGCTTATTTTTATTTTATTTTAAGTTTAGACTTTTTCTTTTTGGGGTTTTTTTTTTTTTGGGTGGGGGGGGGGGGGGGGGGGGGGGGGGGGGGGGGGGGGGATAGGGGTAAACTGATAGTGTAATTTTTAAAGAAATGTAAAACTGGTCAAATATTCTTTAAAATAAAATAAAGAAAAGGGTAAACTGAATACAAATGAGGGTGCGTCTCACCCAAGTTGGTTCTCAAAAAATGACAAAAAGAATAAGTTGCAACACTCAAGAAGTAACAATCGTTCCGTATCAATTATACAAAGCCTTTAGATAGCTTGAACATACAAAAATTAAAGCGGCAAAATGAGATTTGTCAAACATGCATCTAATAGTTTAGGTATGCTAAGCTATAATCAGAAGCGACTACATAATCTATAATGGAGCTGAGACAATAAAGAACTGTCAAAGAGCATGAAGATTGCATCAAGAATTAGGTAATATAAAGAGAACCAATAAAAACCAGTAGAAAGTAAGGTTTAATTTTAGATAAAAAGTAAGAATATACTGGTAGAAAGGAGGAAGAGAACCGGAGTATATGAAGATAAAACCGAGGAGAGAAAATGAAGATGAACAAATTTTAGATAATCTTCCATTATAAAGAGAAACAAATAAATTTAAAAAAATTACCGTTTGGGAGAAGAATTGCAGCCATCAATTTTGCACATAAAAACTTAGGTGTGTTTGATTGGGCTTTTTTTTTGATAGAAAATATTTTTATCACAAATTTTCCACCAATTGTAGTGTTTGATAGCTTATATATTGTATGAAATTATTTTCTAAAAAACTATCATTTTCCATATTTTATTTTTAAAAGGTGGAAAATGAAACTTGCCAAACCCATTGGAAAATATCATTTTCCACAAAAAATAACTATTTTCAGTGGAAAATACAATCAAACATCCAAATTAAGTTTTTCATGAAAAAATTTAAAATTTCATGGATTTCTTTCCTAGGAAAGTATTTCCATGGAATTAATTTCTTTTCCACATATTTTTCCACTTTGCAATCAAACACACCCTTAATTGTAAACAAATCAAGTCTCTTTTTTTTTTTTCCTCAAAAGAAAACAGAAGGAGGCGAGAATATATTGACTTAATTTCTCAAAAGAAACGGTGAGGTTGGACACGAGGAGAAAACGAGAAGACATGAATTAATTGGAGGGTTTTCGGCTGTAGGTTTTTACTGGTAGAGTTTTTATTTTATTCGGCTGTTAGTTAGGTTGTAGCTTTAATACCAGCCGGCCCAGACCCAAGCCCAGAGCAAACATTACTTAAATTTCCAATAATATCACAAATTTCCATGAAAAATAACTATTTTTTGTGAAAAATAATGACAATCAAACACCCAAATTAAGTTTTTTTTTATTTCCTAGCTATCATTTTCCATAATTTCTTCTAAAATAGTGGAAAATGAAACTTGCCCAACCCATAGGAAAATATAATTTGCCATGGAAAATAACTATTTTTCGTGAAAAATAATGACAATAAATACCCAAATTAAGTTTTCCATGAAATTTTTTAAAATTTCATGAAATTATTTTTCTAAGAAAATAATTTCATAGAATTAATTTTGTTTCCATATCTTTTCCACCTTACAATCAACGCACCCTAAATAAATTTGGTGCCCCCAATAATTTGGTGCTCTGGGCTTGGGCCCTGTATGCCCTGGGCCGGCTCTGGTCCATCATAATAATAACATCCATACATTACAATGTTTTTTTCATAAAATTTGAGTGGCATCCCACTTTTTTTACCCTAATTCAAGGTGCACCCAACACAATTACAATAATGTAAGATAACCTCCACTTTTGACGAAAATCGTCCTTCACTGACGGTCAAGCTATTTGACAATTTTTTTTGACTAAATTACCCTTGTCTCCTTCCCTTTCCTCTGCCCCCACGCCCAAACCCCCGCCCCCGCCGCTGGCAGACCGCCTTCCACCCCCTCCTCGTCGCTGGTGGTCCCCCTCCCAGTGCCACCACCCACACAGCCCCTGTAGCGTTCCGCTTTCGATAGGCGACGGACTTCATAATATGCTTGTGTCGAGTCAGATCGGTCGGGAACTTAGATGGCCATCTGATTCGATCGCTGAGCTTGGTAAATGATAACACCTTGCGGCATCGATCAAAATCGATTTAGACGGATGTTACGAGAATCGATCCAACTAATGGAACGACTTCTGTTTGAATAAGTCCTAGATGCAGCGGGCTGCGTCTCGGTGAATGAGCTCTATATAAGAGTCCTTTCGACGGGACCGGACCGCTGTATGGTTTTCTTGGAGCTTTTGTCGCTGGGTTTTGATGAAGTGCTTTTGCGTCATTTTTCTGAATGTAATTTACGAATTTCGAAGTGAGGGAATAAAGAAGGAATCCTAACAAAGTGTTGGTGCTATTGCAGGAGCTCGCGTAACTAACGCTTGAACGTTGCGAAGCGCTTCGACGGTCAACACGATCAAAGAACTTGGTGGGTGATTCGGCCCTTTCTTTTCTACTCTGTCCCCCAAACGAAATTACTTTGCCTCGAATTCATTCAAATCGACGATGCCAAGTTAAACACATACCAATCCACTAAGGTCAAGAACTCGGAAAAAACGTATCGATTTAGAGTAATTTACTCTGAAAATATAAGTTTCGCACATAAACGAGAAAGTTTAAGGTTCTAGTAAAAAAGATAGACTATTTTACGTACTGCAAAATAATATGAAACGTCGATCATGGGTTATGATGCCTCGGACAATTTGGTGCCTACGGGACACTAAATCGGAAGTACGGCCTTGGGGAAAATAATTCGTTGCATGAGTTGGGAGAAATGATAATGTCACTCAATACTGTCCGCGCTCTACAAATCCGTCCGCACATATTAAACAGTTCACGCATTGGCATGGTCATGGACAGCTTGTGCACAAGTTGAACTTTCTTCGATGCGGTATCCGGGGCATCGGAACCGAATCGACCTAGGGGTAATAAACAAATTCGTGCTTCGGCGCGAGACATTGCGAGACCTGCAGCAAGGCTTGCAACCCAAGCTGACAGGCACGTCGTAGTGCCATATAAAAGTCTCTCATGGTGCATAGCATCAATGACCGCACATATAAGATAGAGCATGCTCACCTATTGTCTTATGCAGGTAGTAAATATTATCTGTATTTTATGAAGGGACGAGCACGGCCGTGGTAAGAAATGTGATAAATCGCCATGTTCTACTGTATGCTTTATTACTTCAAAGATGGCTATCGATATGAACTGAATTCATTTAGTTCTAAATAGAAAGACAACTCTAAAGCATGCCTACCTTAACAATCAGAGTCAGTTTAGACGAGTGGGTTCGTCTCATCCACTTAGCAAGTGTGCTAATCTCCTCCCCCAAATTCTCCAGGTGAGGCGGGCGCTCTAAACTGAAGTTGAAGTGCGGAGAGGCGTTTTGAAGCTCTTCCTATGCTGAAGTATTTTGAAGCCAATTCAATCGAAGGCTTATGTATAAATGGGCGAATGTATGGAACGGCAAGTGTTAGTTCAGGCAGCTTGTCGAGTATGTTTTCTTTTGTTTTCAATCAATGTAGCCGCAACAGCATCCAATGTAATTACGACTTGCACTTCGTTGCAAGCTATGAATGAAAAGCATATTTCTATCTTCCTATACTGCGTCCCAATTTGATGTGATTTGTGAAGTTTCAACTTGGCATTTCAATATAAAAATCAACGTAACGTTCTTGTCTTGTACGAGTGCAATTCCAGACTCGTACGGCATCACACCTTAGCGAGGACGATCGATTCGGCAAAATAATACCGGGGACAAACGGTTTGTCGACTCGGGACGTGATAGCCCCCGCCGCTGCTCCCGTGCCCTGCCGCTGTGGGCTGTCGCCGCTGCTGTTGCTGCCCACCCACCCTCTGCTGCCACGTCGTTCCTACTCCCTCGTCGTCACCGACAGTCAGGGGCGGCCCTGGCCCAGGGCAGGCCGAACGACAGCCCAGAGCCCCCTGACGAAAGGGGGCACCAACATGGAACTGTCTATAATAGAACTAGTATGTATCATGTGTCATTTTTACCAAAATGCATTGTGGTGTAGTGGTTATAATGCTGGACTTATATTTAAGAGGTCATCGGTTCAAATCTTTACTATAACAAAATTTTATTTTATTTATACTTTTTTTACATTATATATGGGGACCTATTTTGGAAGTTTCGTCTCGGACCTCCAACAGCTTAGGGCCGGTCCTACCGGCGGTCCCCCTCCCCAGCGCCCCCCCCTCCCCCCCCCCCCCCCCCCCCCGCCACTGCTGCCGCTGCGGGCTACTGCTCTTATTCCCACCGGCAGTGGGGGGAGCGAAGGCACGCCGGTGGTGGGGAGGGGCAGCCAAGGGGGAAGGGGGATACGAGGAAGAAGACGAGAGTATTTTCGTCAAATTTTTTTAATCAAAACAGTTGACCGTCGGTGGAGGACGGTTTCGTCAAAAGTGGGAGTACCTTACATTATTGTAATTGTATGAGATGCATCTTAAATTAGGGTAAAAAATGGGGTGCCACTCAATTTTTTTTTTTTTTGAAAAATATATTACAATGTTAATACAGCAAAGTACAAAAGATCAAATTGTCCAAGGATGATCATGTGAAATATCTACTTGCTAATAAGGTACAATTAATGATTAAGAGAATGAGAGATGAATTCTCAAGTGGCTGGACTCTTCAAGAACTCACCATAGACATCTAATATATTTATAGTAGTCGATGGCTAGTAGATGGTTATAAGATGTGATTACACATCTTCTATTATATAAAGAGGCTTCAAAACGGCTCAAAAATAAGTCGTCTAAGTCGTGTGAATATCATCAAACATTTAAATAATTTAAAAATAATAATAAGTAACTAAATAACTACCTAATATTCCACTAATTATTAATAAAAAAAATCTAACCAAGTATTTATCTATCTAATAAGATATGTTTAAAACTAAATAGTTTAACTCAAGTGGTTAAGATAGAAAGTATTTTTCTTGTTTGCTTGAGTTCAAATCCTAAATTTAATAATTTTTTATAATAAATTATATTTAATTTTTTAACAATTTTTTTGCACGTTAACATTAGTAGCATATATAAGTATATCTGTAATTGTTCGTTGTACACAATCAACCAGT
The DNA here is from genome assembly GCA_029216955.1 of Iris pallida. NCBI lineage: Eukaryota > Viridiplantae > Streptophyta > Magnoliopsida > Asparagales > Iridaceae > Iris > Iris pallida. The sequence goes on along the minus strand of JANAVB010025196.1, from coordinate 74,363,394 downwards.
TTTGAGTCTGACATAACTAACTGTAACGATTCCAACTTTTTTGAGATTTGTTTAGGGTTCCAATTTAAAATATTAATGGAAATTGAGAAAAATTGGAGAAGTCAAAGAATTGAAGACAAAGTAGGCTGTGTTTGATTGGGCATTTTTTCCATGAAAAATATTTCCACCACAAATTTTCCACCAATTGTAATGTTTGATAGCTTATATTTTCTATGGAATTATTTTCCAAAAAACTATCATTTTCCATATTTTCTTCTAAAATGGTGGAAAATAAAACTTCTCTAACCCATAGGAAAATAACATTTTCCATGGAAAATAATTATTTTCGTGGAAATATTGACAATCAAATAACCAAATTAAGTTTTCCATGAAAATTTTTAAAATTTCATGAAATTTTTTTCCTAGAAAAATAATTCCATGGAATTAATTTCTTTTCCACGTATTTTTCACCTTGCAATCAAACACACCTGTAGTGAATCCCATAACCATGCTGCTTCACGCTTGGTGGTTGTCCATTAAGGGACCAGGATTTTGTGTTCCAGTTGGTCTTAAGAAAATAGAAGCAAATGCATTTGGTAGGGGCACAACTTGGACGGGCTAAATCCGAGCCCAATAGGATAAATCTGCTAACGGATTTGGTAAGGATCGAAGGTAATCGGATTCCGGTTCCGGTTAAAATATTTGAGTACGATAAAAAAAAAAATGGTTGGCTTTCGGTTCATGTGTCGGATTATCCAAGGAATCCAAAATTCGACATATGTATAATTTATATATACACTGTTTTATACGTCTTAAATAAAAAGTTTAAAATCTAAAAAAATTTCAGCCAACCTCTTCAACTCCTTATCATAAATCTCATTTCAGTTTGTATTTTGTAATGATTGAGACTTAATTGCTATTTGATTATGTGTTTAATATCAATCTTGTTTAAAATTATTTTAAATATTATATTAGAACCCAATAAATCCGATGGATTCGACCCAACACGAGGAACATGGGTTCTTTTTCTATTCCTCCGAACTCAACCTTGGGCTTCATGTGTTGAACCTGATGTCGGGATAGACTTGTATGATTCATTGGGTTAGGCTTAAGTTGAGCTCAAATCCAACCCAACCCACCGGAGTTACACCCCTATTTTGGGTGGTCAGTTTAGGCTTCTCCGGAAAACTAAGGCTAATAAAACCATATTAGGCCGTGTTCCTTCTCTTTCAAACAATGAAATTGAGTTTGGAATTAAAAGTAGGGATGTTGGGATCCAAATTTCTCTCTATCTACAATTTTTTTTTTCTTTACAAATTTACTTAAGGGTGCGTTTAGTTGCAAGAAGTTAATTCCACGGAATTATTTTACTAGAAAAAATCTATAGAAATTTAAATTTTTAGGCTTAATTGCTACTTGATACCCTCAACTATTACCATTTTTCAACTTGGTACCCTAAACTTTTTTTTGTAACAACTTGATACCCGAATATTATTTTGGACAAAAATTCCCCTACCCCTAACCCCCCCTCCCCCGTGCTAGCTTCGCCCCCCCTGCTAGCTCCGGCCGCAGCTCCCTCCCCCCCAACCCCCTTGCTCGCTTCAGGCCATCCCCCCCCCCCCCCCCCCCCCCCCCCCCCCACCACCCTCTCGCTCCGGCCGTCCGCCCGCTCCCGCCTCTCCCCTAGGGCTCGGCAGCGGGAGGAGGGGGGCTGGGAAGGGGGTGCGGAGCGGGAGGCGGGGGCAGGAGGTGGCCCGGAAGCAAGGCGGGGGGGGGGGGGGGGGGGGGGGGGGGGGGGAGGTCGGCCGGAAGCGAGGAGGGGGGGGGGGGGGGTCGGCCGGAGCTAGCAGGGGGGTGGCCGGAGTGGGGGAGGAGGTGGAGGGAGGGAAGGGATAAGGGCATTTTGGAGTTTTTTTAAAATGTTAGGTATTAAGTTGAAAAAAAAAAAAAATAGTTGAGGTATCAATCTGTTACGAAAAAAAGTTTAGGGTATCAACTTGAAAAAGTGTGATAGTTGAGGGTAGCAATTAGCAATTAAGCCAAATTTTTATTATGGAAAATTTGAATTCTTTTGGTTTGGAAGTTGGCCAAAGAAATCTAAGAATTAGACCATCTCCAATGGTGATTTCTAAAATTGAGTTCTTATCCTACTTGGCATTGTACTTTAAGGAGATTTCTATACTATTTGGAAGAGTTTCTACATAAAAATTGTAGACAAACAAAAATGCTCTCCAATGTGTAAAAGGGCCAATTTAATGGTGCGGGGTCCAATAATAATTGTCATGAGAGATAGGAGAATTTTTATGAGAGTTTCTACATGTAGAAATTCTCCTAGAAAGTTTTCATCCTATATCATTGCCATATAGGATAGAAATGGTGATAAAAATTACCATTGGGAGAAGTTTTTTCTCAAATGAATTTCTTCCATAGAAGTAGGGAAGATAGAAACCCCCATTGAAGATGGTCTTGGGGCTTATAGGCAGGTTCATTAAAATGTAAGAGGAAAGGTAAGAAATTTAGGCGGAGGAAAATCATCATTTCCGTTGCTATGAACCTATCCCTCCTTATCTAAAAAACAATAAAAATAGAAAACTAAAATAAATCAAATCAAATAAAATCAAATAAATTAAAATCAAATCAAATCAAATCAAGTTCCTTCATTAGCTTAAGAACTCGTGGGAATGAAGAAGTTTCCTAAAGCCAATCTTTTCTTTCTCGCCTAGCCATGTCCTGCCATTCTTCATCTTCTCGCATAATTTAAGGACATCAAGGTGAATTTTATTTATTTAGTTTGAATACTTGTATTCTATGTCCCCACATAATTATAGGTATGTTACTTATTGTGGTATTTAGAGCAGAATAACACGACTATATATAGTATCATGGGAGTTTGGTTGTTTGGAACCTATAAAATTTAGAAGAAGAAAAAAAAAGGAGGAACAGTGTTAGTAGATCTCATGGTCAAGTTTTTGTTTCCTCAATCCTAAATTATTTTGTTTGATTGAGAAAAAAAACTAAACTATGAATCCGAAGAACTAAAGCTTGAGACCCACCATTCACTAAACTTAAGTTCTCTAAGTTGCCAGTTTGGCTTGCTTAGCCAAGGAACTTGAAAAACCTACTCCTATGTTTTATGGGACAAGTTAGGGCTAATGTTCATGTCCTTCCAACTTTTCAACTTTTCTATCTATATAATAAAGCGAAATAGTAACCAAATTTTTTCAATTTAAATAGTCGAATTACTAAAGAGTGACCGAAGCACGACGACTTCTAAGCACCTCAATACATCCTTCCTGTAATGAATCTTTACATTGATGAAGAAAATCTTGCACTTTTTCGTCATTCGCTTTCAAACGTTACAGTTATGCAAAATTATCGAACGAGTTTTAATATCAATTAGTGGACCGCGGGCTCCCATAAAGATGTACGCTTCCATAAAGATTATGAATCATCAACAAAAATAAGCTTTGCCCATCGGTCGAAAAGTATTTAGTAATTGGGTTCTTTCATTCTTGATCTCCGAACATCCAGAAAGGAGCGCTTGTCTTATTAAGTATATTTTAAGAACTAAACATAATCTTAGGCTGTGTTTGATTGGGTTATTTTTTTCATGGAAAATATTTCCATCACAATTTTTTCAGCAATTGTAGTGTTTGATAGTGTATATTTTTCATGAAATTATTTTCCAAAAATCTATAATTTTTCATATTTTCCTTCAAAATGGTGGAAAATAAAACTGGTCCAGCCCATAGAAAAATATCAATATCCATAAAAAATAACTATTGTCCGTATAAAACAACGACAATCAAGCACCCAAATTAATTTCGTAAAAAAAATTTCATGGATTTTTTTTTCTAGTAAAATAATTCCGTAAAATTAATTTATATTTCACTTTGTAATCAAACGCACCCTTGGCAGATGTATGTTGGATTATTCAATAATATGGGGTCACACGTGTAAAATTAATTATGTTGGGCTATCTAAATAATTAAGCCAAATTAAAGTGGTCTATTTGAAAATTGGCTTAAGGGTATAATTGTCATGTAATTAATGTGTAGATACTGGAGATAATTCTAATTTGATGAGGGGCCAAATTAGAAATATCAAAACATATAAATATATGTATTTATTAGAGTTATGATCCCCAACTTATACGGCCACCAAAAGAGAGATTTTCTCTTTTTCTCTTCTGCATCCCCATCAACAGAAAGAGAGGGACAAAAGATTCGGGTTCTCTTTGTTATTAAGGGTCGTAACAAGTTGGAAGATCGAACCCCATAAAAGGACGACCGCTTCAAGATCCATTAAGCCTAGCAATGGATTCAGGTACGCTTCCGCAATTTTTATTATGTTTTTTATCTCATGGATCGACATGGTACAATAAATTTCTATCAAGTGGTATCAGAGCCTCCCTGTTTGATTCATGAGTTTGAAGTTGTCAGGTTTAATTTTTGTTTTTGTTCGGAAACCCTAGATCGTTTGATCTAATCTAATTTATGGTTCCTATTTTTTCATCAAAATTGAGATATGCATACAATTATATAATGTAGTTGTTGATGTGTTCTTATGTACATATATATTATATCGCACTGGTTATAGTTTCGGTCCTTCGAATATTGGCCTGAAAATATTTGTTAACAAAATGTTCATATTCTGATGATGAGAGTTTGCATTTCTCGGACCGAGATGCCACTCCACGGATTTTTTTTTTTTGGGTTATCGCAACAACAAGCTATAGCCTCAAACCTTTAATTGATTCAGGTCATGATGGAGGAATATATGGTGGTTTGTTGTGCTTTTACCATCTTAGAATGTAAGATTATGTATATATATTTTGGTTCCTTTTTTTTTTAATTTCTTCCATTGTTTAGTGTAACACGATGGCTATAATAGTTTTGGGTTCTCCAATTTTTTATTTCTTCCATTGTTGTGCACTAAGGGCTTAGCAACAAGCCATGAACTACTAGTTTCTTTTATGTTTGTTCACATGGATTCAGCTTCTTAACTTGGTTTCAAAGAACCAAATAATGGTTCTGTTGATATTTTTTGGTTCGGCAATAAAAAATAAAAAATAAAAAATAAAAAAAAAATTGTGCAGGTCTGATTTTGCAATGGACACACAAAAGGAAGAAGATTACTTTAACATGTCAACTTGGGATTTACTCAAGATTTGAGTGCATCTTATAAGGAAATATTGTATGAGATTTGCCTCATGAGTAATATTCCATAAAACTTTAGTATGTTAGTGATATATTTGTTTTGATCTCTGATGGAGTCAACAAAGTTGGAATTTCTGAATATTCTCTGTTGTGAACACATAAATTATGAAATGGTATGCATGTACATACTATATTTTATTGCCGGCCACCTACTATAATTTTATAATATTAGAAAGTCTACTAGGGCAAGCTTTCAATATTGTATGCAATATCATAAAGATATTGGATGATTATCTTCTGTATGGTTTATTAGAAGAATATTATCCTCTTTGGATATATATTTTCAGTAGATTTTTTTTGATGTAATCTTTTCATGCATATATTCAGTAAAATTTGTTACTGTAATCTGTTGACTTATGATTATTTGAATTGAGTAATAATCTTTTAAATATGCATGTACTTAAAATTTTGGACATGATTCAGTTTTGTAAAATTTAATTAACATTCAAATTTTTGGTGCCTTTTGTGACTAGCAATAGTTGTCTGATATTCTAAATAGACCCATTGAAACAAGACGTCGCCAAAGTGACCTCTCTTGTGTAGATGTTCTATGAGAGATGTTAGATGTTTGTGTGTGTACATTCATGCGGGTATTAGCCGGCCCAAAGGAAGGTTAATACTTGGTCGAATTGCACACATACTTGTGGTGATAAATGTGTGACAATTATAAGGTTTACATGTGAATAAAAACCCGATCCAAAGATAGGCTTATTATTTGACATGACTTATTGTCAACATTTGATCATTACACCAAGAGTACCACTTGCAGTTAATATCACTGTCCAAAGACTTGATATTAATGATGTACTAGGTATCTTGAGATGGGGTTCACCATTATTTGAATTTGTTTAACTATATTTTACTCTTTGGTTATTAATTAGAGCATGTATATTTTTGTTTCTTTATTCTCTTTACAGTTAATGTTGCTATAATATCTGCCAATAAGAATTTAATTTTTATGTTCAATGGGATAAATTTTAAAGGCAAAAAGAAAATGAATACAGTAGCTGCTAAGGATCAAGCTCAAAAGAAACAACAATATAAAACTAAGGGTTGTTCTTTTGTGATAAAGCAGGACACATAAGAAAAAAATGTACAAAGTATCACGCATGGCATATAAAGAAATATACATTGCTAAATTTGGTCTGTTCTGAGGTTAATTTAGATTTAGTACCTAAAAACACGTGGTGGTTAGATTCTGGTGCTACTACCCACATTAGTGTTTATAGACAAGGTCGTCTGAGCTACCGAAGCCAAATGATGGTGAAAGATACATCTATGTGGGTGACGGCAAATCGGAAGAAGTGGAAGCAATAGGATATTTTAGGTTATTTTTAGGAATCGATTATTATTTGGATTTGATAGACACTTATTGTATCGTCTTTTAGACAAAATTCGGTTTCAATTTTCTTAATTGATAAATCTGGTTATCATTGTTCACTTGGAAATAATAAGTTTAGTCTATCTTTAAATTCAAATATTATTGGTAACGGTTTTCTTAAGGTTTATGATAACCTATATTCATTTAAAACTATTGCATCTTACAATGAAACCTTGCAAGTGGAGTCATATGGTACTAAATGTAAAATTAACAATAAATATTTTTAGTCTCATTATGACATAAGCGATTAGGTCACATCTCTAGAAATAGAGTTGAACGATTTGTGTCTGATGAGATTTGGATTTTATTGACTTTATAGATTTTAATGTCTATATTAATGTGTAAAGGAAATACAGACCAAAGTTAAATTATAAACAACTACTTTATTGGCTATGCTGACAGATCGAGGGGTTAATAATTATACGGTCCCACATAAATAAATTTTTTGAGATGAGAAGTGTAATATTTTTTAAGGATGTTGAGTTTGGGGGAGAAATAAAGTCAAAGTCATTATCTTTGAGGAGGAATCGATTGTGATTCCTATTATCACTTTTTGACGATGTGCAAAATTTTGTACCTGTCATTGATCAAGAAGTGAATTCGGAGCCTCAACAAGACAATGTCAAATTACCTCTACAAGTCGTTGTTGAGATACCTTGACAAGATAATGTAGCGGCACCCCCATTCAAGATAAGGTAATTATTTCTGAGGAACAAACTCAACAACCTCAAGAACCGGTAATGTTAAGATGGTTCACAAGAGAAAGGAGAAATATAATTTCGGATAATATTGTCATATTTCTCTAGGAACGTGAGAAAAACTATGGAATATTGGAAGGTGATTCAATCATCTTCCGTTAGGCCATGGAAAGTTTCAACTCTTAAAAGTGGATTGAGGAAATAAATAAGGAGTATAAGTCTATGCAAGACAATAAAGTTTAGGAACTTGTCACATTACCAAAAGATACGAAGTTCATTGGTTGAAAATGGACATTTAAAACCAAAAAAGATTCGAAAGGATAATGTGGAGAGGTATAAAGTACATCTTGCAGCTAGTGACTTTACTCAAAAGTTAACGATTGATTTTAAAGAGACTTTCTCTTCGGTATCTTTGAAAGACTCTTTTAAAACAATTACAGCACTTGTTGCACATTTTGATCTTGAGTTACATTAAATGGATATCAAAATTGTGTTTCTCAATGGTAACATCGATGAAACAATTTATATGGTACAACCAAAAAATTTTGTGTCGAAAAACCCAAAGAATATGGTTTGCAAATTGACAAAATCTATTCATGGACTCAAGCAGGATTCTCGTCGAAGGTACTTAAAGTTTTACCAGTGATTATCTCGTTTGGTTTTTGAGATAAATACTATTAAAGATTGTGTATATCACAAGTTCAGTGGGAGTAAACAATTTTCTTTAGTTATATATGTTGATGACATACTGCTTGCCAAAAATGATATAAGTATATTGTACGACACTAAAAATTTCTACCAAATAACTTTCAGAAGAAATATCTTGATGTCGTTTCTTTTGTATTAGGAATCCAGATATACCGTGATCGTTCTTGGGATATTCTTGGATTATCACAAAAGATTTATATCAATAAAGTGGTTAAAAGATTTGGCATGTAGGAATGCAAACAAGGTGACAACCCTTTCGTTAAAGGAGACAAGTTCAGTCTCAGTCAAGTGCCCTAAGATTAGCCTTAAAATTAAAAAAATATATACAATAGATTTTCCATTCATGACCAGTTGTAGGAAGTCTAATGTATGCTCAAGTATGTACGTGTTAGGATATTGCGTACATATTCAGATCTTAGGAAGATATTTTAAGCAAATATGGATGGATCATTGGGTAGCAGCCAAACTACTTAAGTAATTAATAGAGAACAAAGAATTATATGCTCTTTGTAGGAGATCGGATAATTTTGGAGATCATAAGGTATTCCGACTCCAATTTTACTGGATGCCAACACAACAGGAGATCCACATCAGGTTTTGTTGATTGGTGGAGATATATTTTAGATTAGTGTCAAACAGCACTCATAATTTCTTCTACCATGGCAACAAGGTTTATAACATCTTGTGAACCATCTATTTATGGAATATAGTTGCAAAATCTTGTCATAAGGCTGCGCCTACAGGAGAGGGTGTTGAAAGACCACTCAAATTATGGTGTGACAATGAATCAACAATACTGTATTCCAATAACAACATAAACTTGTATAAGTCAAAGGATATTGACATAAAATTTCTAGTTGTGAAGGAAAGAATTCAAAATGGTTTAAGTGTTCATATAGCACATTAGGACAAACTCCATATTAGCGGATCCGCTCACAAAAGTATTATCACCTAGGATCTTTCATGAGCATACTGCTCATATGGGTGTTATCTTAATTAAGAATATGGCAATACAGTGGGAGTTTGTATTTTATGTATTTTGGTGCTATTTGGTTTTGGACACATTTATGTATTAAAGTATTTTGGATATTTATCTGATCAGATATATGGAAATTCAGTTCATTATGTTTTCGTTATGTTAAAGTATTGACCTCATTAAAGTTAAGGAGGACCAGTTAGAAATAGACATGTATTGATCACATTGCGTGTAATTTTCATGCTACACATCCATGATTGATCTATGTCGTTTAGCTATATTGGTATATGTGACCATTGATGGTTTAGTTACGCTATATGTGACGAATACCGCTTTGATCCTATATTGATATGGTTAATGAACGAGATTGTCCGGATATACCCTAAGAATTAAGATAGCAATTTATAAGCTCACTAAGGTTAACACAATTATAAGGTTACATATGTGGCCTAGTGGGAGATTGTTGGATTATTCAATAATATGGGGACACACATGTAAAATTAATTATGTTGGGCTATCTAAATAATTAAGCCAAATTAAAGTAGCCTATTTGAAAATTGGCTTAAGGGTATAATTGTCATGGAATTAATGTGTAGATACCGGAGATAATTCTAATTTGATGAGGGGCCAAATTAGAAATATCAAAACATATAAATATATGTATTCATTAGGGTTATGGTCCCCAACTTACACTACTAAAATATGCTCTATTAGCGACGTAATTTAGCGACGGAATAAAATAACGTCGCTAAATATCGAATATAGCGACTCCTTTCTATAGACATCGCAAAACATCGCTGAATAGCGATGTTCAGCGACACATTATTAAAAATGTCGCCATATATTAAAATGTTTGCGACGTTTAGCGACGTCTCCTCTTGACGTCGCTAACTTTTTTACTTAGGGCACACTGTTTTCTTTTTCCCCCTCACTCGAAAATTTTAGAATTTTCTTTTTCCCTCTCGACCCCCGGCTACTCCCTCCCCCCCGGCGACCCCTTCCCCCCCGGCGACCCCTTCCCCCCCGGCGACTCCCTCCCCCCTCCGGCGACCCCTACCCCCCCCCCCCCCCCCCCGTCGAGCTCCTCCTCCCCCAATCTGAGCTCCTCCTCCTATTCCTCAGGTAAACCCTAACCTAACTCCTCTCCCTCCTCCTCCTCCTCTCCTACGGACACACACACACACACACGGACACACACACACACACACACACGGACACACGGACACACACACACACACACAGACACACACGGACACACGATTAGGGGTACAACTTGGGCGGGCTAAACCCGAACCCAATCGAATAAACCCGTTAATGGGTTGGGTTAGGGTTGAAGATACTCGGATTCGGGCTCGGATTTGGGTTAAAATATTTGAACCCGATCAACAATCAGGTTGGGCGCGGGTTCATGTGTCGGGTTACCCGACGAACCCGAAATATTGTGTGTGTGTCTCTTTATATTTGAGAGTTTATATATATATATATAGGTGTCTTGATATATGTATATATATGTTTATTGGTTGTGTGTGAGTTTGAGTGAGAATGGAGGGAGTTGTTGTGGTAAGTTGTGGTTGTAGTTGTGGTGTTGTTGTGGTGGTTTGTGGTGGTGTTCATGGTGGTTGAAGGGGGGATTGAGACGAACATATGCAGCAGCAGTTAGGCCGGCATATGCAGCAGCAGCAGCATATGCAGCAGTATCATTCATTCGGCCATCCATTCACCATCCATCCATTCATTCATCCATCCATTCATCTATCACATATAGCAGTCCATTCATTTATTCATTCACCCATTCACCATTCATTTATTCATTCACCCATTCACCATTCATTCATTCATTCATTCATTCATTCATTCACCCATTCACCATTCATCCATATCCATTCATTCATCCATCCATTCATCCTTCACATATAGCAGTCCATTCATTTATTCATTCACCCATTCACCATTCATTCATTCATTCATTCGCCCATTCACCATTCATTCATCCATTCACCCATTCACCATGCATTCATCCATTCATCCTTTTCATCAAAAATAGTCACTTAACTCCCTTCATGTTGTGTGTGTGTGTTGTTAGTGAGTTGAGCGTTTAGTTAGAAGAGTATGTTAGTGGTTAGATAATATGTTAAGGAAAGGTTTGGTAATAGGATGTGGTTTGTGTTAGAGAGTGAGAAAATTGTAGAAGATATGTTAGTAAGATTTTATATTAGAAGTTTTGTATTAGAGTTAGATGTGGGCTAGAGTGAGCGTGACAGGTTGAGGTATCTTGTGATACCAAGATGGTATCACAAGATAATTAGGATTTACCCTAGCTATGAAAGGGTAAGGTAATAGGGTAAGTTAAGGTAATTGCCTAGAAGCTAAGGTATGAGTCTAAGGTGTTAGGATATGGTTAGAAATTGATTGTCTTGGTTGGTAATGGTTAGGATTAGTGCTCTTAGACTAGTTTTGACCTCGGTTGACGATTTTGACCAAAAGTCAATGAAAGTCAACCGAAAGTCAAACTTAGCCTAAAAGTGACTAGAATTGACCCGAAACCAAACCAGAGTTGACCAGTTGACTGAAAGTCAACAGTTGGTCAATATTACCCGATGGACCCGATCCAACCCGATCCTCCGGGCTTGGTCTTGGGCTTCATATGTTGAACCCGAGGTCGGGCCGGGCTTGGGCTCGGATTAGGCTTATGATTCATCTGGTTGGGCTCGAGTTGACCTCAAGCCCGACCCAACCCGCCCGAGTTGCACCCCTACACACGGTTACCATGTCTCTCTACTATAATATACACTAGGAAATTCGGACACTGCAAATATCGGTGTTTGTTCCATGTCTATGTCTAGTGAAGGACAATTGCCTAGACTTAGTCAACTTCATCCAGTTTGACTAGTTTGTCCAAGATATTGACTTAGTCAACTCAACTTCACCCAGTTTGACTAGTTACTGTGCTGAACATGTGTGTCCATTTTTGCAAAATTATTTCCAAATGGATATGAATTACTACTTGCGGAATCATTCATGGATGTACAATCGTCGTCCTGATGATATGTGTGTTGTGCGGGATGAATACATAGCGGGAGTAGAGTAGTTCCTGCAGTTTGCTAAGGCGTTCCCTCAGTACATGGACGACACCAAAATTAAGTGTCCGTGTGTGAAATGTCATAACGTAAAATATTATCCAGAAGTGGAAGTGACATATCATTTGTTATGAGTTGTATGTATTGGCCCTATGATGTGTGTCTGTGATGATGTTTGTGATGATATAAAGTGCAGTGTAAAGTGTAAAGTGCAGTGTGCAGGATTTGAATATAAAGTATAGTGTGCAGTGTGCAGGATTTGAATATAAAGTGCAGTGTGCAGGATTAGTGTTTAAACTGTATATAAAGTGCAGGATTTGTGTTTAAACTGTATATAAAGTGCAGTGTGCAGGATTTGAAAACTGCATTTTTTTTAATGTTCCAGCATGTTAGCGACGGATTGTGACGTTTGGCGACGGATCTGCGACGCGGAAGTACGTCGCAAATATGTATCTGAATGTCGCTAACTGCGACGGACCGTCGCTAAACGTCGCTCAGCATGCTGACATGGCAAACCTTGCCATGTCACCACATGCGACGAATAGTCGTCGCTATATACGTCGCTAAATTGGCGACGTACTACAAATGTCGCCGAACGTCGCTAAGTTTGCGACGTTTTAGCGTCGTAGACTATTCGTCGCAACAGCGACGATTGGCGACGAACTTTTGATCTGCGACTAGCTTTTCGGCGACCTGCTTATTCCGTCGCTAATTACGTCGCTAAATTAATTTAGCGACGTATTTTTACTTATTAGCGACGTTTTTGGACGTCGCTAATATGACTCATTCTAGTAGTGTTATACGGCCACCAAAAGAGAAGTTTTCTCTTTTTCTCTTCTGCATCCCCATCAACAGAAAGAGAGGGACAAAAGATTCGGGTTCTCTTTGTCATTAAGGGTCGTAACAAGTTGGAAGATCGAACCCCATAAAAGGATGACCACTTCAAGATCCATTAAGCCTAGCAATGGATTCAGGTCTGCTTCCACAATTTTTATTATATTCTTCATCTCATGGATCGACAGGGTATAATAAATTTTTATCAATGTATAGTGCCAAAGGGGGCAGTTGGTTCCCAACTAGCCAATGCCTTTGTTTAAGATTGATATAAGAAGCCAAACCCATACAAGTTATGGTTACCACTAATTATATAATAGTCAATTATATCAAACAAAACCAGTTACCCCTGCTAATATAAAATCTTCATCCCTCAAGTGCACGTAGCATCACTTGATCTAAAGAAATACCAAATATTTCACTTCCAAAAGTTTTGATAGCTTAAACATGACTAGTTTAATATTCTACATCTATTTGCTGATGATCAAATTTCCAGCCTACTAATTGTTTCACTATATAAATACAAGTGTTTCATAGTCGTAAATAATTTTCTTTTTGTAGTGTCATGGATCACATTTGAATCAAACAGTTTTGCAATCAAGACACATGTAGAAGTGTAGATGTAGCTCATGACCGTGAGATACATGATTGATGGCGAAAGGTTCACCAAATCCACACTGATCAGCAATATTGCCGGCCATAAATTATTTGTTTTCTCTGCCATTGGAGCATTATCAAGCTTGGTTCCATATGCAATGAAGCTAGGGTTAGTCATGACAAAGTTTGCGTCCACGTTGAAGAAATAAGAGAGTACTCTGAGCAAGGGTGGAATCATCTTAAGGGCTAAGACTCCAGTCAGAACCGGTCCTAGGATAAGCCGGACAAGTCTTTGGGGCTTGGACAATCCCGCTAGGACAACCCCTCAGGCTCAGCATGATCCCACCAAAGATCTGGGTTACGGATAACCATCAGGACCAGTTGACAATAAAGGTCAAGGGGTAACCAAAATTAGCTTAGGATAGGACAACCCAACACTCCGGATGGACCCTGACTCTAGTCCACCTCATTTTTTGTTTCAGTTCATACCCACCATACTCCAGTACAACCTAGTCTAATCTAGTCCACCCAGTTCAAATTTCTGGTTCCTGTCGTTATTTCGAGTTAGGAAAAAAAAAGTTATTTGGATAATAGGAGAGTTCAAACACATTATATGTATGTACTACCGCAAGCTGCATGTGTTGCGCTAGTACTCGTAGTTTTATTTTAAATAAGAGCATCTCTTAATCAGTAATGAAGTGTAAAAGAATAGGCTAAAATGTCTCTTTCTCTCCACCAGTCTAAGAAAGCTACTTAATAGAAGTGACTAAACAACATGGTCACATTGCTTAATCATGATACGACATAAAAACTAGTATATACGATATCATCTTCGGGAGAAAAAAAAAGCACACCTTAAAGCAAACAAAAGAAATGTGAAGATGATAATTAAAATAAATTATAAAGGATAGAAGGCACGAGAATATATATATATATATATATATATATATATATATATATATATATATATATATATATATATATATATACTTATAAATGTACGTGCAAAGCACGTATGATAACGTATAATAAAACAATTATTCAATTATAGTCAAATATTTTTTCTAGCTCATGTGGTTAAGGTGGGAGGTTTTCTTCTTGTTTGGTTGAGTTCGATTCCCCATTTTGATATATATATATAACAAATTTAAAAAAAATTTAACAATTTTTTTTACATAATTTATTATTATTTTTAAAATGGTTGATAATATACACGGCTTAGACGGCTCATGATTGAGCTGTTTTGAAGCCTCTTTTATAAATATATATATATATATATATATATATATATATAAATATATATATATATATATATATATATATATATATATATATATATATATATATATATAAATATATATATATATATATATATATATATATATATATATAAGGCACAACATCGGAGTTTTGGTGCACTGGAAAGAAATTTAACATGATATCAAAACTATATTCTGTAGAGCCTAAAAATCAAGTTGCGCCTTCAATATACTGATCAGTGATCAAGTTGCGCCCCAAAAGTCTACTTGCACCACTAATATGAAGCAGATTGCGCCATCGATCAGATTGCGCCTGATATCAGACTGCGCCCAATCTTTTTGCGCCAAAGTCTACGTGGCATCTGACACTTAATGCTCATCATTACCTGACCATACTGACGACTGACACAACAGAGAACGAGAAAAATCTCTTTGAATCTCGTGAAGTGTGCCGCTCAAGGAAAAGTTGGTGGACAGTTGTCCTGTACATTTCGTGAGTTGTGCCCAGGCGCAATCTAAACAAAATCCTTAGTTGCGCCTGGGCGCAATCTGAATGACTTTTACTCAGAAGTTGCCACGTGTGTAGGCGCAGCTCAAATCAAACGCAGGTTGACTTGTTGACTGAAGCTCGCGCAACCTAAAAAAGTTGAGACAACTTACATTCTAAAGCATGATGACGTGGCGCACATGCCACTAATCTCTCAAGACGTGTCTACTATCCTGTACACGACCATGCGCATCTCAATCATACGATGCCATGTGTCTAAATACAGTTAGTACACGATTGACAACTGAATGAAAGTTGGCGCAATAGGAGGTTGGCGCAATCCAGCCTCGCGCACATCAGAATAACTGCTAAAACAGTTATTTCCTGAACTCTATAAATAGAGTTTCTAATCATCATTAAAGGAGGACTCTTGCAAAATTGCTGCTGCATTCTCCAGAGGCTACAGTCTTCAAGTTCACATAGTCCAAAGGATAAAGTGATCGTCTTCTGATCAGATTCCTAAAGTTGTACTTCCCCAGAATTTATTGTACTTTGTACTCTTTTACAAGTTTGGAATAAAACAAATTTTTTATTTTGTTTTTCGTAAACAAAATGGTAACTCTGCTGGGGACGACTTTCTCCTCCGACGAGAAAGTGACAACTCAATGTGACATTGCGTCGATCGACAAGACACAGAAGACTCTGGTTGTTCAAGTCAACCAGACGGCCTACGAGAACATGATCAACACCAAGAGCAACAAGCGCAGTGGCTATTGCCAAAAACAGGGCTGTGTGGACTCCTAAATCCCCCACAGTCGCTGTTGCCCAGGCACAAATTGAGTGATCGATGATCAAGGCGCAATCCGCTTCAGTGGCTCCAGTACAGCCTGTTTCTGTTGCTAAGGCGCAATCTGCTCCCTCTGCTGCCCATGCACAGTCTATCAAAGTTGCTGCCAAGGCGCTACCAATAGTCCGTAGGACTATGGCGCAACCCAAGCAATCTGCTACTCCGGCGCAACTTAAGGGAACTAGTCTTTTGGCTATACCCTCTTCTGATTCTCAAGTTCTGAACTTAGAGAATTCATGTCCTAGTGCTAACACTAGACATAACAAAGGAAAAAGTCCTATGGCATTTTCTCAATTGGCACAATCTATGCCTAAAATGATCGTACAGCAAAACAAAGGGAAACGATTCTTAGCTAACCCTGTTCAAAATAAAGGAAATCACCCTTTGGTCTTTCCTCAAACTTCCCTGGTTTATGACTCAGAGGAAGATGTATCAGATTCTATTCCTGTAAACAGAGGTCATTGGATCTCTGATACTGGAAAGAATACTGATCACAGAGGTATCTTGCCTACTCCTATGGGGTCTGGCCAAGATCTTCCTACCTTGTAAATTTCAAGATCCAAACAAGGAAAATTGAAGGTATCACAAACAGAGACACCAGGAGCCGAATTTTCAGATTTACGTGCTTATCTCAATAGGCGTCAACCAATATCAGCTTTGGCAAAACGTAAGAACCCTATGCCAAAGGCCAATCTGTATCAAAAGCCAAAGTTTGAAAAGAAAGACCCTTCTACCTATGCTAATGAGTTGAGTACATCTTTGTACACTCAAGGAACTAAACACCTGAAGAATAGGAGACATGTTCCTAACATCATTAAGGAATATGTCCCTCCGACTTCTTTTTGTCCTGTGGTTGTAACTGATCTCCGGCAACGTCTTACACAAAGGCGGAAAACTACGGGAATGCTTTCCTCACCTCCAAATCGCGCTTCAAATCGCCATTGCCTACATGAAGTTGTCATCAACTGTTGTTGCCAATCGGCTCGACGATCTGTCTTCAATCGTCTGAACTATGCTTCAACTCCTGAGCATATAATAGAAGACGAAGATGAACTATTATATGCTTCTGTTAACATGACTTCTCAAGGCACTAGGGGTAGAAAACGTCCAAGACGTAATGCATCCCGTAATCCTAGTCAACAATACTTAGATCGGATCCATGCATCTTGAAGGTGTCTTTCAATACACAAGATCAAGAAATCGACATTTGATCCAAGGTGTCTTTAATCAAGAAGATCTCCCTATCACCCATATGGGAGAGGACTCTCTTTCAGAGTTTGATGTTGTCACGCCCCAGAACCAGAATACTGGAGAGCGGGGGCAGACATAGCCAGCTACGTATAACGGAATGGAATCCATACTGCTATACGGTTACGGCTGTCTAGATATGTGAGGGTTTCACTATAATCCATCAGTCTCTTAAGGTCATAAAATAGCCTATTGTCTCAATCTCAACCAACTAATAATAGTTACAAGATGTCAGACCACCAAATACACAATAGTAAGGCGTCCCATACATTATATATTCGAAATGATCATGAAGCTAGTCGTTACAAAATGTGAGGACTAGCAAGAGTTCAGTCATACATGATCAACCCCCGGGGCTTGTCAATCATGTCACAGCCCGTAGACAGACAGTAAGTAAGTACAATCGAGCTAACACTTGCTCGTCGGCTAAACGCCTCAAAAGAATAATTTACAATATTACAGTGGGAGAACAAAAGAAACCCACTCCATGCCCTGGTTACGCCTGGTGACCACCATCGGGCTGAAAAGCAGGAAGATCCTTTGGTGCTGCTCTGGTATCTGGCCATACAAAACCAGCTGGGTCAGACCCCAGAAAGAGCAAGTGCCACAAAGGAGGCTTCACTTAAGAACTAAAACCAACAAATCATTAGCATTCAATATGTAAGAAAACAACAATGAGTAACACAGATTGAGGTTTGTGCACTACCAATGTACTTGACCCAATCAGAGAAAATAATTAAGAGAAGCATTATTAACATAAAAGAACTGGAGGATCATGCTAAATAAAATATAGCTGGACAATATATGAAGAGAAAACGAAGGTACTATTTCGGAAGCCAGGTTACAATCCTTAAACCAAACAAGGACCGAGATTGTAACCCTTCGCCTGAACAGAACTTAGTCTCTGATCATTTATTGCTAAAGGTGACAATCATTAAGGTGAAAAGGAGAGAGAGTACAATGATAAAAGTGACAATGAAGAGTACAATACGCTAGAGTGACAATAGAGTACGATCATTATAGTAACAATCTGGAGTGACAATCATTCAATCATTCTGGTACAATCTTGCAATCAATCAATCACTTCTAGACAATACTATACTGGACTAGACTCCATCCAAGCAATCACGGCCAATCATTGCCTACGGCTTTCTACATTAACTAACTAGGGTTATCACAATCCTAGTTACTAGCAAGATGCAATAAGATGCTCCAAGTAGTCACAGGCCCTGCAGCTATCCAGGTTATCCAGGCAATTATAGTGACAATTTAGAGAGTACAAATGCATTAGAGTGACAATAGAGTTCAATCATTAAAGTGACAATAGAGGGTGCCCCACATAACAGTGGGCTGGAAATGTGCCCTACTCGTCGGCAGGCTACAAGTCCAAACATTTGCGGCCGGGATAACGGGATCGCCTGTAACTGGGGAACATCTCTTCATGTCTAGTGAATTATACTAGTCATTAACCTTAGTCCATTTCAGTAGGTACTCCTGACCGTGGTACTCAGGAGTCCCCTCTTAGACATGATGCAAGACAGGACTGGATTATTTGTACAAGCATAATCGTCCACGGTGTCCAGGTTACTTATACAGGTCAGGTCATGTCAGGTAGCCGTCGCAACAGCTGTTCAAGATATATCAGGTCAGGTTATCATGCCAAGTGTACTTTGTCAGAAGTGCGCCACGGCGGACCACTATCATGTCATGTCAGTTTATCATTTCAATCATGTCAATCAAGTTCAGGACAAAAGGCGTAAGGATATAAAATGAGCATAAAATATCTAATAAATATCAATACACAGGGCTATAGAAGAGCCATGCGGCTAAAGCATATGCGGCCAGGAAAGGGTAAGACATATACGGCCCAATTAGGAGAGCGCATGCGGCCAGGGTCACTGGATCCCATGCGGCCAAGACAAGGGGGCGCATGCGGCTGGAAGTGCAAGGGCGCATGCGGTCAGGAAGCCAATCCCCATATGGCCAGTGGGAAGGGAGGGGCTTCATGCGGCCGGGAGGAAGCAAGTTCATGCGGCTAGGAAATGATGGGCACATATACGGCTCAATTAGGAGAGAAGTCCATGCGGCCAGGATCACTGGATCCCATGCGGCCAAGACAAGGGGGCGCATGCGGCTGGAAGTGCAAGGGCGCATACGGTCAGGAAGCCAATCCCCATGCGGCCAGTCGGAAGGGAGGGGCTTCATGCGGCCGGGAGGAAGCAAGTTCATGCGGCCAGGAAGGGGATCCAGCCTATGCGGCTGAGAGTCCCATGCGGCAGAGCCACTTGCCGCATGAATTGTCATGCGGCCAAGTCAAGCCCATGCGGCCAGAACTGTCGTATGAAGGCTCATGCGGCTCGGAATCACTTGTCGCATGAAGTATTCATGCGGTCAAGTCTAGAACTGTTCTTCTTCTCCAAGCTTCCGAGAAGAAGAACGCCAAGAATCCATGCTTCCAAGCTCCATAAAACCTTCATCCGGAGTCCAAATCCGAACTTCCATAGGTCAAAATGGGGCAGAATAAAATGCTCTACAATATGGAACCATCAAAACATAGAAATAACAAGATTAAATAGATCAAAACCCTAGAAATCCGAAAATGAAATAAACTTAGATCTACAAGAATCTAGCCATAGAAAGTAGAAATGCCAAGTACTAAAGTAAGTTAAAATGCTGTAAGGAAGAGAATGAAGCAATAAAATTAGAGTTCCTCCATAAAGCAAGTTGCACTTGCCTAGCTCTCTCTCTCTCTCTTGGTAGGTGCAGGAGTTAATGGTGGAGAAGAAGAATATATTAATGAAGAGAGAGAAGGAGAAAGGGTAATAAATACTATGGGTGGTGGTAGCCCCTTGGTTCTTGATGAACCAAGGCAACCAAGCCTAGCCGAACCAAACCAACCCCAGGAATAAATCAAGCCTCACTAATCCAAAAATAAACCAATGAACCATTTAAACTATCAATGCCAATAAAACCAAGCCAGTGCAAAATAAACCAAGATAACTAATCATGAATAAATAAAATATGGGTCCAAAACACGTATACGTACACTAAATACGTATCACGAATTTGGGATATTACAGATGCAGATAGTGAAAGTTCCGAACAAACTATCTCGTCAATAGCTGCAAGAGAAGTGACGGCATATACCATCACAGAAGATCAAGATGCCTCTACATCAATCAGCCAAGAGCAACGAATTGTTGCATTAGAAGACAAATTAAAAACCATGGCAGAAATGGTTGCAAGCATGCACACCATAATGGTAGCTCAACATACAGTGCCTCCGATTGTAAACCCTGTTACAAATCCGGAGCTTATAGCATCTTCTGTACCTGTTAGTCTGGGGGTACCGGCCGATCAGGTTGCTTCTGTGCCAACTCAAGCTGATCCAAGTCAGTCTGGTCCTGGGGGTGGTAATTACCATGCTGTTCCTCCTCCTAACACTCCTAACCAGCCCACCAATTCTCAAACATCAGGGGATTCTAATGAGGCTGTGAAACTCTTACGCACTCAGTTTGAGGCCTTCAAGCAGAAGGATGGCCTACAAAGATTGGGCATCAAGCAACCATATCCTACAGAGTGGAAGGAAGTTCCATTTCCTCCTAAGTATAAACTTCCAACCATTACGCTGTTTGATGGTAGCACTTCTCCAAGTCAGTACATCAATCATTTCGAAGTGATGACTGATCAATTACAGCCAAATGATGCTCTCCTTACCAGAGTGTTCGTCGGTTGTTTAGCCGGTACAGCATATGACTGGTATCGTAGCTTACCTGATGGTTGTATCACTTCTTTTGCCGGTTTCAAACAGATGTTCTTGGAACGATTTTATGAGGAAGTCAACGACATGACAATGTCTGTCCTCATTTAAATTAAACAGAGGCACAATGAATCCACAGAGAGTTTTATTGAAAGATTCCGTCGAGAGGCACTCAAAATGCCTTTAGGTACTCCATCTACTGTAACAATAGACACTTACAAATCAAACTTGTTGCCTATTATCAGTATGTGGACGGGATCTACATAATTCCAGGATTTGCCTTCTTTTATTGTTAATGCAAAGGCGGCAGAAGTGAGTGCTGAAAAGTTCAAGCAGTTAGGAGTCCAGATAACTCACCCTAACAAAGATGAACATTCTACACCTGGGGGTAGTAATCGCCAGAATAACCGCAAGAATAAAGAAACATTGGCCATCAATCTTAAAGGCAAAGAGTCTTTGGCTGTCAATGTTACTCAGACGGCATCCACCCCATCAGCACCATTGCAAAAGTTAACTCGTCCAAAAGAAGAGTATTCTTTCGACGAAGATGATACGTTGAGCATCTTCGATTGCTTGATCAAAAGCAATAAGCTTCAGCTTCCAGAGGCAAAGCGACCAGAAGAAGTTGGTAAAATTGATCACCCTAAATACTATGTTTATCACAGATTCATAGGGCATCCAACCAGAGCATGTTATGTGCTCAAAGGCAAAATCTAAGAGTTGGTCAACTCTGGAGCAATTACTCTATAGCAGGATAAGAAAACAGTGACTGCTAATGTGGTTTCTCTCTAATTTGGCAATTTTCCACCACAACTCGTACAAGATGGGACTGTCCCCATTCCAAAGACTACTCTAAAAATTGTGAATATCCTGCCTCCTCAAAACGATGGTCTTGTTCCAATGACAACTGACAAAGGAGAGATTATGTGGATTCATCCAGATTTGGTTATAGAATTTGAAATGCCTTCCTCTTCTAAACAAAAGAAGCATTCCAAGTCTAAATCAAAGAACTGCAATATGGTATCCTTTGAACCATTAACAGAAAAAGAAATTCTAATGGGCACTAGATCTGGAAAACCTTATCTTCGGGAGTATTCCGAAAATCAAGAAAACTCTACTCTATCCCCGGATGCTCTTCCTCCATCATCACTACCAAAATACACTCAATTAGCGACGAATATTTAGCGACGGTAATTTTTCGTCGGTGTTAGCGACGGCTTCGTGGCCGCTCAGCGACTGAGTACCGACTACACGCCTTTGCCATTTTTTATTTTAATTTTAGGGGATGGAAAGGTCGCACGTCCGTCGCTAGACTGTCGGTATTATAGCGACGGATGTCTAGTCGTCGCTACGTAGTCGATTATTTGGCGGGAATTATGTAGGAATTTGGCGGTACATTTTTTCGACTACGTAGCGACGGATATTCAGTCGGATAATCAATAATAGCGACTAATTGGCGACGGATTATTAGCCGTCGCTATTCCGTCGCTAAATTTACGTTCCAGACTTAAATGAAAAGGCGGGGGAACTTTTCGCATTCCCCCCAAATTCAATCTCTCTCCTCTCTCACTCTCTCTCTCTCTCTCTCTCTCGCGCGGCTTCGGTGAACGGCGTCGGCGTCCTCTCCTCTCTCTCTCCCGAAGGTAATTCCCTCTCTCTCTCTCTCTTTCTCTCTCTCTGTGTCGCGGTTTGTCGACGTAGGGGCAGCGGTAGCGGCGGGCTTGGGGACATTCGGGCTTGGGGCGGGGGCGTCGGGGGCTGGGCGGCGGGCTTGGGGCGGGGGCGTCGAGGGCTAGGCGGCGGGCTTGGGCGGGGGCGTCGGGGGCTGGGCGACGGGCTTAAGGTGGGGGTGTCGGGGGCTGGGCGGCGGGCTTGGGGCGGTGGGCTTTGGTCGGGGGCGGCGGGGGGCTTTGCTTATCAAATTCATCTGAGTTTATATATTGGCTAAATAATGTGTTATCCATATTGGGTGTTATCCATTACTTTGGTGGTGTTTGGATTTGTAAATATGAATATGGAGTTTGGGTTCATGGTGTATATGTTCATTGTGTCAAGGACAGTGCCAGTTCTTCATCTGCATAAGTCAGTTGTGTGCTTCTATATAGATGTATATATCTATACAACTAACTGTGATATATATATATATATATATATATATATATATATATATATATATATATATATATATATATATATATATATATATATATATATGTATATGTATGTGTGCTTTAGAGAGTGACGAATGAAAGGCAGGCCTGCCATGCCACGGCTTGGGGTGTAATGTGTGATTGTAGACATGGTAGGAATTATAGGTAATTAATGCTAGTGTGACTAGACTAAGGTAGTGCTTGCTAGATAATAAGGACAAGGTTCACAATATCGGTATCGAAATCGGTTTCGGATTATTCCTATGAGTATTGGTATCGGCGATATCGGTAGTATCGGCGGTATCGTATCGGAGTATCGGACTTTGGTATCGGAAAACAAATAATTATTAATAAATTATTTATATTTAAAAACATATATTTTATACATTTAGGCATAATTTTAAGTATTTCAGCGTTATTTCTTAGTAGTTTTGAAATTATATGAAATAGTAGTCACCCTTACCGATTGGTTTTGCCGAATTGACCGGAACAAAGACCCCCAATGTCGGTATCGGTCAATATTTGGTATCGGTCGGTATCGGATCGGAACATGCCAAACCGTATCGGTATCGGCCGTATCGGATCGGTATCGGCCGATACTTTAAACCATGCTATCGGTATCGAACTATCGGTATCGGTATCGGTATCGCACTATCGGTATCGGTATCGGTATCGCACTATCGGTATCGAACTATCGGTATCGAACTATCGGTATCGGTATCGCACTATCGGTATCGAACTATTAGTAATAACTGTATTTAGATTTTTCTCTTCTCGAGCTAAAATACTAGCGGATCCACCAGTTACATGATTATATACTAATTTGTTTAGTTTGTCTTACTATACAGATTTTTACATCTAATCTGTGATAGATCGTTATTTCGTTGATCGTACATGGATGTACAAACGACAATACGAGAGCAGAATAGGTGTGAGTGTCGATTTTCAGGCAGGCGTGGAAGTGTTTCTTAAGTATGCCATGAACAAAGCTCAGTTTATGGACGGTAACAAAATCAAGTGTCCATGTCGTAATTGTCGCAATAGACGTTACGAAGAAGTGGTGAGTGTAAGAGATCATTTGACCCGTAAGGGTTTCGTACGTGATTACGGCCTGTGGTCTTCGCAAGGTGAACTATATGCCGAAAGACAGGTTGCGAATGCTGCTACTTATGCTTTTGATGATAATGCTGCAGCGAATTTTGTCGTCGATGACGACGAATGCTCCGTTGATTATGGAGACGTGCAGAACCTTGCATGAGATATGGTGTACGACGCGGCAGGGCCTAATTTTGATCCGGAGGATCCTAATCCCGAGGCGAAGGAGTTCTATGATATATTTCAGGATGCTGAAACTTCTTTATATCCTGGTTGTGATCCACATTCCGTACTGTCAGTGACGATGCGGTTGTTGAACATAAAGTTCGATTTTAACTTGCCACAAACTTGCTATGATTGGATTACATAACTAATGAAGGAGGTGTTACCGAAGGAATCAAAAGAGCTTCCAAAAAACTTCTACAAGTCGAAGATGATGGTCCGACAACTGGGACTGGGGTACGACAAGATAGATTGTTGTCGCAACGGATGCATATTGTACTACAAGGAGAACGAGGATGTAGAAAGTTGCCGCTTCTGTAATGCGGATCGTTACAAGAAAGTCAGGAGAAAAGAAAAGTCAACTAGAAAACAACGTCCTTACAAGTATATGCATTACTTGTCGATCACGAAGCGCTTGTAGAGGATGTATATGTCTCAGAATACAGCAGAACACATGACGTGGCACAACGAAGAACGCACAAAGGACGATGGAGAATTGTCACATCCTTCGGATAGAGAGGCGTAGAAATAATTCGATTTTCGCCATCCAGATTTTGCTGCAGTGCCCAGAAATGTACACATGGGGCTATGTTCTGATGGATTTGCCCCTTTCGGGCAGTCGGGATCTCAATACTCCTGCTGGCCGGTCATTCTGACCCCTTACAATCTGCCACCATGGATGTGTATGAAGACTCCTTATATGTTCTTGACAGCTATCATACCGGGTCCCAAAAATCCGACGAAGAATATCGATATATATTTACAGTCGTTGGTGGATGAGCTAAAACAGCTGTGGGAGATCGACATCACGACGTATGATATTTCCAGGAAATAGAACTTTCAGATGAGAGCTTCACTGATGTGGACAATCAATGATTTTCTCGCATACGGTATGCTGTCGGGATGGAGTACTCACGGCACCCTGTCTTGTCCGATATGCATGCAAAATAGTAAGGCGTTCCGCCTTAAGCATGGAGGAAAAACTTCTTTCTTTGATTGTCATCGTCAATTTCTGCCCGCGAGTCATCCTTGGAGAAAGTACAAGGACGCATTCAGAGCTGGAAAACAAGAATTTTCTCATCCGCCTGCCAGATTGTCGGGATACGATATTTGGGAAGATGTAAATAATTTGCCCACTGTAATGGAAGATCCATCGAACAATCGTGTCGATGGGTTCGGACAAACCCATAATTGGACCAAACGGAGTATCTTCTGGGACTTGCCTTATTGGAAAGATAATCTTATAAGGCATAATCTTGATGTTATGTATATCGAAAAGAATGTGTTCGATAATGTCTTCAATACCGTCATGGACATTAAAGGAAAGACGAAGGACAATCCAAAAGCAAGACAAGACATTGCCGAGATATGCAAGCGTCCTTATCTGAACTTGATACAAAGGGGAGCTGCTGGACAATTAAGTAAGCCGATAGCACAATACACATTGAGCAAGGAAGATAGATTAATAATCTGCAAGTGGGTATCTACTTTAAGATTTCCCGACGGCTATGTGTCGAATTTGTCTAGATGCGTTGACCTCAATGAACGCAAGCTAACGGGAATGAAGAGTCATGACTGCCACGTGTTTATGGAAAGATTACTGCCCATTGCTTTGAAAGAGTTGTTGTCTTCTGCTGTATGGGTTCCGTTGGCCGAACTATCAATATTTTTTAGGGATATTTGTTCAACTAAGTTGACTGTGCAACACATGGTTGAACTTGAGGAGAAGATTATCTTAACAATTTGTAAGGTGGAGAAAATATTTCCTCCTGGCTTCTTCGACAGCATGGAGCATCTACCGATTCATCTAGCATACGAAACCCGTGTCGGTGCATCTGTTCATTATCGATGGATGTACCCATTTGAAAGGTACATAAATATCGATATAATTTAAGCTGAATTTCAGTGGGTTTCAAAATTCTTTCTTAATTCTCAAGATAATTTGTCTCTCTAGATATCTACACCATCTAAAGAAGAAAGTTGGCAACAAAGCTCATATAGAGGCTTCGATATGCGAAGCATATCTTATCGAAGAGGTGTCAAACTTCTGCTCCATTTATTTCGATACTCATGTTAAAACAAATCGAAATAGACCTCAAAGGAATGACGAGGACGTTGAGGATGGAGGAAGATTCAATGTAAGGGGCAAGCCTGTTGGGGCTAGAAAAAGACGGTGGTTGACAGACGACGAGTATGATGCCGCTCACCGATATGTCTTGTTAAACTGTGACATACAAGAAGTGAGAGATTTGGAGAAGTAAGTCAGTACACTTGCACTCGTTATAATCTCGAATTTGATGAAGTAAGTGACTACACTTATATATTCTTATTTTCTCTAATAGTGTATTTAGAGATGAAGTCAAAATGAGGAGACCCGATATTACCGATGAGGGACTTCAAAGAGAGGCTGATTGTATATTTTCGTCATGGTTTCGTAAATACGTAAGTAACTGTGATTATAATTGAGATTATTAATATATAATCTGAAACATTTAAATTATAAATATTTGTGTACAGGTTTTATTGCCTGAAACAACACTCACTCATGAGAGTGTTCGTTATCTGGCACTGGGACCGAAGAAGCAAATAAAGACTTGGCCAGGCTATGTCGTTAATGGCTTCAGGTTTAAGTCAACTCAGAATGCTATAAATGTCGAATTTATCAATGACGGCATCAATACCAAGGATTCCGGTATTTGCATAAGAGGCACCGTCTATGACGACGAGCCGGACTTTGACTATTATGGAGTGCTTCGGGATATTGTAGATTTACAATATACTGGCCCATATGATATGCATATTGTGATGTTCAAATGTGAGTGGTTCGATACGACACCAAATATCGGTTGGAGAATCGATAAACAATTTGGATTCGTCGATATAAATCATCGCAGGAGGTATAGAGGGTCCGATACATTTGCGATAGCAAATCAGGCTGTTCAAGTCTACTATACAAGCTACCCAAGGCGTCGTAGAGATCGATTTGACTGGTGGGCAGTATGCAAGATTAAATCTAGAAATACATTCAATGTTGGAGACCCAGCATACCAAAAGGACCAGATCGAAAAGTCCCAATACTTAGGACAACACTCAGATACAATGGATGTTGAAGATATTGTTGAGGAAAATAGAGGGGAGGAAGAGGTTGATACACAAGACTTAGCTGTCAACCAGGGGAGAAAGAGGCGTCTTGTCCCAAATTTTGAGGCAGAAGAAGAAGAAGAAGAAGACAAAGAAAAAGAAGAAGAAAAAGAAGAAGAATTTGATGGGGATGAGGATACAGATGAAATCGACGATGAAGATAAGGATGAGGATGAGGATGAGGAGGATGATGATGAAGACGAGGCCGAGGATGAGAACAAAGACGATGATTACGTACGAGATCCTGAAGTAACAACTTCACTAGATCCACACGTTCTGCTGCCGGTACCTTAGCTGCTGTCAGAATAGCCTCAATATCCTTAAGCCATGCATCTGCTGAGATGGCATCCTCCGTGCCCTCGAAACGGCGGGGGTTGTACTTGTAAAACCTGGCTGATGCTCCTGAATCTAGCCTTGTCCCTCTTTCCATTGCTGTCTGCAATCCTTGGTTGAGTAGCACATTCTGCTCTTGTAGCTGAGTGTGCATGCGCTGCTGGACCAACATCTGATGTTGCTGAGTGGCCATCATTCCTCTCATGATCTCCAGAAGGGCTGGGGTATCTACTTGGGTAGGTAGAACTGTTGGTGGTGGTGGAACATCCGGATACTGCGATCCAGCTGCTGCTTCCACTATCACTTCTTCCTGAGTAGCCTCCTGAGGTGAGACTGGCCCTTGTTGCTGACCAACCTGGTCAGGTTGTCTATGTTGCTCTTGTTGTTGCTGCCCAGCTCTGACCGATGCGGACGAAGTGCCCCTAAGAAAAGGGACAAGAGAACAATCAAACGACCGGACATGAAAGATCAATAAAGTCAAAGGATACCGGAATGTCAAGCGAGAGTTGAGAATAACGAATCAGGAGATCAAGGGGAAACATGTGTGATTGAGACATCCTATAAATCAAAACACCCCACAAGTCTGAAATCAGACCTGTATGGGCCACCACTAAAACCTTGTCACGCCCCAGAACCAGAATACTGGAGAGCGGGGGAATGACTCAGCCAGCTACGTATTACGGGTAGATGAATACCGTATAATACGATCAATGCTGTCTAACCAGACGAGGGGGTACATACTACATAAAAGTCTTGCTATGGTCACTTTACATCTATTGTCTCAATCATTCAAGCAAGAAACAGTAATAGAGAACATGTAAGATAAAGCCGTAAGGCGTCCCAAACGCTCAGCCAAAATGTTTTTGAGATCTGGCTTTACAAAATATAGCCAGATGATATAGCAAGTATACACAATTATTATCAGCTGCAGTCTGACTTAATTATAATTATGTAAAAGTAAGTACAAGAGAATCCGACTAACATGTCGGTGCCAAACGGCTAAGTATAAAGGTAAATAATAAAACGAGCGGTGAAGTAAGGAACCCACTCGAGTCCTCCTGCAATCATTCTCCTAGTGTTGACCATCCTGGAGGTAGAAGTAAGCTGAGTCCTCGGGAACCGGCTCTAAATCTGGCCATGCAAAACCAGAGAGGTTAGACCTCTAATAGCAAGTACCACAAGGAAGGACGATATGAAGGACTAAACTAGTAAGTAAGAGAATATAATAATAGATCTCTGCTTCCCACTAGGATTTACATAACATCACGACACTTCGAGCCAACCTCCCAACCAAACAAGGACAGAAGTTGGCCCGTCATGTCCTGACATTCTGATCATCCCAGTTAGGTAACAGAGTAGTACAGTACACAAACAAATCATCTTGAACGGCCAATCAACTACTACGGCTTGTTATTGTGAGTCCCAAGTTATCCTGGAATTATGCAATTTGGGATTCCTCAGTTCTTACTATGTGCGAGCAAGGCTAGTCTATCCAGTGAATCATGTGCGCCATGCATGAATTAGACGAGTCCTAGCAGGACGCCCGTCATCAATATACAATATACAATAATAATAAAAGCAGATACTGTTCCCTGCCCGTGTGGCAGATTTACAGTATCTGTGGGAATCAGCCGGCCCGTCGGGTACTACTCGTCCCAAGGAGGCTGCCATGTAAGAACTCAGGAATCCATTCTCTCCATGCAATCGTTATTTTATTTAACTTAATAGTCCCTACGTTGAGTGAAATCCCATGCCGTAGATCATGGTCATTCAAATGGGTACTTCCGTACGGGGTACGATATGCGCAACTCTACAACGATACCAGTACGGTTAGGTTGCAGGTTTTACATAGCGTAATGCAACAATCAAATCTAACCACGGTAATCATGCCTTGACCATAAAGTACACATGCTTCTTTTGTAGAAAATAAATAAATAAATAATTAAATAAATAAATTGAAGCCTGCATGTGCATGTATGTCAATATCCGGGATCAGCCAGTCGATTACAATAGTTCATAACATGAACGTGTCTCATTCATTCAATTCAATAAGACGACTAGCCAGTCTCTTAGTTCCAACTAGGAACGCATGATCAATGATTAGTCAATGTCACAATCATTATCGATGGTGGCAAGGCATGAAAATCAATTAGTATTACATGGGGTTGAGCCTATAACTCCTCAGAGTTAAGTTCTAGTCATAACGGGTATCCATGGATCAATCGAGACACATGACACATTCCACATAGCAATTTGTATTAACAATATTAACATATCATAATTTATCAAGTTCATGCAAAAAGGCGTAAGGATTTAATAGAGGAATTATCATGACATCATTAAATGATTAAGTTATAGAACAAATAGTAACACCCAGGTTAGAAAATCACGCCAACAAGTCTAAGCTAAGGCCAAAAGTCACGTCAAGTCTAGTAGGAGTGAGCGTGTAACAGCGTGAGCGTGAAAAAGTAATTCACGCTGGCATGCACAGTGTGAGCATGAAGGGAAATTCACGCAGACTCAAGTGAGCGTGAAAAGGTGACAAGAAATCCATGCACGCAAGGATGTGCGTGACTAAAAATACACGCATGCTCAAGGATGTGTGCGTGACTAAAAATACACGCACGCTCAAGCGAGAACGTCAGCGTGACTAAAATACACGCACGCTCATGAGAACGTTAGCGTGACTAAAAATACACGCACGCTCATGAGAACGTTAGCGTGACTAAAAATACACGCATGCTCATGAGAACGTTAGCGTGACTAAAAATACACGCTAACATGTAAGAACATGAGCATGACTCAAAATCCACGCAGACACGTAGAGACGTGTGCGTGACTAAAAATACATGCAGACACGTACAGACGTATGCGTGACTAAAAATACACGCACGCACAGAGTGAGCGTGACTAAAATACACGCAAACACGTAAAGACGTGTGCGTGACTGGGCTGATGTTTTATGCGAGCACGTAAGAACGTGTGCGTACAACATTTCCTGAACTCCAAGTCCTATGGAGCCTTCGCTCCAGTGCCAGAGAAATACACGCAAAGATGGTGGACCAAGAACCCATGAACAGCCGAAATACTACAACTTAGATCTAGAGAAAACAAGCCATAGGAATCAAAAATGCTAAGAACTAATCTCTCTCAGGATCATGAGAGGAAGCCAAATGAACCATAAAATGGGTGAAGGAGAAGCAAGTTTGTACTTGCCTACTGCTGCTGCTGGTTAGGTGGAGAAGTGATGAAGAAGGAGAAGAAGAAGTAAATGGTGAAGAAGAAGTAAATGAGGAGAGAGAAGGGAGAGGGTGGCTTTAAATAGGAAGGGTGGTGGTAGGTGGGGTGTTGGGCCGGGTTTAAGGGGATCCAGCAAACCGAAACCCAATAACACTAAAGCAGCAAATAAAATACAGGTAATAAAATTGCAGAAATATAATTGCAGAAATAAAATTTGCAGGAAATTAATTAACATAAAAATTTAAAGAGCAGATAATTAATTAACATGAAACTAAAGGAATTTAAATACAGAATAATACATGATAAATACTAAATAAATACACATGAGTTGTGCATATATAAAAATACGCATTCCGGGAACGGGGAGTGACATCTCTACCCACCTTAGAAAAATTCCGTCCTCGGAATTTTAAATCCAAGCCGGATAGAAATATCAGAGCTAACTAATACAAGCAATTCTAGTGAGCAAGCAATCATTGTTACCATATCAAAAGTAAGTACTATATATGTAAATCCATCAATCTACGATTTCAAGTAGCTCTACCCATAAGACGATAAGCATGAGAAATCAAGACTATCAAGGTATACAGAAAGAGATATACCTTGTGAGTCAAACAGGTGTGGATACCGTGATCGGATATCATCCTCACGTTCCCACGTTGACTCTCCCACGGAGTGATAACCCCAAACAACACGGACAAGACTAATTGTTCGGTTCTTGAGTATCTTCTCTCTTCGGTCCAAAATGGACACAGGCTGTTCCTCGTAAGACAGGTTGGTACCAACAACCAGCTCAGAGTGATCGAGGACATGGCTTGGGTCCGATACATACCTACGTAATTGAGATACATGAAACACGTCATGCACCTCTCGTAACGAAGGTGGGAGTGATAAACGATAAGCAACATCGCCTATCTGATCAAGGATAACGAATAGGCCCACGTATCGTGGACTCAATTTCCCGCGAACGCCAAATCTAATGACCCCACGAGTAGGTGAGATCCGCAAGAATACGTGGTCCCCAACAGAGAACTCTAACGGCCTACGATGCTGGTCCGCCCAATGACGATGCCGGTCCTGCGCAACTCTAAGTCGCTCTCTAATTCCTTTAACTACTTCAACCGTCTGAACAATCATTTCTGGGCCTAACATCTTCCTCTCCCCGATATCATCCCATGCAAGCGGTGACCTGCACTTCTTACCATATAATGCTTCGAATGGCGCCATCTGGATACTGGCTTGATAACTATTGTTGTATGAGAACTCGACCAAGTACAGGTGACTCTCCCAAGACCCTCCAAAATCTAGAGTGCAAGCTCGCAACATATCTTCTAAAGTCTGAATCGTTCTTTCCGATTGCCCATCCGTCTGCGGATGGTAGGCCGTGCTAAATCTTAACTTGGTACCCAGACTATGATGTAAGCACTTCCAAAAATGTGATGTAAAGCGGGTATCTCGATCCGACACAATACTGACAGGGACTCCATGCTGCCTGACTATCTGTTGCATATATAACTCTGCCAACTTTTCTGTAGGTTGTCCTACTCTGAAAGAAAGAAAATGTGCTACCTTTGTAAGCCGATCTACTATCACCCAAATAGCATCCTTACCACTTGGTGATCTCGGTAAACCGGTCACAAAGTCCATTGTAATATGCTCCCACTTCCATTCCGGAATAGGAAGTGGTTGCAATAATCCAGCTGGCCTCTGCTGTTCTGCCTTCACTTGCTGACATACCAAGCAACGGGAAACAAATCTAGCTATCTCCCTCTTCATCCCGTTCCACCAGAAGTGCTACTTGATATCTTGGTACATCTTGGTCCCTCCAGGGTGTACAGAATACTGGGAACTGTGAGCTTCTGCCATAACCTCCTGTCTGATATCTCTACTAGGCACACATAGACGCGATCCAAACCTAAGTGTACCATCCTCATGGATTTGCATCTCCTTTCTGAGTCCTGACTCACATTCTGCCCTAAGCTTCTGAATCCTTGGGTCATGTGCCTGAGCTACCTTGATCCTGTCTACCAAGTCGGATTGAACTTGTAGACTCGCCAGAACTCCTACATCACTAGGAAGTATAACCTCGATGCCCATCTCCTGAAGGTCTTCTAAGATATGCCTCTGCGTTGTTAACATAAATGCGCCGCCTCTCCTGCTGAGAGCGTCTGCCACCACATTAGCCTTGCCTGGATGATACTGAAGCCCCACGTCGTAATCCTTGATCAACTCCAACCATCTTCTCTGCCTCATGTTCAGCTCCTTCTGAGTAAAGATGTACTTCAGACTTTTATGGTCTGTGTACATCTCCACTCGGTCACCATATAAGTAATGCCTCCATAGCTTCAAAGCAAATACTACTGCCGCCAACTCCAAATCATGAGTTGGGTAATTCTTCTCGTGCTCCCGAAGCTGCCTAGATAGATATGTTATCACCTTCCCATGCTGCATAAGGACACATCCAAGTCCTTTACCTGACGCATCACAATAAACTGTAAAACCTCCGGGTCCAACTGGTAATGTAAGAATAGGTACTGATATCAACTTCTGCTTCAAAGTCTCGAATGATGTATGACAGTCTGCCGACCAATCAAATGGCACATCCTTCCGGGTCAAACGGGTCATGGGTGCTGAAAGCCTTACAAAGTCTGACACAAACCTTCTGTAATATCCTGCCAATCCCAAGAAACTCCGTACATCTGCTACGGTCTTGGGTACTGGCCAACTCTCTACTGCTTCTACCTTCTTGGGATCTACTGCTACTCCAGCTCCTGATATGATATGTCCCAAAAATGAAATATGATCCGACCAAAACTCACACTTGCTGAGCTTGGCATACAACTGGTTCTCTCTCAGAACCTACAACACTTTCCTGAGGTGGTCTTCATGCTCCTCTTCACTAGCAGAGTATATGAGAATGTCGTCAAGAAACACAACGATAAACTGGTCTAAGTATGGCATAAAGATACGATTCATCAAATCCATGAATATAGCTGGAGCATTGGTCAAACCAAACGGCATTACTAAGAACTCATAATGCCCATACTTCGACCTGAATGCTATCTTGGGAATGTCTTCCTTTCGAACCCTCACCTGATGGTACCCTGAACGAAGATCTATCTTGGAGAAAACTCTAGCTTTGCTCAACTGGTTAAATAAGTCGTCGATCCTGGATAATGGGTACTTGTTCTTCACTGTTGCCGTATTAAGCTTTCTGTAGTTAATGCACAATCTGGATGACCCATCCTTCTTCCCCACAAGTACCACTGGTGCTGCCCACGGTGATACGCTAGCTTGGATGAACTTCTTCTCCTTCAGTTCCTCTATATGCTGATATACCTTGGCCTGCTCTGAATCCGCCATTCTATAAACTCGATCTGATATCGGTTTAGTTCCTGGTGCCAATTCTATACTGAACTCAAAATCTCTAACTGGTGGTAGACCTGGAAGTTCTTCGGGAAATACGTCTAGAGATTCTTCAACTATCTTCGGGATCTGAACTTCCTCCATTGCCGTTACTACTCCCTGCTCTTGTTGAGTTGCCTCTGATCTGACTAAGGTAAATCTCTTTATGCCTGGAATATCAAAAGATACACTCCCTCTACGACAATCTATTATCGTATGACTGTCTTTCAGCCAGTCCATGCCTAAGATAATATCAAAATTTCCAACAAGAAATTCTATCAACCGGACGGGTAAGGAATGCCCGCAAACTACAACGCTACACGCTAAAATAACTCTACAAACTCCTACGAGCCCATTACCAGTGAGTATATTCAACCTCCCTGGCAATGCCTCGAACTCCATTCCTAGTCGTGTCGTAAATCGTGCAGATATAAATGAATGGGATGCTCCCGAATCAAACAATGCTACTGCGGGATATGAGGCGACGAGAATGTTACCTGCCACAAAATCTCCAGATGCCAATGTCGCTTCCAAGGACAGAGTGAATGCTTGCCCTCGACCTTCTTGCTGATTCCCAAGCTGCGGCCTAGCCTGGTGCTGCTGCTGGCCCCTTCCTTGATAATGCTGGGATGGTCTATGCTGGTGTTGCTGCATCGGCGGTCCCTGCTGCCGAAACATCTGAGCCTGCGGTACTAACGGACGCTGTGCCAACGGCCTTACTGCTACTGCTGGTCCTCGATACTGGCCTGTCCCTGGTGCTGACAGAGCAGAAAACTGCTGCCCCGGTCCTCCTGACCTCGAATTCATGGGACATGTGGTAACCCGATGATCTGGATTTCCACATATCAGACACAGTCCATTCAATGTCTGACACACATCTCTAGTGTGTCCCATCTTCCCACAATAAGTGCAGCCCGCCGGGGGTTGCTGATTCTTCCTCTGTTGCTGTTGCTGCTGCTGCCGTGGTGGTGCTGGTCCTCGTATTGCCATATCGTGGATACGGATGCCAGTAGATGGTGCTGTTGTTCGGGGCGCTGCTCCCCCTCCTCCTTCAATCTGACCGTGGGATCTCTTCTGACCCCCAGTCCTTGTCGCAAGTCTCTGAATGGTGAGCTCGTGCCTTTTAGTCGCCGTTAATATTTCGTCAAAAGTTTGGTAATTGTGCCCCTCTATCAATTGCAAGAGCTCAAGATGAAACCCTTGCTGAAACCTCATGGCCCTCTGGCGCTCCGTTGCTACTATCTCTGGGGCGAATCTACTCAATCTGCAGAACTCCGCTGCATAAGCATTTACAGTCTTGCCGGCCTGCCTGAGGTTGATAAATTTCTGTTGTAGCTCAAACTGCGCCACAACTCCATAGTACTTGGTCTTGAATCTTGTAGTGAAATCATCCCAAGCCACAGGACGTCTGATGCCCACTTCCTCTGATTTCCACCAATCAGATGCGAGATCCTGAAGTAACAATTTCACTAGATCCACACGTTCTGCTGCCGGTACCTTAGCTGCTGTCAGAATAGCCTCAATATCCTTAAGCCATGCATCTGCTGAGATGGCATCCTCCGTGCCCTCGAAACAGTGGGGGTTGTACTTGCAAAACCTGGCTGATGCTCCTGAATCTGGCCTTGCCCCTCTTTCCAATGCTGTCTGCAATCCTTGGTTGAGTAGCACATTCTGCTCTTGTAGCTGAGTGTGCATGCGCTGCTGGACCAACATCTGATGTTGCTGAGTGGCCATCATTCCTCTCATGATCTCCAGAAGGGCTGGGGTATCTACTTGGGTAGGTGGAATTGTTGGTGGTGGTGGAACATCCGGATACTGCGATCCAGCTGCTGCTTCCACTATCACTTCTTCCTGAGTAGCCTCCTGAGGTGAGACTGGCCCTTGTTGCTGACCAACCTGGTCAGGTTGTCTATGTTGCTCTTGTTGTTGCTGCCCAGCTCTGACCGATGCGGACGAAGTGCCCCTAAGAAAAGGGATAAGAGAACAATCAAACGACCGGACATGAAGGATCAATGAAGTCAAAGGATACCGGAATGTCAAGCGAGAGTTGAGAATAACGAATCAGGAGATCAAAGGGAAACATGTGTGATTGAGACATCCTATAAATCAAAACACCCCACAAGTCTGAAATCAGACCTGCATGGGCCACCACTAAAACCTTGTCATGCTCCAGAACCAGAATACTAGAGAGCGGGGGAATGACTCAGCCAGCTACGTATTACGGGTAGATGAATACCGTATAATACGATCAATGCTGTCTAACCAGACGAGGGGGTGCATACTACATAAAAGTCTTGCTATGGTCACTTTACATCTATTGTCTCAATCATTCAAGCAAGAAACAGTAGTAGAGAACATGTAAGATAAAGCAGTAAGGCATCCCAAATGCTCAGTCAAAATGTTCTTGAGATCTGACTTTACAAAACATAGCCAGATGATATAGCAAGTATACACAATTGTTATCAGCTGCAGTCTGACTTAATTACAATTATGTAAAAGTAAGTACAAGACAATTCGACTAACATGTCGGTGCCAAACGGCTAAGTATAAAGGTAAATAACAAAACGAGCGATGAAGTAAGGAATCCACTCGAGTCCTCCCGCAATCATTCTCCTAGTGTTGACCATCCTGGAGGTAGAAGTAAGCTGAGTCCTCGGGAACCGGCTCTAAATCTGGCCATGCAAAATCAGAGATGTTAGACCTCTAATAGCAAGTACCACAAGAAAGGACGATATGAAGGACTAAACTAGTAAGTAAGAGAATATAATAATAGATCTCTGCTTCCCACTAGGATTCATATAACATCACGACACTTCGAGCTAACCTCCCAACCAAACAAGGACAGAAGTTGGCCCGTCATGTCCTGACATTCTGATCATCCCAATTAGGTAACAGAGTAGTACAATACACAAACAAATCATCTTGAACGGCCAATCAACTACTACGGCTTGTTATTGTGAGTCCCAAGTTATCTTGGAATTATGTAATTTGGAATTCCTCAGTTCTTACTATGTACGAGCAAGGCTAGTCTATCCAGTGAATCATGTGCGCCATGCATGAATTAGACGAGTCCTTGCAGGACGCCCGTCATCAATATACAATATATAATAATAATAAAAATAGATACTGTTCCCTGCCCGTGTGGCAGATTTATAGTATCTGTGGAAACCAGCCGGCCCGTCGGGTACTACTCGTCCCAAGGGGGCTGCCATGTAAGAACTCGGGAATCCATTCTCTCCATGCAATCGTTATTTTATTTAACTTAATAGTCCCTACGTTGAGTAAAATCCCATGCCGTGGATCATGGTCATTCAAATGAGTACTTCCGTACGGGGTACGATATGCGCAACTCTACAACGATACCAGTACGGTTAGGTTGCAGGTTTTACATAGCGTAATGCAACAATCAAATCTAACCACGGTAATCATGCCTTGACCATAAAGTACACATGCTTCTTTTGTAGAAAATAAATAAATAAATAATTAAATAAATAAATTGAAGCCTGCATGTGCATGTATGTCAATATCCGGGATCAGCCAGTCGATTACAATAGTTCATAACATGAACGTGTCTCATTCATTCAATTCAATAAGACGACTAGCCAGTCTCTTAGTTCCAACTAGGAACGCATGATCATTGATTAGTCAATGTCACAATCATTATCGATGGTGGCAAGGCATGAAAATTAATTAGTATTACATGGGGTTGAGCCTATAACTCCTCAGAGTTAAGTTCTAGTCATACCGAATATCCATGGATCAATCGAGACACATGACACATTCCACATAGCAATTTGTATTAACAATATTAACATATCATGATTTATCAAGTTCATACAAAAAGGCGTAAGGATTTAATAGACGAATTATCATGCCATCATTAAATGATTAAGTTATAGAACAAATAGTAACACCCAGGTTAGAAAGTCACGCCAACAAGTCTGAGCTAAGGCCAAAAGTTACGCCAAGTCTAGTATGAGTGAGCGTGTAACAGCGTGAGCATGAAAAAGTAATTCACGCTGGCATGCACAGTGTGAGCATGAAGGAAAATTCACGCAGACTCAAGTGAGCGTGAAAAGGTGACAAGAAATCCACGCACGCAAGGATGTGCATGACTAAAAATACACGCACGCTCAAGGATGTGTGCGTGACTAAAAATACACGTACGCTTAAGCGAGAACGTCAGCGTGACTAAAATACACGTACGCTCATGAGAACGTTAGCGTGACTAAAAATACACGCACGCTCATGAGAACGTTAGCGTGACTAAAAATACACGCACGCTCATGAGAACGTTAGCGTGACTAAAAATACACGCTAACATGTAAGAACATGAGCGTGACTCAAAATCCACACAGACACGTAGAGACGTGTGCGTGACTAAAAATACACGCAGACACGTACAGACGTGTGCGTGACTAAAAATACACGCACGCACAGAGTGAGCGTGACTAAAATACATGCAAACACGTAAAAACGTGTGCGTGACTGGGCTGATGTTTTATGCGAGCACGTAAGAACGTGTGCGTACAACATTTCCCGAACTCCAAGTCCTATGGAGCCTTCGCTCCAGTGCCAGAGAAATACACGCAAAGATGGTGGACCAAGAACCCATGAACAGCCGAAATACTACAACTTAGATCTAGAGAAAACAAGCCATAGGAATCAAAAATGCTAAGAACTAATCTCTCTCAGGATCATGAGAGGAAGCCAAATGAACCATAAAATGGGTGAAGGAGAAGCAAGTTTGCACTTGCCTACTGCTGCTGCTGGTTAGGTGGAGAAGTGGTGAGGAAGGAGAAGAAGAAGTAAATGGTGAAGAAGAAGTAAATGAGGAGAGAGAAGGGAGAGGGTGGCTTTAAATAGGAAGGGTGGTGGTAGGTGGGGTGTTGGACCGGGTTTAAGAGGATCCAGTAAACCGAAATCCAATAACACTAAAGCAGCAAATAAAATACAGGTAATAAAATTACAGAAATAAAATTTGCAGGAAATTAATTAACATAAAAATTTAAAGAGCAGATAATTAATTAACATAAAACTAAAGGAATTTAAATACAGAATAATACATGATAAATACTAAATAAATACACATGAGTTGTACATATATAAAAATACGCATTCCGGGAACGGGGAGTGACCAGTCTGGATCTGCTAGCGGATCCGTTCCGCTATCGGAACCACCAGCAGCGGATCCACCAGGGGATGCCCTAATTACTGCACAGTGGGCCCCGGAGTACCCCCATACTCGGTTCCATCCGGTTACTGGGGAGTACATACGCGGACCCGCGGATCCTCCGACGGCACCAGAGAGGCCGAGAGGCGAGTTCCGACGAGAGCTATGGCCCGCGGGGACCTCGTAAGTAAATTTAAGTTAATTTATTAAATTTCTTTCATTTATTCAAGTTAATAATCCAGTCGTTTCTTCTTTGTACGTCTGGCTCGACGAGTTGAGGGTATATATCTATATCTTTTGGTTAAGTCTATGTGATTCTTTAATCAACCATTTTTTAAATTACGTGATAATTGATTTTCTGTGTTAGACAACGTACTGGTGGCCCCCCCATCGCGAGGAGGGGATCCGCAGGACCTACAAAAGCGCTTGCTCGAAGAAGATACGGGATATGATTCATGACCTAAAAATGGGGCATACGAGGCCGAATTGGATCCGACAGGAGTATTATGAGGACCTCTTAGGCATGATGGATACCCCCGCGTACAAGAAGAAATCGGAGAAGGCGAAGGTTAGCCGATCTGCCGCGGGCCTTCATACGGGGGGATCAAGGTCCCACGCAGCGACACTTGCAGATCTGGTGAGCAACCGTAAATTTATTTCACTATCAAATTAGGTATTATTAATTAAAGGAGTTAATTAGTTTCTACGAAAATTTCGTATGCAGGCCCAACGGGCTGTGAAGGAGGAAAGGGCGCCAGACTCGGTCACCATGTACGACGTGTTCCAGCATACGCACAAAAGACGGAAGGATGGGAGCTTCGTCGATGAGAGGGCTAAGGAGACTGATGTAAGTACTTATGTTTATGAGATTAACGTTAGAATTAAAAGTATTCGGACTATAACTTAGGTAAACTTAGGATTCACACTTAACTTAGTGAAACATAGGATTTAGATTACAACTTAGGTAAATCTTATAATATAAATACATTCATTTGATAGGCTGCGTATCGTGTGGCCCTTAGTCGGGCTCAGTTAACCGACACCGAGGATGTCGGTGAAACGACGCCCTTTCGGACGCCCTCTTCTTTGGTCGCTCGGAACGACTTGTTCGTAGATACCGTCGGCGGCTTTAAGAAAGGGTTCCTGTACGGAGTCGGCTCCCTAGGGCCATTGCATATGGCGACGCAGAGATTTCCACCGACACCGCCTTCTTCCGTGGCCCGGGCAGACGATGATGTTAGGTCGCAGCTTACGCAGCTACACGAGGCGGTGTCGTCCTTGCGGGAGCAATTTGCCACGTACTTTCCGTCTGCGTCTGCTGCTGCCGGTCCGTCTGCTGCTGTCGGTACGTCTGCTAATGGTGCTCGCCCGTCTTCTACTGGTCCGTCGACTGCAGGTGTCGGTCCATCTTCCGTGGGCCATCTTTCTTTCAACCCTGATGCCCCTGTGGTACCGCCTACGACTGTGACGTCACTCCTGGATCTCATGTCCGCTGAGCAGCTACGTCGACTTCCGAGCAGTGTCTACGACGGCTTGCCTGCGTACCTTATGGAGGAGTATATTCGTCGGTCGCATATGGGATTACCACCACCGGACAATCGACCTCCTCCTTCTTAAAATGTTGTATTAAAAAAATTTGGATTATTTGAGAGAGCTTTGGATTAATTGTGCTATAATCGGCTTATAGCACCGGATATTATGTTACTCTTTAGGATAATTGATATTTATTTTCTATTAATTTGGTTTGGTCTGTGATTCTTGGATAATTGGTGTGCATTAAATTCGTATGTGCATATTTGGTCTATGTGATTCTTGGATAATTGGTGTGCATTATATATTGGGTCTGTGTGATTGTTGGATAATTGGTGTGCATTATATATTGGTTTGGTTTATGCATATATTTGTGAACAGGAAAAGTGCTACAATTTTTTTCCCAAAAAACTCAGTTAGCGACGGACTAGTGACCGTTTAGCGACGGATAATCCCAGTTGCCGACGGTTCGTCGACGGATTAGCCGTCGCTATCTGGAGTTTCTAAAGTGTTTCCAGGTAGCGACGGATGCTCGACGGATTATCCGTCGGCAAGGTTCTGGTGGTATAAACTTCGACGAAATAGCGACGGCCTGTCCGTCGCCAGGGCGACTGATAATCAGCCGCTATGCAGTCGCTCGCTCTAGCGACTGCTTTGCGACGGACTATCCGTCGACATGGTTCTGGAAATGCCTGACATTTCCAGAACTATGGCAACGGATAATCAGTCAGTAATCCGTCGCTGTGGCGACTTCGTAGCGACGGCTTAGCGACTATTCTTCCATCGCCATGATGCTGGAAATGCCAAGCATTTCCAGAACCTAATCGACGGATAGTCCGTCAGGAAGCCGTCGCTAATCCGTCGTTAGTTACCGACGAATACCGACGGATGACCGACAGAACGATACGCTTTGATACGCTGTTACGACGGTTTACCGACGGAATTTTATGTCGCTATTGTCTGCACAGTTCAGTACTTAATAGTTGAAATGGACGACAGTCCGTCGAAAATGCGTCGCTAATGCTTTGTATTGATGAAGTCGACAATCCGTCGCTATTCCGTCGCTTCACGACAACTTAGCGACGGACCGTTATTAGCGACGAGCTGATTGCCGACGGATGTTTTTGGCCAAAATCCGTCGGTTATCAGTCGCTAATCGTAATTACCGTCGGTTTAGCGATGGATAGGGCCGTCGCTAAATTGATAAATTTTGGTAGTACATCTTCTCCTGCTGAAGATACACCGTCTACATTTGAGCTAGTGTCCGAATCATCTCCTCCTAAACCAACATCAGCAGACAAGGAAAAGCAACCTGTTCGCTTTGATAAAGCATTGAAAAAGTCATCATCTCTTGGACTTGAAAAGCCTTACAATTTTGACATATTGGCTCAATTGGCCAATACTCCAGCAAGATTGTCAATTTTTGAACTTTTTCGTCTCTCAAAAGAAACTCGTGAGACGTTAACTGAAGCTTTGATGCAGGCTGACACCTGTTTAACTTTTCTCAAAAAGCCTGAAAAGGAGCCAGTCAGCTGTGCACATTATCATAGTGTATTTGAGTTAATGCCCAATATC
The DNA here is from genome assembly GCA_029216955.1 of Iris pallida. NCBI lineage: Eukaryota > Viridiplantae > Streptophyta > Magnoliopsida > Asparagales > Iridaceae > Iris > Iris pallida. Next base: position 74,320,460 of record JANAVB010025196.1, on the reverse strand, counting down.
ACTTTTACACAAGATGACATGTTGTTAGAAGACAATCGTCATGATCGTCCTCTCTATTTCACGGGATATATGGATACCATGAAAGTCGACCGTATTATGATTGATCCCGGATCTGCACTTAGCATCATGTCAAAGTCCTTATTGGACGCTTTGAAAATCCCAGTACATAATCTTTCTACAACTATTACTACCATCTTGGGATTCAATCAAGGAAGAAGTGAACCTTTGGGGAAGATACGCCTAAAACTTCAAATTGGAAATCTTCGTACAAAGGTAACTTTCTATGTTATTGACAATCATGGCTTATATAATGCTTTATTGGGAAGGCCATTTCTCCATGAACACAATATTGTACCTTCTACACTCCACCAGTGCTTCAAATATGTGGATAGTAATGGAGAAGTCCAAAAAGAAATTGCAGATCTGAATCCTTTCAAAGGGGTTGAAGCATATTACAACGATTCTCGTATGTACAAAGAGGAATTCATGAAGGTGGTACTAGCAATGGACACAGATGAAGAACAGAAGAGTATATCTAATGATACTCTGGTGATTCCAGTCAAGAAACGTACCTCCTGTCCTCAGTCTTCCCAACCACTGACTATTTATCTACCTTCCCATGAGAAGCGACCTAAAGGTGATAGTCAGGGACAAAGGGAGCTCACCTCTTCTGAGCCGCTTGTAATCGATCTTCATCGCAAGAAGCTCCCTTTTCCTTCTCGTTCTTCTTCTCCCCCTCTTGTCATCAATCTGACTAAGCCTACTAAGGCTAAAGTCCCTGTTGTAAATGATGGTGTAAAGATCAATAAAGCATCTCCTTTGCAGTATACTGATGTCTTTTACTGTACTCAGTATTATTTGGATATGCCAGATAACTTTAAGCCACTTATAATAGAAGTCGTATCATCTCGACGAAATGTGGTATCACTGGATTCAATACAAGAGTCGTATTTCTTAGTACCGTTTCGAAAGAAAGATAAAAAGCCTATATTATTCAACAAGAGAAAAGAACCAAAATCCATGCTCTATAATGATGATAGAGATGATACAGGAAGGCTACAATTACGACGCTATAGTCCACAATCTAAAGCCATCATCCGTAAAATGGGCTATGATTTCAGAACAGGTCTCAACAATGGTAAAGGAAGGTGAACCCCTCTTCGTATTGCTGTTCTAAGAGGAAAATCACAACAATACTACAGTAAAATGAAACGAGAACTAGGTTATATGTCACCACTTCCAACTCCAGAACCTTCTGAATCTGATGAAGAAGAATGTTCAAATTCTTCTGATTCTATCTCATAGGACTCTGATACCAGCATCGGTCATATCCATAAGGTGATAGTATCTTCTAATATGGTGTCCGCCAAATTCTCAGAAGACGACGAAAGTGACATTGAAGAAGCTCCTGAAATGGATCCTTGGGTACAAAGGATGGACAATTAGTGGAAACTTCATTTTGGACAACGAGAACCACCTACTGAAGACCAACTGGTCTAAGTTGATATTGGAGAGAAAGGTGTATCACAACCAATCTTCATCAGCAAAAATCTCTCAGAAGATGATAAACAAGAGTTACTTCACCTTGTTCGTGAATACATTGATGTCTTCGCCTGGAGTTATGAAGACATGTCGGGATTAGATCTTCAAATTGCAACTCACAAGCTTAACATCTTGTCGAATGTCAAACCGGTCAAACAACAACGACGATTCAAGCCTGAAATGATGGATGCAATTGATGATGAAGTCAAAAAGCTTATAGCTTGTGGCTTTATTAGAGAAGAACAACATCCTGACTGGGTGGCCAATGTCGTCCCTGTCCTGAAGAAGACCGAAAAGGTTCGAGTTTGTATAGATTTTCGGGATCTCAATGATGCTTGCCCCAAAGACGAATTTTCTCTCCTAATTACTGATGTTATGATTGACAATACATGTGGATTCGAACGAATTTTTTTCATGGATGGGCTTTCTGGATATAATCAAATCCGGATGAATCCTGAAGATGAGAAACATACTTCGTTTTGTACTCCTCGGGGTGTGTACTGTTATACGGTCATACCGTTTGGCCTTAAGAACGCAGGTGCAACTTACCAGCGGGCTATGAGTACTATATTTCGAGATCATTTGTGAAAGATTGTCGAAAGCTATGTTGACGATATTGCTGTCAAAAGTCGTCTCAAAGAAGATCATATTCAAGATTTAAGAACTATCTTCAATCTAATGTGCCAGCATCAACTCAAGATGAACCCCACCAAGTCTTTCTTGGGTGTCTCTAGTGGTAAGTTTTTCGGCTTCATCATTACCTCTAAGGGTATACACGTTGATCCCGAGAAGATCAAAGCCATTCAAGAGATGCGTCCTCCACGTAACCTAAAAGAGCTACGAGGATTCCAAGGTCGACTTGCATACATCAGGCAGTTCATTTCGAATTTATCTGGACATTGTAGACCCTTTACTCACTTAATGAAGAAAGGTGTATCTCTCGTTTGGACGGAAGAATATCAACGAGCATTTGATGATATAAAGCGATATTTAATGAGCCCACCGGTTCTTGTACCACCGATCTCAGGGATACCCTTCTTAATATATGTTCGAGCAATGGATCATTCATTGGGAGCTTTGTTGGCTCAAAAGAACAAGGAAGGTCATGAACAAGCCATCTACTATCTCAGCCGAACAATGATTGGAGCTGAACATCGTTATAGTCCAGTGGAAAAGGAATGTTTAGCCTTAATGTTTGCTGTTCAGAAGACAGGACATTACATAATAGGTCAAACTATCCGTGTCATATCCCGGGTCAATCCTCTTCGAGTCTTAATGAAGAAGCCAAGCACACTTAATTCTAGGCTTGCCACATGGGCCATATTACTAGCATAATATGATATGGTTTATGTTCCTCAAAAATCTGTGAATGGCCAAGCACTTGCTGACTTCTTAGAAGCTCATCCCGTCCCTGAAACATCTAAACTCTATAATGAGATTCCGGACGAGACATTGGAATCAAATATAATCTTAGAAGAATTTTCTACTTGGAGGTTGTTCTTTGATGGAGCTTCTAGAATTGGACCTGGAGGTACTCTCGTTGCTGGAGTAGGAATTGTTCTTGTTTCACCAGATGGATAAACTATTCAAAGGGCCTATTCTTTAGACGAATCATGTTCCAACAATGTGGCAGAATACAATGCTTTGCTCATTGGACTTCAATTAGCCAAACAATTGAATATTGAATATCTCAAAGTATATGGTAAATCTAAGTTGATTGTTAATCAGGTTAGAGGCATATATGAAGTCCGACATTAAGATCTGGTACCATACCATGAAGCAACAACCAGAATAGCTTCTTCATTCAAAGGATTCTTCATCGAACATGTACGTCGTGCATGCAATACAGAAGCTGATGTTTTAGCTAACTTAGCTGCAGTATTGGCAGTTCCAGTCAAAAGACAACAAATGGTGGTTATCTCTAATAGAGAATTATTTGGTGTTGAAAATAATCACAACATTGAATTAAGCAACCTAACTGAAGTCAATGTCATTAATGAAGACTAGAGGATACCTTTCATTGATTTTGCAGTATATGACATATTGCCAGAAGATCCTAAAGAAGCTACAAGTATCCGCCGTCGATCGCTTCGATTCTATTATAATCATACTACTAAGACATTGTATCGAAGAACTTTTGATGGATTACTCTTGAGGTGTCTCGCTGGTGATGAAGCAAAGCAGATATTACGTTAAGCTCATGATAGTGTTTGTGGAGCACATCAACCTGGTCCTAAACTACAGGATCGTATCCGACGTATGGGCTACTACTGGCCTTTTATGGTATCAGATGCTGTTGATTATGCAAGAAAATGCCATGCATGTCAAATCCATGCAGATTTCATTCACCAACCATCAAAATTTCTTCATCCAACTGTAGCCTCATGGCCTTTTGAAGCTTGGGGCATGGATATAATTGGCCCTATCAATCCTCCTTCATCTAAAGGGCATCAGTTCATCTTAGCTATAACCGATTATTTTTTTAAGTGGACGAAAACTATACCTTTGGCTGAAGTAAAAACTAGTAGTGTCATCAACTTTATTAAACATCATGTGATATATAGATTTGGTGTCCCTCGCCGAATCATTCATGATAATGGGCCGCAATTCATCAGCCAGAAGTTTTATAGGTTCTGTGATGACAACAGAATCAATAATATTGCCTCAACAGCCTATAATCCTTCGGCTAACGGGTTGGCCGAGGCATTCAACAAGACCATTATCAAACTCTTTAAAAAGTTTGTCTCTATTAACAAACGTAATTGGCATGATAAACTTGGAGAATTTATGGGCATATCGTACTACTGTCCGTAACCCCACAGGTTGTACACCTTTTTCTCTGGTGTATGGATGTGAAGCAGTACTACCTTTGGAGATTCAAATTCCATTGGGTTCTGCCCAGAATATTATTTTTTGTCCTTGCCTTCATCAGTCTGACGAAGGGCGGCGTCCAACTCTTGCATGGTGCAGATCCCCGAGCGACGCATCAGGTTGAGAAGTCCTTCTGAATTGGCATGCTCCTCAGAGGATGATCCGCTACTCGAATGATTGAAGACTGACGGAGTTAAACCGAAACAGTCCAGAAAATTTACTGCCCTCAAAGCTGGGTCAGCCTCCAACAAAAAGGTTGTAGGCGCAATATCTTGTCTCGCTTCAGGAGACTTGGTTGTGGTGTCAGCCTTGGTCTCCATCTCTTTCTTCTTGGGGGCCATTGAAGAACAGAAGTGAAGATCAAAGTACGGAGATCAACTACATATATAGCAACAAATTGACTCTTCGTATTCCTCATGGGAAACTGAAAGAAATCAATAAAATTTCGGAAGACGAAGAGAAGATTGAATATTTTCGAGAAAGGTATTTAATCATGATGACCGAGCATGAGACCGGCGCAACCTGACTTAGTCAAACTTTTATAAATTCAAAGTATTCAAAAACTTTGCGATGTCTTTAAGTTTTGAAAACTTTGAAGGGGGTCTTATAGAGCCTAAAAATCAAGTTGCGCCTTCAATATACTGATCAGTGATCAAGTTGCGCCCCAAAAGTCTACTTGCGCCACAAATATGAAGTAGACTGCACCATTGATCAGATTGCGCCTGATATCAGACTGTGCCCAATCTTTTTGCGCCAAAGCCTACGTGGCATCTGACACTTAATGGTCATCATTACCTGACCATACTGACGACTGACACAACAGAGAACGAGAAAAATTTCTTCGAATCCCGTAAAGTGTGCCGCTCAAGGAAAAGTTGGTGGACAGCTGTCCTGTACATTTCGTGAGTTGTGCCCAGGCGCAATCTAAACAAAATCCTTAGTTGCGCCTGGGCGCAATCTGAATGACTTTTACTCAGAAGCTGCCACGTGTGTAGGCGCAGCTCAAATCAAGCGCAGGTTGACTTGTTGACTGAAGCTCGCGCAACCTAAAAAAGTTGAGACAACTTACATTCTAAAGCAGGATGACGTGGCGCACATGCCACTAATCTCTCAAGACGTGTCTACTATCTTGTACACGACCACGTACATCTCAATCATACGATGCCACACATCTAAATACAGTTAGTACACGATTGACAACTGAATGAAAGTTGGCGCAACAGGAGGTTGGCGTAATCCAGTATGGCGCAATCCAGCCTCGCGCACATCAGAATAACTGCTAAAACAGTTATTTCTTGAACTCTATAAATAGAGTTTCTAATCATCATCAAAGGAGGACTCTTGCAAAATTGCTGCTGCATTCTCCAGAGGCTACAGTCTTCAAGTTCAAATAGTCCAAGGGATAAAGTGATCGTCTTCTGATCAGATTCCTGAAGTTGTACTTCCCCAGAATTTATTGTACTTTGTACTCTTTTACAAGTTTGGAATAAAACAAATTTTTTATTTTGTTTTTCGCAAACATATTCATGCTATAGATTTGCTTAAAATACATTCAAGATTGGAAATTAAACCTAATCAGTATCCATGTTAAAGTGAAAAGTTCAACCGAGATTAAAATTCCACTCTTGGGTCTTGTTTGGTTCGCAGAATCATGAGGTAGGGAAAGGAAAGTGATTACTTTTCTATATTTGTGCCAAAAGAATTGAGCAGAAAGTGAAAATGAAAGTGATTTCCAATGTAAGAAAAATTATGGAGGAAAATGATTCCATCAATCCAAGTAAGGAATCACTTTCCAACATTGAAATATTCATTTTTCTTTCCAAATTCTTTGTCATTTCCAAACATCAAAAGAAAAATTACTGGAAATTATAAATTTTCAAAGGAAAAAAATGCCAAGAAATTGATTTTCTTTCCATTCATTTTTGCGAACCAAATGAGGCTTGTAGAAATGCTACAAATGGCAGAAATTAAGGGTTATATATATATATATATATATATATATATATATATATATATATATATATATATATATATATATTGCCGATGACCTCTAGCTCAAGTGGTTAGAGTAAGGTATATTCTTCCAGTGGTTGCAGGTTTGAGCAATGGGGGAAGCACTTTAAATTCTTTGATGTTAAAATTAAAGTGAGGTGGGTGCGGTGCAGTCTAGAGCGGACATGATGCGGTCTGGATAGGTACGGTGCGGCTCAGGTACGGGAGCAGCGCAGATGCGGTGCGATGCAATTACAATACAGGTAGATGTGGCCTTCAGGCCAGGATCCTTCGGACATGGTTTGTAACTTCGGGCCAGGATCCTTCGGACATGGTTTGTAACTTCGGGCCAGGATCCTTCGGACAGGGTTTGTAAGCCATTCGAACTATAATTGTAGGCCTTCGAATCAGAATAAAAATTACCTTCTTCCAAAAATAATAATATATATATTGCATTTTTTGCATTGCGTCCAATTTAACATTAAACCCCTTATGGCGATTACTTCTCGAAACAAAAGCAGTGGGTCCGAGCTCTCTAGTCTAGTGGTATTAGAGCGGATACCAGGAGGGACCGACAAGGTTCTAGTCTCCCAATTGTGTGTGTGAGTGGGATTTAAAAAAAAAACCAAAAGCAGTGGTACCCACATGAAATTAAAGGTCACCCCCTTTTTACTAAGGGCAACCCATCTACTAAGGGCAACCATGCTTTGGTACTTTTTTTACTAAGAGCAACCTAAAGTTCACAAGTTTATAAGGGCCACCAAGAGGAGGAGCTCGAGGAGAGCTCCAGGAGGCGTAGGAGGAGGAGCTCGACGGACTCGCCCACCTCGTCGACATCGAACTGTACGGGAACCAGCTCACCGGGACCATCCCGGCTTCTCTCTTCGGCGGACTCAACCCCAAGATGTAGTGCCCCGTCCCGCCAAGTCAATCGGAGGAATCGAAACGCCGACGGCGTTCGGACTTAGCCTTGCAACGGCTACTCGAAGGCTCGCTCGGTCGAGGCGACTCCTCGCACAGGTGGGGTAGTTTCGGTGAACTTGCCTCATCTTAGCCTGCACTAAATAACTTGCATGTTTTCAACTTGCACAAGTAGGCTAATATAAAAGCTACGAACGCACATAGCTAAGGAAATAATCCCGATCCGTCGGAATATCTTAGAACATAGAAAATGGTCCCACGGTCTTCATAGAAGTCGGCTCAGCGTGTTTTGAAAATGACACTCGATCCTTTGTCCCGTGGCTTGGGAGAAGAAAGCTTGCCTAAGTTGCTAAGTTGCCCCGACACTCGAATGAGCTTAAGTCATAGGCGTCGCCTGCGTGAATGCTTGGTAAAGCATGCACGGTCCCGTCGTTTTGCCCCAACACTTGAATTAGCCTAAGTCATAGGCGTCGCCCGCATGAATGCTTGATAAAGCATTCACGGTCCCGTCGTCCATGGCTTGGCATAGCCTTCGCACGTCCCGCGAGTTAAGTCGTCTTGCACGGCTTGTTGGCTTAAGTCTAGGCACCCGAGAGCTTGGTTGTTCAAGTCGAACGCGTGCACAGCACGTTCCCTCGATGCGAAGCTTGGCGTAGCCTTTGCTCGTCGAGTCGTTGCCCGAATAAGTTAGACAAAAGTTGCGTTGGGCTATCAAAGCCATTTCTCGCACTGTCCTGCTCTATCTGCTGTTGTCAAGTCGCGTAGTCCCTTGAGAACAAGGCTCATCGTATAAGTATATGACTTGAACGTTAGCATCGCCTAGAGAACCAGGTCTGTCTAAGGCACGAGCTACGGTCGGTTTAGTGAAAAAGCTTGCCACGAACAAAGGAAGTCCATGCGACTGGTTGTCGCCGAGATCGGTCCCGCTACTTGGGAGTCTCGCTAAGTCTGGATAAGTCCCGCACACGAGATCGGTCTCGCGACTTGGGAGTCTCGCTATATCCTGAAAGGAAATACACGAGATCGGTCCCACGGCTTGGGAGTCTCGACATATAGAAGGAAAGCATGGTCATGTTAAGGAAGGACTGGATAGATCGAATTGAGACTTGTATGGTCATTGGACAACTTGTCGACAAGGTGTACTCTTCTCGAATGATTGCCGGGGCGCCGGGATCATTCAGCCCGAGGGAAGCAAGTGCGGCTCAAAGCAGGATGCCGGATAACCGCATGGGAGTATCGGCGCTTCTGGGGCTAGCTACCATTGGAAGGACGGCCCGATACCCCGCCGAGCCGTGTCCAAGATAGCTTGACATTGCTAGTGACCACTCATATAGTTGTGTCGACAAGAGCGATAATCCGTGTGTTTGCATTTCGATAGCTTCAAGTACTAGCATGGCGTTGGTCAAATCATGAGACAGTCTAGCACGACATGTATCAAGTCAGCAAGATGTAATCCCGTTAGTGCTAGCTATACATCAGCACGGAAGGAATGAGTTATAGTTTATGTCAGCAAGACACGTGCTTCGGCACTAAGCAAGGCTTTCGCGTATCAAGTATTGGCTTTCGGGTTTCAAGTATTGGCATTCGCGTATTAGCTATCGCGTATCGGCATTGCTAAGTCAGAGAGTCGTTAGGCACGACCTCATCTCGAAGCACGAACAAGTCTAAGCAAAGTCTATCGGTACGACCAGCACGAGTCGTCCCCTTGATGTCATTGGCACGATAGCAAGTTAAAGTCATGGCACGACCCTGCCATCCCGAGTCGAAGTTCGATCAAGTAGCTAAGCGATGAGGCACTGCCTCGATCGTAATTCACGTTGGCAGGATAGCACGACTATGTCGTCGCATAACGAGTTGGTTAGACGTCAAATCTTAAAAACTGATCCTAAGGCAAGACTAGAAAGACAATCGAAAGGGATTTAAACTGCACAAAGTAAATGAACGTGTCGGTTTTGTATGGGTGGGCGAGGAGCTCACTCCACCAGTACAGTTGAGTACTGACACCCACGCAGTGTTTTATATGCAGGCACAGGTAGAAGCTCGTGACACGGAGATCGCTTGGAGGCATCGAGGCACGGAGTTCCTTAGCGATTTGAAGCTTGCAGCCGCGTGAAGTCAAGACTTATACGGGACATAATGTATGGACATCGCCTTTCGAAACTTCCGCTGGATTCAAGTATTGTATCGAGAGATGAGAGAGAGTAGAGTGAATTGTAAAATAAGAGAAAAGTGAGCACGAGAGACTTGTAATTTGGCCTTGCGCCCAAAAATGTAATCTTGTATTCAATATCAATAAAGAGCTTCTTTTGAATGACTTGTGTTCATGTGTGCTTGTTCTAAATTTCTGCTGCATGTTTCAATATTTCTGCTTGGGACTTCTGTGCGACGATCCCGTCGCAGCCGATATAATCGGCCATTATGAAACTGCCTTACATGAGCACAATCTAGGCTCGTGCGGCATCATGCCTTAGCAAGGACGATCGCTCCTACGGGAGCGGGGCGTGGCATAATGGTATCAGAGCACGGCTTTACGTCCTTGGACTTCGCGTCAAATTTCTCAGTTTTGAAAGCTCGTCGTTGGAAAAGAAGTGTGCGCTCTCTCTCGATTGTCTCTCGGCATGTCCATACAATAAGTCTAAATATTTTCAAAAGCTCGTCCAAGCGTTCACTCGAACGCATCGGTAGGCCTTTGTGCCGAACGGTGTCAAACTTGTCTTGATAGAAAACATGTGCTAAAGTGAACATGTCGCATGTGTTCCTAACTAGTCCTACGTTGACATTAGCAATGAGCGTGCAAACTCGAATATAGTCCGCATGGGATAGCTATGCACACGGCCATTCGGCTAAGTTGTGCCGCGTGTCGTGCACCTCGACTTATGGTGCAATCGAGTCGCGAGCGATATCAAGTACCGCTCGGTCGGGAACGAAGCTACACTTAGAGTGTCTATCGATAGGAACGCTATCGAGTTAACGCTTAGGCGTACACAAAAGATTGTCTTGGATCTTGAGGAAATAGTACGAACGACTTAGTACGTCGATACGACGTGTGCGATTACGCTAGGGATTCGTCGAACGAATCTGAAAGGATGTCTTAGTGAATGACGCGAACGTGATTGAGGACTAGATCGGATGGCTCGAATTCGAGTGGTGTATGGTTTGTCTTGGAAATCATTCGAGCAAAATTGAGGATTACGAGTAACGGCGAGTATGTCGGCTAGGCGATGCGGTCGCGCAAAGCCTTAGAACGTGTCACACTTAGTTGATCGTGACTTCGTGTGTCCCGAACGAGCATCTCGTTCGGACAACTTGTGAATGGGCAACGCGAGTTAGAAAACGATTCGGAACGAGCCAATAAAAGTGAATGTCTTGATCGAGGAAGCTCGAGGATTGCACGTGTGATTTTGGATTGAATCGAATGGGAATTATGGTATATCCAGTTCGGACAATAGCATCAGTCGTACGACTCAAAATTGGTTGTAAAGAAAGATCGTCAGGTTACGCATATCGTCAATGGTATTGAGGCATATCAAAGATCGATATACGATAACTCGGGGGTACTCTGACTCGGCGAATGACGATCGTGCAAATGTCATTGTTCCGACGGATGCTATACTCGGGATATTGAAACGTGTTAAGGAAATGATAGACATGACTCGAGGATTTTCTGGTTGAATGAATGACGGTCGGACTATCAAATAGAGATCTTAGCTTGGATGAAAATGAAATGCTTGGATTTGCTTCATTGACAACCACAATGTTGACGTTCTTGTCTTATGCGAGCGCAACTCCAGCCTCGCACATGCGTCGCACCGATTAGGGCGATCACTCCGCGTAAGCGCTGGTATGGTGATTTATACAGCAGGGGTGATTGAACTAGCACGGCATGGCAATTTGTGTGCTTCGAATTGTGGTTTGACGCGAAGGTGGACTCGAGAATGACTTAACGTGCGTGACGGTTGAATTTGAGGATTGCGTAGGTCCAATCCACGTATCAAAAATGAATTAGTCTAGACTCAAACAAGAGTTACACCCCGATGAGAATGATTTTTTTGTGGGTGCGTTGCATGGTGATTCATGAACCACCGTGGATAATCGGACTCGCATGAGATTGGGGCGCAACATATTGTCGAGCTAGACAACCTCGTGATCGAATACATGAATTGGTTAGAATTGGTAATTTGAATGGATTCGAATACGCGCAACGAATGCATTGATGCGAATAGGTGATCGTGCTCGATGTTTAGAAATCTGAGTGATGCGAGCTTGGGTAGAAAACCTCGTACTATCGATCTTGGTTTGACCCTAGGATTGGGGTCAGTATTGGCGTTATTGTTGGAGAACTATGATTCCAATCCTGACATTGACTTAGCCTTAAGAAATAGCCTAGCGGATAGGCGAGACGCCCTATTTTATGAGTTATCAATCGAAAGATTGATCTTGAGGATTGGCATGGATGGATAATGCGAATCACGAATATAGGAATGCCCCTCACGAGATTCGGCTGACATGTATATATTTCAGGGACGGCTGAATATGTGTACGATGCGACTCGAGTGAGAACGACGAATTCTCTATCATGAGGCTTGGTTGAATGCATGTATTTTGGGGACGCTTGGAATGCGTGCACGATCCAGCCAAGTGATACGATAAGTTCAAGCAAGACTTAAAAAATGAGAGAGTGTCGAGATCTTGAAATCGTGCTAAGTGAAAGATTGATAATAGTGCGAGCGTGGCTCGGAATCGAAGAAACGCGTAGGCGAAGTGTGTACGATAGTCCCGCGTCTAGGCAAGATTAAGTTTTGGCCATAGAAATGGTAGGATGGCTTACCTTCAGGAAAGTCTCGAGGATGAGACTTGTTCTGAGTGGTGTATGATGTAGTGCCCCGTCCCGCCAAGTCAATCGAAGGAATCGAAACGCCGACGGCGTTCGGACTTAGCCTTGCAACGGCTACTCGAAGGCTCGCTCGGTCGAGGCGACTCCTCGCACAGGTGGGGTAGTTTCGGTGAACTTACCTCATCTTAGCCTGTACTAAATAACTCGCATATTTTCAACTTGCACAAGTAGGCTAATATAAAAGCTACGAACGCACATAGCTAAGGGAATAATCCCGACCCGTCGGAGTGTCTTAGAACATGGAAAATGGTCCCACGGTCTTCATAGAAGTCGGCTCAGCGTATTTTGAAAATGATACTCGATCCTTCGTCCCGTGGCTTGGAAGAAGGAAGCTTGCCTAAGTTGCTAAGTTGCCCCGACACTCGAATGAGCCTAAGTCATAGGCGTCGCCTGCGTGAATGCTTGGTAAAGCATGCACGGTCCCGTCGTTTTGCCCCAACACTTGAATTAGCCTAAGTCATAGGCGTCGCCCGCATGAATGCTTGATAAAGCATGCACGGTCCCGTCGTCCAAGGCTTGGCATAGCCTTCGCACGTCCCACGAGTTAAGTCATCTTGTACGGCTTGTTAGCTTAAGTCTAGGCACCCGAGAGCTTGGTTGTTCAAGTCAAACGCGTGCACGGCACGTTCCCTTGATGCGAAGCTCGGCGTAGCCTTTGTTCGTCGAGTTGTTGCCCGAATAAGTTAGACAAGAGTTGTGTTGGGCTATCAAAGCCATTTCTAGCACTGTCCTGCTCTATCTGTGGTTGTCAAGTCGCGTAGTCCCTTGAGAACAAGGCTCGTCGTATAAGTATATGACTTGAGCGTTAGCATCGCCTAGAGAACCATGTATGTTTAAGGCACGAGCTACGGTCGGTTTAGTGAAAAGCTTGCCACGAACAAAGGAAGTCCATGCGACTGGTTGTCGTCGAGATCGGTCCCGCTACTTGGGAGTCTCGCTAAGTCTTGATAAGTCCCGCACACGAGATTGGTCCCGCGACTTGGGAGTCTCGCTATGTCTTGAAAGGAAATACACGAGATCGGTCTCGCGGCTTGGGAGTCTCGACATATAGAAGGAAAGCATGGTCATGTTAAGGAAGGACTGGATATATCGAATTGAGACTTGCATGGTCATTAGACAACTTGTCGACAAGGTGTAGTCTTCTCGAATGATTGCCGGGGCGCTGGGATCATTCGGCCCGAGGGAAGCGAGTGCGACTCAAAGCAGGATGCCGGATAACTGCATGGGAGTATCGGCGCTTCTGGGACTAGTTACCCATTGGAAGGGCGGCCCGATACCCCCGTCGAGCCGTGTCCAAGATAGCTTGACATTGCTAGTGACCACTCATATAGTTGTGTCGGCAAGAGCGGCAATCTGCGTGTTTGCCTTTGGATAGCGTCAAGTACTAGCATGACGTTGGTCAAATCATGAGACAGTCTAGCACGACATGTATCAAGTCAGCAAGATGTAATCCCGTTAGTGCTAGCCATGCATCAGCACGGAAGGAATGAGTTATAGTTTATGTCAGCAAGATACGTGCTTCGGCACTAAGCAAGGCTTTCGCGTATCAAGTATTGGCTTTCGCGTTTCAAGTATTGGCATTCGTGTATTGGCTATCGCGTATCGGCATTGCTAAGTCAGGGAGTCGTTAGACACGACCTCATCTCGAACCACGAACAAGTCTAAGCAAAGTCTATCGGCACGACCAGCACGAGTCGTCCCCATGATGTCATTGGCACAATAGCAAGTTAAAGTCATGGCACGACCCTGCCATCCCGAGTCGAAGTTCGATCAAGTAGCTAAGCGATGAGGCACTGCCTCGATCGTAATTCACGTTGGCAGGATAGCACGACTATGTCGTCGCATAACGAGTTGGTTAGACGTCAAGTCTTAAAAACTGATCCTAAGGCAAGACTAGAAAGACAATCGAAAGGGATTTAAACTGCACAAAGTAAATGAACATGTCGGTTTTGTATGGGTGGGCGAGGAGCTCACTCTACCAGTACAGTTGAGTACTGACACCCACACAGTGTTTCATGTGCAGGCACAGGTAGAAGCTTGTGGCACGGAGCTCGCTTGGAGGCATCGAGGCACGGAGTTCCTTGGCGATTCGAAGCGTGCGGCCGCGTGAACTCAAGACTTATACGGGACATAATGTATGGACATCGCCTTCCGAAACTTCCGCTGGATTCAAGTATTGTATCGAGAGATGAGAGAGAGCAGAGTGAATTGTAAAATGAGAGAAAAGTGAGCACGAGAGACTTGTAATTTGGCCTTGCGCCCACAAATGTAATCTTGTATTCAATATCAATAAAGAGCTTCTTTTGAATGACTTGTGTTCATGTGTGCTTGTTCTAAATTTTTGCTGCATGTTTCAATATTTCTGCTTGGGACTTCTGTGCGACGATCCCGTCGCAGCCGATGTAATCGGCCGTTATGAAACTGCCTTGCACGAGCGCAATCTAGACTCGTGAGGCATCACGTCTTAGCGAGGACGATCGCTCCTACGGGAGCGGGGCGTGACACAAGAGCTCCCTCGTAACGCTCGTGCTGTCGTACAACAAGCTGACGGGAAGCATCCTCCGGTCCTTGGCCGACGTCCCCGTCTCTAGCCTCTACTTGCAGAACAATAACCTTGACGGAGACGCCTCGTTCCTCTTCGGCAGGTCGAAGCCCCTGACTCAAGTGAGCCTCGCGAACAACTACCGAGAGTTCTACTTGGGCAAGGTGGAGTTCCCGCTGGGATTACGAGGGATTCCTCAACAGTCTTTACATCCTTCCCGTTTTGGGGTAACCTATGCTGACATCCCCGTCTCCAGCCTCTAGGCAAGGTGGAGTTCCCACTGGGATTACGAGGCAAGCACATGATCAAAATTCAACATGGTCAAATTAATGATGGCCAGGCAAGCTGACGGTTGCTTGCTACCAATAAACGTACCAACATGGTCAAATTAATGATGGGCAATCGGAATTCTTAAATTTGACCGTTCCCAAATACTTATTCCACTTTTAATTTCATTCCCAGCATTTAATTAAGGAGTCTCTCAACCCATCTCATCTCCATCAACACACCAACCATCCCATTTGTCAATGTTGGGCAAGCTGACGGGGAATCCCTGTAGCATAGAGAAAATAATGATATATTATGATCTACGGGAAGGCGGACTGCAGGCCTTGCCTGCAGTCCTGTCTTCACTTTGGACTGCAGGCAAGCCCTGCAGTCACTGTAGGTATAAAAAAAAAATGGACTGCATGCAAGTCCTGCAGTCCTCGATTGACAGAAACGGGGTGGCCCTTAGTGTTTTCAAAATGACAAACTTGTAATTTTTTTAAAAGTTTTAAGTTGGTGCCCCTCAGTAAAAAGGTGGTGGTCTTTAACATTTGCCTTAATTTTTAGTATTCTCTTGAATTGATTGCTTCTATGTAGGAGACTTGCTGTCTTTTTGCAGGGCTTTTGATGCCTTCAACTTCCTCTAACGAATGAGAGAGATTCTTGATCTATTACTTCAGTCTTGCACCCGCCAATACTATTTTAGGAAGAGCTCGACAGAAGTGAGAACCCAAGCCTGGCACTGTACGTAAGTAATCTTAGTTTTCTTTCGTATGTATGATTCCTAACAAAATTAAGCGTATTTCTTTTTTTTTCATTTTCACTTTCACTTTCCTAAAAGCTGTAGTCTAGGACTATTTCGTTCTTCTTATCCTTAATTTTCATGCTTAACCTGCGTACGTAAATGTAATTGCAACATTATCAATGTTCTAATTGCTTGCGTAATGATTCGGCTAAACTAGAGGGCGTCGAGCGATGATGAAAAAGCTGGGCAGTTAGCATCATGGAGATGCTGAATTTTGAGTCCAAGTAAAACAAAGACAGCTTCTCCGTATATTTGGGAGTAAAGCTGTAACTTTCTTGCAGTTTTCAGATTCTGTATTAGTGGAAGCCTCGTGGCAGTGTTACACCAAGAAAAAGAAAAAAAAAAATCTTCAGATTCCTATAAAACTACGTTGATTCTCCACTTCCATCTGGGTTCATAATGTTTTATTCCAGTTGTGGAGAATACTTAATAAAGCCTCTTTTCAGAAACTTCAGTTCTTACAGACATGATCTAGATCATTAGTACGTTTTTTCTTTTTTCCTTTTGAATTTTAGCTCGCTTTGTGTTCCATGTGTTCGAAGGTTCTCATGTTGCTCATGAGCCTCCTTAGGATCTTATTTTGGATCATACATGTTTAACCTTTCGTCTATGTTGTGCGGATACGGATAGGACACAATACGGTAAGGACAGGACGACACAGACACAACATCTATTTTGGTGTGTTTGGAGTGGCCGGGGTGTGTCATGTACGTGTCCGAAATGACAGTTTGCACATATTTATGCATCTTTTTGTTGTTTCTGATCACAATCCACAATTCCATAGTAGGTTTTTGATCTGTAACTTGTTTTTTACAGGTTCAAATGATATTCTAGCCTCCTGAAACTTAATTCCAGAGTAGCCAAAACTCAATCTTCATCTATTAATGGCGAAACTCTCTCTTTGTTGGAATCTGTTGGCAGCCATTCTTCTGTGTTCTCTTCTCTCGGTCTCGAAATCCCAATCAATGGAAACTCAGGCCCTTCTACAATTCAAGAGCCTGCTAAATGACCCTAATGGCAATCTCGAGTCCTGGACAAACTCGCAGTCTCCTTGCAACTTCCTTGGTGTCACTTGCGACGCAAACTCCGGCTTAGTCATCGGCATCTCCCTCCTCAAGAAAAACCTTTCCGGAGGGATCTCGCCGTCGATCTCGGCTCTCCCCGGCCTGGCTTCCCTCGTGCTCGGAGAGAACTCCATCTCGGGCCCCATCCCTCCCGAGATCGCCGGCTGCACCGGTCTGCAAGTGCTGAACCTGTCCTCGAACGGCCTGACGGGCCAGCTGCCGGACCTCTCGGCATTGACAGGCCTGCGGACTCTCGACCTCTCGTCGAACGCTCTGACGGGCGATTTCCCGGGCTGGGTTGGCGGCCTGCCGAGCCTCGGTGAGCTCGGGCTCGCTCTGAATAGCTTCAACGAAGGGCGAATTCCCGAGAGTATCGGAAACTTGAAGAACCTGACATGGCTTTTCTTGGCTGGCTGCAACCTGACCGGGGAGATCCCGGCTTCACTTTTCCAACTGACTGCACTGGAAACTCTTGATTTCTCCCAGAACAGACTTTCCGGGCCGTTTCCTAAAGAAATTTCCAACCTGCTCAATCTCCGCAAGATCGAACTCTACCAGAACAGCCTGACCGGAGCGATCCCGCCCGAGTTCGCCAACCTGACTCGTCTGCGCGAGCTCGACGTCTCGACCAATCAGCTGACCGGAACACTCCCTCCCGAGCTAGGCGGCCTGAAGAACCTGACGGTCATTCACCTGTACAGCAACAACTTCTCCGGGGAGCTCCCCGGAGGGTTCGGGGACTTGCAGCATCTCGTGCACTTCTCCGTCTACCAGAACAAGTTCTCCGGGGAGTTCCCGCCCGACCTCGGCCGCCATTCCCCGCTGAACAGCCTAGACATATCGGAGAACGGTTTCTCGGGGAGCTTCCCCAGGTTCCTATGCCGGAACAGGAGCCTGCAGTACTTGCTCGCTCTCGACAACAAGTTCTCCGGAGAGTTTCCGGACAGCTACGGCGACTGCAAGTCCCTGCGGAGGTTCAGGATCAGCCGGAACGGCTTCACCGGGAGCGTCGCGGAGGGGGTGTGGGGGCTGCCGTTCGCGGACATCATCGACCTATCGGACAACGGCTTCACCGGAGAAATCAATTCCGAAGTATCGACCTCGATGAGCCTGAAGCAGCTGTATCTGCACAAGAACAAGTTCTCTGGTGAGGTTCCTACAGACTCGAATTCTCAAACTCTAGACCAGTTAGTTATGTAACAAACTTTGTGTCCTAAACTTGATCCACTTTGCAGGGTCTATACCACCGGAACTTGGCAGGTGCAGTGTCCTGGAAGAAATTGATCTCTCCCAGAATTCACTGAGTGGTACTATTCCAGAAAGGCTGTCGAGACTGGTTTCTCTGGTTTCTCTCAACCTATCAAGAAATCAGATCACCGGTCCGATTCCGGAGGCCTTAGGCTCACTGGAGCTGAGCAGCATCGATTTTTCCGACAATAAACTGTCGGGAATCGTACCCGAAAATCTTCTGATGGTTGCTGGGGATGCAGCATTCTCCGGAAATCCTGAACTATGCTCGAGTACTGAAACTACTTGCAGGTCCCCTCACGGCCACAGGCACATCCTCGGTAGCCAACTGGCTCTCGTGTCCGTCGTAGTATCCTCCGTGATCATACTCGTGTCGGGACTAATTTTGATCTACAGGAGCTACAAGATGAAGGAAACAAGTAAGACGAACAATGTCGAGGAGGGCCCGAAGTCGAAACTCGAACCGTTCAATCCGTCGGAACTGGAAGCAGAGGAGATCTGTAACCTGATCGGAAAGGGAGGTGCCGGCAAAGTATACAGACTGGAACTTAAGGGCAGAGGGATGGTTCTAGTGAAGCAACTGCGAAAGGAGAAGCGAGAGGAGGCTTCGATGGCGGAGATGGACACGCTGCGAAAGATGAGGCATCGGAACATTCTGAAGCTGCACGCCTGCTCGTCGAGAGGAGAATTCGATTTTCTCGTTTTCGAGTACGCTCCGAGAGGGAACCTGCACCAAGCCCTCCACGGAGAAGTCGAGGGCGAGAAGCAAGAGCTGGACTGGAGCCGGCGCTACATGATCGCACTGGGCGCGGCGAAGGGGATCATGCATCTGCACCATGACTGCACTCCGGCCATCATCCACGGGGACGTGAAGTCCAGCAGCATACTCCTGGACGACGACTACGAAGCGAAGATTGCCGATTTTGGGCCTAGTTCAGGTCGTCGTGCCGGTACCAATGGCTACATTGCTCCCGGTAATGAAATTTGTTAGTCGGATCGATCGAACTCGTTAATGTTGGTTGATGATTGCTATTTGTTAAGATGTCCTTCCTCTGCTTTCAGAACTCGCGTATTCGCCCGAGGCGACCGAGAAGAGCGACGTCTACAGCTTCGGCGTCGTGCTGCTGGAAGTGCTCACCGGCCGGAGTCCAGTGGAGTCGCGGTTCGGAGAAGGAAGGGATATCGTCTACTGGGTACTGACGCATCTGTATAGCCAGAAACTTGGGGAAGTTCTTGATGCTCGGGTGTCGGGCGCTGCAGAGGATGACATGATCAAGGTCCTGAAGGTTGCCATCCTCTGCACTTCCAAGCTGCCATCGGTGCGGCCGAGCATGAGAGAGGTGGTGAATAGGCTTGCCGACGCTGATCCGCGCATCAAAGGCACCAGGGAGAAGTACTATGGTTAGGAAGTTCTTGTTTCTTATCAGGCTGCAGTTCTCAGAGAGTAAGCCGGACTCACCGTACATCTTCTATGACATCCACTTGTGCCAGTATAAAAGGTGTATGATGAGTCCGACTCACCACCGAATAATTTCTCCTGTTCTTATAGCCAGGGTTTTCTTCATTGTTGATAGGATATATTTTTGTGCCAGTAGCTTGGACAGTTTTTATCCCTTAGATGCTTGTTCCTTCAAGAACTTTGTCATCACTTTCACAGTTATGCTTAGTTAAACTTGTTGGCTATGAATGTTATATTAGACAAGTGAATCTTCACTCTCGTATGTATAGATGCATGTAGCTCTATAGGAAACTACATTTTGATGCTTCGTGTAGCAGAAGAATCTTTCTCGCGCAACGAAAAGTAAAACATAAAATTGGACTGAGAGCATTACATTTATAAAATTGTTCTGAGAACATAAATAGTAGAGAGAGTGGCACACAACTACGATCAACAAAAAATATCATAGATCATCCAATGAGGACACATGAACGAGAGCAAATATGTTATTTCCAAAACTATTGTTTCAATAATTTTTCTATCCTATAAATATAACTTTTTTTTTAATTTAAAGAACTAAATAATTATAAATACATATATGCTCCGAGATTGACGCATGAGAAGGGATGACCAAGAGTTGCACAGAGATCAACGCACAAGGAGTCTTGACCAGAAATTGTAATGAATGGGTAGAGATTTTTGCAAAACTATTTGGTCAACGCTTCCCTCAAGTTGGATATGAGCTGCATACATATTCGACTTAGATTTTTTCGGATAAAGTGCATTTAAACCCTCTTTAGAGTTGTCTCATTCGCAAAATAAAATTTTTTTAGAAAACTTAAGTAGTTTGTATCTTCCGCAAACCATGTTTTGCTCAGAATGCTCCTTTCCGTCAAAATGACGTTAGAAGTAGCCGTTAGCACCCAAATTTAGGAGAGAGAAAATTTTTCTCTCCCCAAAATACCCCTCTATTGTACCGTTAGCTTCCTGGCAGCCTATTCCATTCTCTATATATATGATTGTTTGAAGGAAGCTTATTTGAAACATAACATTAAACTCGAGCTTTCTATTTTCTACATATTTGACTGGTTGGTTGGTAGGGAAAATAACGTTTAATTTTTTTTCATATTCCTTTTTATTTTACTTATTTGCTATCATTTAATGTATTGAAGCTTTTTCTTACCTACAGATCTCAAATCCAACTGCAAATTATGACCAGTAGCTTGCAATCTTCATTCTTAAGACGTCCAAATAGAAATTATGGAAGAACAATTTATTGCTATTGTGGATTAATTAGTCCACTGAAGACTTCATGGACACCAACAAATCCTGGAAGAAAATTTTACGGGTGTGCAAATTTTCCGACAAATTCTTGTAGTTTTCTACTATGGGAGGATGAGAAACTTTCAGAACACTATCAAATTCTAATGTGGAATTTAATGAAAGAAGTAAAGGAGCATCGAGGCCAAGGTTTACAGCCTATTCCAAGAGAATCGACAGCGGCGGTGGCAGCAACTGAACCTAGACCATGCTTCAACATACATGTTTTGCAATTTATTTTAGAATTTTTACATGTTTAGTACTATTTAAGTTATTTGTTTAAGAAATACGAATGTGATGAATGTTGCAGTTGCAATTCAAGTATTGTACCCAGATCATATTTTACATGTTTTGTATCAAGATTTACAATTCAAGTTTCCAATCCAAGCAACATGAGGAAATTGTCAATGTAAACTGCAGTTGCATTCCAAATGTAAACATGTAAACTGCAACATGTAAACTGCAAAATGGAACACATATGTGAACTGCAGTTGCATTCCAATATGAGGAAATTGCAACATGTAAATGAACTGCCAATGTAAACACAATAGGAACTGCCAATGAACAGCAACATGAGCAAGTAAACTGCAAATGAACTGCCAATGTAAACACAATAGGAACTGCCAATGAACAACAACATGAGCAAGTTGCCAATGAACTGCCAAAATTAAAATCAAATGTTCATCAACATATCATTTAAACAGACATCATTTCATTACCTAGAACTGTACTTTGCTCCGCTCCTGACTAGGATATATTGCAGGTGAGATAGAGGCTTTGTATGATACATATTATGGCCGAGAGCCTGTAGATGAAGTAGCGCCAGCTGGAGTTGCTATGGACTCAGAGGCTGAAGAAGCCTAGCACTTTACCTTTACTAGTCTATATTTCTTTGTATTTGAGACTATCAGACTATACTTTTCATTTGATGGAAATGTAATAACTTTGAAAAATGTACTTTGATTCTGGGATACGTTTATATATGCTGTGATTTGTACTTATTCCTGTTTATCTGGTTAGATTTTCCTAGATTGGTACAGCTTACTTCATCGTGTCCAACGATGAAGACTGGGCGTGTCCGACTATTCGGGAGCGGGTCATGACATATTTTTAGTGGTGGCCAATGCAGGTCTATCCTAATGGTACCTAGGTATTAGTGTACTATTGGGGGACTTGATTAAACTAGGGAAACTTGAATCACAGCATAAGAAAATCGGGTACATCGGGTATATATGGATATTATATAAATATTTATATTTACTGGTAAGTTAGATTTTTATCAATTATAAAGTTTTCTTTCGTTGTAGGATGGTTACTACGAGGAAGACCGCTGATCAGCCGTGAGTTGCAGGCAGCTCAGGACAGTCTATACTAGACGTTTCGTTAGATCAGCTTCCGCCACCGCCTCCTATCTTTCCTCTGCTACCCCCGACGATTACTTTCGACGGCGCTCAGGTGATGGCCATGTTCCAGCAGTTCATGGAGGCCCAAAACCACCAGGATGCACAGTTTTGGGCAACAATTGTTAATGCGCTCAGGACTCGAGAGCCGGTAGCACCAGCACCAGTAGCACCTCCAGCACCTCCAGTACCAGCAGCATCGAGACCGGGGACGGCCAGGGACTACCAGAACCTCTGTCCGATGGATATCTGGGGTCACGAGGGGATTGTTTATGTCACGCCCCGACCCGGAATAACCCGAATCATCGTCCTCGCAGGGGGCGTGATGCCGCACGAGCCTGGAGTTGCGCTCGTACAAGGCAAGATGACAAGTTCTCAAATATTTATCTTTTGATTCGATATTAACAACGATAGAAAAATAGAGTATACGAAACAATTCTCTTTATTGATATTCGAAACTGAGATTACAATGGCTTTCGATAGCCTAACAATATATGCCAGATTGGCTACAACACTCAGGTTCTCTCTTGCCCACAAAGTATTTCACCGTTCCATACATCATGCCTTCTATATCTCGGCCGCATCAATCCAACTGCGTAGTCCGAGCGTCAATGCGATAGCACGCTTCAATGCGCTTCGGCATTCCAAGCCTTAACACGTTCAAGCAATACTTTGCCGCGAGCAATCCATTCCCTGCACCCTGCATGAAGCTGGTGGGGGATCAGTACGTTCGTCATCGCATGTACTGAAGCAAAGATCATCTTTCCAAACCGACATTTTAATATTTATGTTAAATCATGCAACTTAGCTTATGATCTTGCTATGTTCTCCTTAGGGTCAATTTCATGGCATCTTCGAAAGCGTAAAGCATGTTATCATAGCAGCATGTTATCGAATTGAATAGACAAGCAAACAAGCAATCTCGTGTTGTTCCGTGACTTCTTACCAAGTCGACGCACTCGCCCTTGCACCGACGCAAGGTGAATACGCCGCATTCCTTCCCTGTCATGTTATATGTGCATCTCTAAGCAGGATCTCTATGTGGGACGCATATGCGCCTACACTTTCAACCCATCGTTCCTTAATTATATGAAGGCCGTTGGCGTATCCGCGCCGGAATGGACTAAAGGAGTCTCTATTTTATCTTTCCTTACTTTCTTTTCTCTCCTTCTTTTCTCTCTCTTGGTAGCCCAGCGTTTCACGGGTTGGGTTGCTATCCCAACAACCGAAACTTATCGCGTGCCTACCATCATTTGCGACTTCTCACATTTACGACCGAGTGCTAATCGGACTTCGCAAATATGCGCCTATCAAAGATTATCATCCCTCCTAGGCCGAATGGTTCCGGTGCCCCGGTGCGCCCGTTCGGAGGGAACGTTCCGTGCACGGAAGATATCATCGCAATTATCTCAAGTCTATTCCATTCGACCATGCAACGCACTATCATTCAAACAACCAACTTGAGTCCAAAACTCAGACTTTATCATCTCGTATTTCTTCCGTTAACTTTCTATGTTCTCACGTTTCATACTTCGTTTCAATGATTCAATGGCATCGTGCCTCAACTCAATGCTCGTTAACCGAACGATCCGAAGGTCTCGAACACCTTTCGAGGCACCATGTCATATCCGACAGTTCCGCCACATTCATGCCACAACTGTATTCTTTCGCAACGAAGCCATCTTTCATTATCCCGTGCACGTAGGCACGTTTCGCCGTATTTCCCTGTTCTATAACTTAACATTCAATGTTCGGGGCTTGCGCGCTAGGGCGCTCGCCTATTGTCTTCCAATGTTCTAGCCGTCTAACTCGTGCATCAAAGGCACGGTATGGTTCGTGCACTATGGCACTTACCGATTACAGTTATCCCATGTTCTTGCGGCTTGCGCACTGAGGCGCTCGCCTTAGCGATATCCAATGTCCTATAGCGACTCGTGCATATTGATGCACGTTTCATTTTAATTGTTCTAACTTAGTGTTCGACTCACACTATGATTTATCTCCGATCGGACCACGCCCGTGGCGTCGATAGGTTAACTTTTAGCATACAATGATATATTTGACTTATCGAATGAAGGAGTAAAAAGAAGTCAATCCTCCCACCTTGAGTCGATTCGCCTTCGTCGTTTAGCCGAGCCGATGCGGCTCGATTTCATAACTTTGTTGCACGGCCACTCTCCTGACTTAGCCATTCGAGCACTTCGTGCTTCATTGAGTTATACGTCCGATTTGCCTTAGCGTGCCCAAGTCTCGGCCCGTCGCAAGACGACGATTTGATTTCGCGGACCCCTTACTAAATATGTCAAAAGGTCGACCTCTAATATTTTCCCGTCAAAGTATAACCTGCACACGAAACCAACTAAAATCAATACTTGCATCGATTTGGACTTGCGCCTTGGTCGATTCGATTTCTTAGAATCTTCGAGCCGATTCAACGCACTCATCCTTCGGGGCAACGCGGCGCTTCGCATCGATTCAACTCGATGCATTCTTTCGGGGCAAGGCAACTCTTCGCATCAACTTAGTTTGATACATTGCTTGGGACAACTTAACTCTCATATCGTTTTGCATCGATACATTATCGGGTCAACGCAACTCTTCGAGTCAACGACTCAGCATAATGCACCGTACGGAGCGGGACATTACAGAATATACCACTCAAAACAAGGTTCGTCCCGAACCGAAACCAAATACTAAATTTCCAAGGGTTTTATTAGATCGTTCCACGATCTCGTCTCACTATCGTTTGGATCGTACAACTTAGATTGGAATCATACACATATTTTAGGCGTCCCACCAATATATGCATTTCGACCAAGCTCAGTTGTAAGATATCGGAACAATACAAACACGTAACTTCTCATTCTCTATTACTTGCCATCTCGTATTCTTGATCGGACTTGGCTCTATTACTTGTTCTCGTAATTCTAGCGCACATACATATTGATACATACGCGATTCGCCAACAAAAGTCAAGGTGTACGATGTGATTCAAAAATCACATTTCTTACTTTGTATGTTTCATCGGGACTATCAATTCTTACGCGTCGCGTCAAGCCATCGCGCATCCGATCACAACGAGTCTTCGCAACGCCTTGCGTTCGGCGTCACTATCCAACGATTTCTGATGTTTTACTTCGTATCCTATCTCGACATGATTCTTTTTGTTGACTTGCAAAAGTATCAACATTCAGGACTACGTCCGCTAGGTTACTTACCTAGGCACCGTGCTCAAATCCTTCCGACGCAAGTTTAAATTGATAATGCACAAAGGCCACAATCTATACGACTCAATAGTTTATATCAAGGCGACGGTGCTCAAGACAACGATCGCCTTGACACGAGGGTCTTTACGATACGCCTTACATTCGATTCCTAACGAGTAGGAATTTACTAGCCAAATTCTCAACTTACCTGTCTCGCAACATCGAATATAGGTTCGATTCACGCAAGCTCAATTGCGAGGTGAATCCGAATCTAACGGTACCACTCGTAAGTCATTTCTTTATCGTTCCCTCTCGTGCATAGCACGATTCTCGCACACGCCTATTCGAATCACCAAGTTCGTTGGTGAATTTTTTAGTTTGTTCGTCGACCAACATAACCATTCAAATATTCATCCGACGAACACTCAAATCTAACTATACCATTCTCAATCGAAAGTTGTTCCAACAATTCTCGATCGCCTAGACTTATCGTCAATATGCACCACATTGTATTTGTTATCGATGTAATCTCTTATGCGATATCACATGTGTCATCTTACGGTCTACAGCATTCAATTTGATTTGGCGGTCAAGTCTTCTAGGGTCAGCTATCCTGAAGCTACGCTCGATAATTGTGGATCATCACCGAAGGATAGTTTTACTACGAACCATGTTATATCTTATTTCGGAGCCAAATCACGTTCCAACAATTCTATACGACTTCTCAATTTCGGACAAAACCGTTTCTATCGGCGCAACTGATGCGCAACTATCCTCCGAGTGAAGTCATACACTACCGTCGATGATTCCGCAATTTATGAAACATCTACTCGCATCGAGTTCGAGTCTATCTTATTTGCGGGTCGACACACGAGATGCTATACGCATCGAGCAATCGTCGATGACTTATAGTCTCGTCTTTGATCAATCACAAAATTTATGATCAACCAAGTTCGTTCATTCTCGTATCCTTACTTACAAAAATTTTGATAGCTCAAGGCGCACTCCATTTTGTATTCTCACATCGTGCTTACATTTTCTTGCATATCGATCTTGATAGTTCATATCAATTTCGATAGCAAGAGGGTCGACTTCGAATCCGTTTCAATATCAACTTAACTCGCATCGCATACATCCAAGTTCGCAACAAACTTTTTTTCATATGCATCCACTCGTTCTCTGATTCACCGCATCCCGCTATACTTTGATTGCGTAACTGAGTTACCGATTATGCAACATCGAACCCTCGAGTTATACGATCACGCCCTCTAAGTTTTGTGTGTTTTCCAGTCGTACTCAAATGAGTGTCGCCGTAGCGTAACCAACTATTTATTAGGCACGATTACTCACGTCAACCAACTCTTCACCGAAGTCGCAATTCGTGTGATTCGAATACAATTCGCATCGCCTAACATTCCTATCGAAATCGCAAGTCGTACGATTCGATTCGTCTCGCCCAACATTTCTACCGAGATTGCAAGTCGTGCGACTCATTTGTAAGCTCGAGTATCCCTTTCCCGTCGATCCGATTATTGCGTCAAGGCATAATCGTTTCGCTAGTCTCGGTCGTCCGACCAACTTATAACTTTCGTTCGACGTATCGTTCATCGATACAAGTCTCGCCTTATCGTCCCAACCGATTTTTGAAGAACACTTGCATCAACATATCGCCATACAAATTTTCAATCGAGTCTCGGTACTCTCCCGTCCGTTGCGGACAATCCTTCCGCAATTCTTACAACGCGTCAACGCAATTTATCGCACAAGTGATATACCATATACCACTCGAAATCGATTCATTCATCGCCTACGTGGTATGGCATATACCACTCGGAATTCAAGCAATTTCCCTTGTGCTATACTTAGTGTAAACCAACGATCTCTTCCGACTCACGATTTCCGCAGTGATCGTGCTTGATCACAACCGTAACTTTGATTCTATCAAAATCCGACACGATTCGGTCAATGTTCTCGTTTGCCAATATAAGTTTGGTGTGCAACCGACGATTCGTTCTATCGATTTACGATTTCAATTCTTTTCATATGTTGCATCTCGTGCAACAATTTATTTGATATTCGTTGCACCCCGTGCAACAAATTCTACTTTCGATACGCGTTGCACATCGTGCTACGATTTATTTCCGACACTTTCATTTCACTTTGTACAACGATTCATTTCCAATTTCCTTTGCACTTCGTGCAACGATTAATTTGATATGCGTTGCACCACGTGCAATAATCTTTACTTTTCAATACGCGTTGCACATCGTGCAACGATCATTTCCGACATTTACCGCACCTCATGCAACGAATTACTCTTGACTTTCCAAGTCAATGCACAATCCGTTTTAACACATTCGGTATTGGCTTATCACTTCTCACTTTCATTTTAACGCATATTCACCATTACTCGTTGTACTTCGTGCATCATTTTATTTCCCTTTCAACATGTTATATTGCAACAACAACATCCCAAATCGTATTTCACAATTTATTGCGCTTGCAGCAACTAACATTTTTATGGCTCATTGCATTCAATGCAATATACCCTTCGCGACTTTCTTAGAAAACGTCATGAAATTTCCAAAACACATGCGACAAAATTTCACGATTTGTATTAGACTTATTGTATGGAACATCCAGTGCGGCATCGAGTAGAGTCAAGAGTGATATCAAGTGGTGGTGGGCAACTTTTAGAATTGTAATGAAGCGAGCGTCCAGAGGAAATTGAGCCTAGAGCTCTGATACCAATTTGTCACGCCCCGACCCGAAATCACCCGAATCATCGTCCTCGCTGGAGGCGTGATGCCGCACGAGCCTGGAGTTGCGCTCGTGCAAGGCAAGATGACAAGTTCTCAAATGGTTATCTTTTGATTCGATATTAACAACGATAGAAAAATAGAGTATACGAAACAATTCTCTTTATTGATATTCGAAACTGAGATTACAATGGCTTTCGATAGCCTAACAATATATGCCAGATTGGCTACAACACTCAGGTTCTCTCTTGCCCACAAAGGATTTCACCGTTCCATACATTATGCCTTCTATATCTCGGCCGCATCAATCCAGTTGCGTAGTCCGAGCGTCAATGCGATAGCACGCTTCAATGCGCTTCGGCATTCCAAGCCTTAACACGTTCAAGCAATACTTCGCCGCGAGCAATCCATTCCCTGCACCCTGCATGAAGCTGGTGGGGGATCAGTACGTTCGCCCTCGCATGTACTGAAGCAAAGATCATCTTTCCAAACCGACATTTTAATATTTATGTTAAATCATGCAACTTAGCTTATGATCTTGCTATGTTCTCCTTAGGGTCAATTTCATGGCATCTTCGAAAGCATAAAGCATGTTATCATAGCAGCATGTTATCGAATTGAATAGACAAGCAAACAAGCAATCTCGTGTTATTTCGTGACTTCTTACCAAGTCGACGCACTCGTCCTTGCACCGATGCAAGGTGAATACGCCGCATTCCTTTCCTGTCATGTTATATGTGCATCTCTAAGCAGGATCTCTATGCGGGACGCATATGCGCCTACACTTTCAACCCATCGTTCCTTAACTATATGAAGGCCGTTGGCGTATCCGCGCCGGAATGGACTAAAGGAGTATCTATTTTATCTTTCCTTACTTTCTTTTCTCTCCTTCTTTTCTCTCTCTTGTTTGGGTAGCCCGGCGTTTCACGGGTTGGGTTGCTATCCCAACAACCGAAACTTACCGCGTACCTACCATCATTTGCGGCTTCTCACATTTACGACCGAGTGCTAATCGGACTTCGCAAATGTGCGCCTATCAAAGATTATCATCCCTCCTTGGCCGAACGGTCCCGGTGCCCCGGTGCGCCCGTTCGGAGGGAACGTTCTGTGCACGAAAGATATCATCGCAATTATCTCAAGTCCATTCCATTCGACCATGCAACGCACTATCATTCAAACAACCAAGCATAGCCTTGAGTCCAAGACTCAGACTTTATCATCTCGTATTTCTTCTGTTAACTTTCTATGTTCTCACGTTTTATACTTCGTTTCAATGATTAAATGGCATCGTGCCTCAACTCAATGCTCGTCAACCGAATGATCCGAAGGTCTCGAACACCTTTCGAGGCACCATGTCATATCCGACAGTTCCGCCACATTCATGCCACAACTGTATTCTCTCGCAACGAAGCCATCTTTTATTATCCCGTGCACGTAGGCACGTTTCGACCGTCTTTTCCTGTTCTATAACTTAGCATTCAATATTCGGGGCTTGCGCGCTAGGGCGCTCGCCTATTGTCTTCCAATGTTCTAGCCGTCTAACTCGTGCATCAAAGGCACGGTATGGTTCGTGCACTAAGGCACTTACCGATTATAGTTATCCCATATTCTTGCAGCTTGCGTACCGAGGCGCTCGCCTTAGCGATATCCAATGTCCCATAGCGACTCGTGCATATTGATGCACATTTTATTTCAATTGTTCTAACTTAGTGTTCGACTCACACTATGATTTATCTCCGATCGGACCACGCCCGTGGCGTGTCGATAGGTTAACTTTTAGCATACAATGATATATTTGACTTATCGAATGAAGGAGTAAAAAGAAGTCAATCCTCCCACCTTGAGTCGATTCGCCTTCGTCGTTTCGCCGAACCGATGCGGCTCGATTTCATAGCTTTGTTGCACGGCCACTCTCCTGACTTAGCCATTCGAGCACTTCGTGCTTCATTGAGTTATACGTCCGATTTGCCTTAGCGTGCCCAAGTCTCGGCCCGTCGCAAGGCGACGATTTGATTTTGCGGACCCCTTACTAAATATGTCAAAAGATCGACCTCTAATATTTTTCCGTCAAAGTATAACCTGCACACGAAACCAACTAAAATCAATACTTGCATCGATTTGGACTTGCGCCTTGGTCGATTCGATTTCTTAGAATTTTCGAGCCGATTCAACGCACTCATCCTTCGGGGCAACGCGACGCTTCGCATCGATTCAACTCGATGCATTCTTTCGGGGCAAGGCAACACTTCGCATCAACTTAGTTTGATACATTGCTCGGGACAACTTAACTCTCGTATCGTTTTGCATCGATACATTATCGGGTCAACGCAACTCTTCGAGTCAACGACTCAACATAATGCACCGTGCGGAGCGGGGCATTACAGTTTATGCGGATGAGTGGCTAGAGAATGCGGAGAGGATATTGAAGATGGCACGGATCCCGGATGACCTGAAGGTAGAAGGGGCGAGCATGCGATTCTTTGACCTTGCCAGAGCTTGGTACCAGGAGGAGCCCCAGTTAGCCGAGCCCCAGGTTTCTTGGGTAGATTTCAAAACTCTGTTCAAGGAGAAATTTTTCTCCGATGTGGAGCGGGATGAGCTTCGGATGCTGTTCTAGGCGGGGACCATGGACTACACATCAGAGTTTACTCGACTCAGCAGGTTCGCGGAGAACCTAGTTAGAGCACCGGAGGATAGAGCTTGGAGATTCAAGAAGGGCCTCACCAGGGAGTTGCGGCATGCAGTGGCTATTAGTCAGACGACGACGTATACGAGCATCCACAAGAATATTGCCCAGGCTGTGGAGAAGGAGGCAGATCCGAAGCTGAAGAGGGACCGAGACATCGGCGGCAGTAGCTACCAGACACCGACGGAGAGGACACAGACTCAGATTCAGGCGAGGCCACAGCAGCCGGCATAGCGGCACCACCGTCCAGCCAGAGTTTATGCACATCAGCCACAGAGAAGTTTACTAGTAGGTTAGGTTTTTATCAATCACGAAGCTTTCTTTTGTTGCAGGATGGTTACTACGAGGAAGACCGCTGATCAGTCGGGAGTTGCAGGCAGCTCAGGACAGTCCGGTTTGTCGGGACGGACCTCGTATCGAGGTTTTTAGTATTTTTAAAACAATTTTTTTTCGGAATTTTTAAACTGATTTGACTTGGAATTTATTAGAAAAATAAAAAATCTAATTGATGGCGTTTATAGGTGTATATGTTGGGTTTCTAACGGATCAAACGGATCGAGATTTGATCAAGAGATGGACGAGAAAAATACCCACGAAGATGGGCTCCCGACTGAAGTTGCTGCTGCAACTGCGGCCTCTGCTTGTTGTGTCGGCCGTGGGTTGGTCCGTCGCGGGTTGGTCGGCCGCGGTGGAGCCCTGGCGGCGCACGGCAGACGACGGAGGGGTTCGCTTGGGTCGGGTCGAGGGTTCGCGGCGGTGGCTCGAGGTGTGGGGTCGCGGTCGTGGTCGAGGAATAGGTTTGAGTTTCTCAGAAAGGAACGTATATATATACGAAAATTTCGATCGATATCACTTGGATTCGGATTTTGATCTAATCTGTAGAGAATTAGATTTGGATTAGAGTAGAAAAGATTTGAGTGAATTTCGTTTAGAATTTGAAGAGAATTTGGATTTCAATTTTTTTTTAAAAGGAGACTGAAGTCTCTGTTTCGTGCGCGGGCTCGGGTGGGGAAGAAAGTGAACTGTGTTCACTCAAATATATATATTGTTTTTTTTTGTGTGTGTATATATATATATACCAATTAATAGTAAACAATAAAAAGCCGGAAAAAAAAGAAGGAACTTCTGGAATTTAATTTTGCATAGAATTCACGCTAAGACAACTCAGACAACACCCCTGCCACCGACCGCCCCCGCATAATTCATTCCACCGCATCCTCCTTTCTAATCCCTACCATAAAATAGACAGCCCCCCTACTCAGAAAACCTACACCAACGGCCGATCCAACACCCGCATATAAACCTCTCTGTGCGGACACTCGAACCTGGCCACAGATCTGCTCCTGGCCAACAGCAACAGTCGAGCTACCAAAAACCCCACCGACACCCTCTCTATCTCTCTATATTCCTCACACACTCTTCTCTTCCTCTTCCATTCCCATTTCCATTTCATCAGCATTCCATACTGAGAGTATTCTGAGCTCTTTCAATGGCGATGGCGATGATCAACAAGATGTTATTAGTGGCGGTGGTGGTGGTTCTGGCGGTGGCGGTGGCGGAGGGAAAGTCGAAGGAGAAGAAGTGCGACAAGGGGTGGGAGTGCAAGGACAGCGTGTACTGCTGCAACGACACCATCACGGACTTCTTCCAGGTGTACCAGTTCGAGAACCTGTTCGCCAAGAGGAACACCCCCGTGGCGCACGCCGTCGGCTTCTGGGACTACCAGTCCTTCATCACCGCCGCCGCTCTCTACGAACCGCTCGGCTTCGGGACCACGGGAGGGAAGGAGATGCAGATGAGGGAGGTTGCCGCCTTCCTCGGCCACGTCGGCAGCCAGACCTCCTGTGGATATGGTGTCGCAACCGGTGGTCCACTTGCCTGGGGATTATGCTACAACCGTGAAATGAGCCCGAGCCAATCCTACTGCAATCCAGACTACCTCTATCCTTGCACTCCTGGTGTTGAATACTATGGCCGTGGTGCCATCCCTGTGTTCTGGAACTACAACTATGGGCTAATCGGGGATGGCATCAAGGTTGACCTGTTGAACCACCCTGAATATCTAGAGCAGAATGCTACCCTGGCCTTCCAGGCAGCCATTCACCAGTGGATGACCCCTGCCAAGAAGAAGCAGCCTTCACCTCACGATGTATTTGTTGGCAACTGGGAGCCCACCAAGAACGACACACTGTCCAAAAGGCTGCCTGGCTTTGGTGCCACCATGAACCTTCTCTATGGGGACCGGGTCTGTGGCCAGGGCTTTGTCGATGACATGAACAACATCATATCCCACTACCAGCAGTACCTCGACTTGATGGGAGTCGGACGTGAACGTTCTGGTGACAATCTGGATTGTGCTGAACAGGCGGCTTTCAATCCTTCTTCCAAATCTGATGCAGCGGTATCATCCTAAGCAACCAAGGGTTATTGGTTTCTTCTTGTTTCGTCTGTCCTATTATAAGATCCAGTAGGACATGAATGGTGGCAAATATTACAATTATACAGTTGAGATGTGAACTATACAGTTGGTACGTAATTGTTACTGTAATGGTTTGTACTATTTGTTGCTTGGCCATGAACTCAGTAGTGTGGCAATGTATCGCAGCAAAAAAAAAAAAAAAAAAAAAAAAAATTATAGAGAGAGAGAGAGAGACACACACACACACACACACACACACATATATATATATATATATATATATATATATATATATATATATATATATATATATCCAAAATTCCCAACTATATTGTGGACTACTTTATTAGTATTAGCACAAACATTTATACCTATAAAATAAAATATATAGTAAATTAATTTGAAAAACAAAATGGGAGTTTACACCAAACCAACACGAGATTGGTTGTGTGAAAGGCATAGAGAAAGCGGTACAGGAGATCATTTTCCATGATTTAGGCCGGGAGCTTTTTGTAGAACATATCCCATCTTCTTCATGAGTTAGCGGGATTGTTGACTATATATATGGAAGGCTGTTTGGTAATTGGTTTCTAGCTTTGACAACGTTATCTCAGGAGAAGACGAAGAAGAAGAATCTGCCGCCGAGGTGAAAGTAGCAGTTAAAGATGGAGGACAATGTTCACCCAATGAAGTCATGTGACATGACTTGTATTTGGCTGCTTTCTTAAACTTTTTGGATGAAGAAGATGCTTCAAATTCAGCCACTAAATCAGGATGGATCTATATAATCTCCCCCTTATCTGTAGACAGAGGAACAAGGCCATCTGTTCATGCAGGTGGAAGATTAACAATCTCCAAAGTGGTTCTCGGGATGGAAATGACACCGTCTGCACAAGTTGAGCAGAAAAATTGACAAACTGTAGAGAGACGACGTTAGCCGTTACAATCTTTTTGTCTTGTTGGAAAGTGATTGCACCAGAATTAACCATCTCCTGGATCTTGCCATTAAGCACATAGCATGCTCCAGTCGGATGTTCGATAAACCTGTGGTAAACACAATATTTAGGGTGATCAGTTTTACCTACTTCCTCTGGCCGTTTTGCATCCAGCAGCGAAAGTTTATAGCTCTTGATCAGGTAATCAAAGATGCTCATGACATCATCTTCATCAAAGGAGTATTCTTCTTTCAGACGTGGTGCTCTCTGTGGTGGTACTGTTGGAGTTGGTGTTGATTGACCTATATTGACGGCTAGAGTTTCTTTGCCTTTGACATTGATAGCCAAAGTCTCTTTACCCTTGTGGTTGTTTAGACGGCCACCGTTATTTGATGTAGCATGTTCATCTATGTCAAGAATAGGCATCTGAATACCTAATTATTTGAACTTATCAACACTTTCTTCTGTCGTTTTAGCATTCACTATAAATGAAGGCCAATCCTGGAACTGCGTCGATCCAGTCCACATGCTGATTATAGGCAATAGGTTTGATTTGCAAGTGTTTATTGTCAAAGTATCTGGAGTTCCGGGAGGCATTTTGAGTGCCTCACAGCCGAATCATTCAATGAATTGTTCGGTTGTTTCATTATGTCGCTGTTTAAATTTGATGAGGGCAGACATAGTCATGTCGTTTGTTCCCTCATAAAATTATTCCAGGAACATTTGTTTGAATCCGAAGAAAGAGGTTATACAACCATCTGGCAAATGTAGAAGCATGAAAATTTTAGCATCACAAGTCAGGAAGTATCCACGTGCCCAAATCAAGAAGCATCTATGCGCCCAAGCCAGAAATAAGCTATGGACCAAAGTCAGAGATTGCTATGCGCCCAAGTCAGAGATTGCTACGCGCCCAAGCTAGAGAGTGGGTGACACTCATAGAGCAAAGCCTATGCGCCCATCTGTAATGCCCCAGTCCCATAATACATAGGACTAAGTACGTCAACATGTCAGCTGCACATATATAAAAAATACACCAATGTGTGGTATCCTCGTATTTGTACATAAGCTGTAAATAATATAATATGATAAGCCACAATATAAATAACTATATCTCATCCATAGCTCAACACAGAATGAATAATAAGTCTAAATAATAAAAGAAGTCAAGTGATAGCCAGGTGGACATATCTACTCCAAACAGCTATAAAAAATAGTCTCAACTAAATAGAGTCCAACCTCCTTAAAACAGAAAGATGAAGATAAAAAGATGTGCACTACATAGTCTCAGGTAATAAAGAGAAAAACTAAGTATCAGTGGGAGATGCCTCGTCATTGCGTAAGAAGGATCCAAAGCTGCTCTGTACTCCTGGGGATAGTCCTGCTCGTCTAATCCTGGAGAGATCACCAGGTTTTCAGAGGAACGTAACAAGATACAACAAAACATGCCGAAATAACTGAATGTGTAAACATGCAACTATGGCACTACAGGATCTCCTAACCGTCTATGTGAAATGCAATTTGAGGACAACGTTCTACGCAGGGGCTGTAGGATCAACAGAGTAAATAAAGAATGGCAGTAAGTAGCGCTCATCTGAGTCGATATCGGCTAGGGGCAGAAAGTAGCGCTCGTATGAGTCACTATCGGCCTACAAATGTGTGTAAAAAGTAAATGTAGCCCCTACGCTAGTAGCTGTCCCCTTTCCCCGATGCTCCTGTCTAAGATGTATCCACAGCCTGTCCAGTTGTAACTGCTACGGCTTCTAACTCGACACACTAGTAGAAGTTACCTCCTATCCGTCGCACGACCCATACGTATCGATGGCCGGTCGAGTACGCAGGTTCATGTCCTATATAACTCACTCATCTCGTGATACACATGTGTCAAGGCCATAGGAGATATGGCCCACACTCATAAGGTGGTCGTCTAATACTAGGCCGATATTCATAATAAAATATAAAATAACGAAAACGACTAAATCTAGTCGTCCGCACCCAAGTGTGACTTGGACGCACAATATAAACAAAATAAAAAAATAAGAGAAAGAAATATGCAATAATAAAATATATTGAAAATAAATGAGCACAATCAGAATCTGTGGCAAGGTATACTTGCCTGTGGTGCGAAGAAGGAAATCCCACAGTCGCAAGCGGAAGCACCAAAAACAAACAATTCACAGATGACTCCGAATGCTGAAACAAACATCAAAAAAAATTTGGTGTAAAAAATATATCTAGAAAATGCCTATCCAAAAGTCTAATTATGGAACAGGGGCAAAATCATAATTTCGGGTCAAAACGATGTCCGCCGTTGGACCCGTTTTGCACCGAAACGTGTGCCAATATCCATGGTCTCTAAAGTCGTCAAACTATATGTCTACAGATCCGGTTTGAGGATACGAACCCAACGGTATGTCTAATTTTTCGATTTCAATGAGCGGTACACAAAATTGCCCATTGGATCAGGTCGCGGGCCCGCCAAATTGGCGTTTCGATCAACCTTCTCAGAATCATACCAAACTTGGCATACATGACCAAAATTTTGATTCGGTACTGCTGGCACAAGTTTCATCTCAATATGATGAACGTGTACGAAGTTATGGCCAAGTTTATAAAAGGTCGATATAGGGGTATCTTGATGGATACGCACTGATTTCGTCGCGCACACGCAGCGAAATCGAGTCCCGTCAGTTACTACGCGTCGGCAACATCTATACGCGCCTTTCGATGCATATAGTGCGCGACCACGTCGTCCGGTTTATCGGAGCACACACCGTATCAGAAAGTTTTCTAAAGTTTTGAGTTTTTAAAACCATTTTTTTTGCACAAGTTTAACAACAAATAAAACCTTGCACATTAATCAATATGTAAATCTAAAAGCTGTATTTTAATCTCGGTTATATTGACTTTAACTATGTTAAGTTGGATTTCAAAATTACACACTGGTTTGGTCGATATCGGCCTTCCAAGTCGAGGTTCCTGGCTTCTCCTAATACTCTGTTTTCAAACAGTTTTTGTGCGACTTTGCCTCGATGTTTCGGGCAATCGTATGGGTTTGACAGGATTCCATCCGAAGGGGTTTGGAGAGGTTCATATAGGCTACAACGACGAATTTACGGATGCTAAAACGATCGAGTATTAATGAAGAAATCATCGTTTGAAGATGAGTACCTTGCGGTCGACAAACAGGGGTTAGCACTGTTGTGCGGTCGGCCTGGGGTGGCTGGCGGCGATCCCGCGACGGTGCGGCACGATCAGGTGGAGGGGTAGCTACGTCGGGGTGTGAGGATCGTGCTGAAATTGAAGGTTGGGGTCGGGGATGAGAGATTGGAGTGTGCGAGGTTTCGAAAGTCAGAAGGGAACCCGCGACTATATAGAGGAGTCAAGTTTTTCTATTACGAATTCTATACAGATTTCTAATTCGATTAGGTTATGGATGTGCTCAAGTTGAGGAGAATCTCATTAAGATCGAACTGGATTTTATTGAAAGGATTTTGTGGTGATTAGAATGAGTTTCAAACTTTCATATTCGAGGGGCTTCAGCCTCTGCTCGAGTATATAGCCACTCGGGTTGGGCTTTGGAAAAAACTGGAATAGTGCTTAGCACTGTTACAAAATTGAATTTTTTTTACTATATATATATATATATATATATATATATATATATATATATATATATATATATATATATATAACCTCTCCCTCTGTGAAACTAGGGAATAGAAAGCTCTCTTTTTCAAAACCCTCTCCTCTCCTCCAAAACCCTAACCCTAATTTTCTCCATCAATGGCACCGGGCGATCTCCCGTGCGTCGGGGACGGCGTGTGCATGAAGTGCAGGGCGCCGTCGTCCGAGTCCGACTCCCTCCTCTGCCGTACCTGCGTCACGTCCTGGCATGTACCGTGCCTCACATTGTCGCTGGCGAGGATGAAGGATGCTCTCGACTGGCTCTGCCCCGACTGCTCCCAGACGGATCACCCCTCTGCCGCTGTCGGTGCCGTCGGATCGTCGTCCGAAGGAGAAGTCGGCGACAACCTGATCGCGATGATCAGAGCAATCGAGAATGATGGGAGCTTGACCGAGAAGGAGAAGGCGAAGAAGAGGCAGGCGCTCGTCAGCGGAGGGGGTACGGTGGACGATGGAAAGGAGGGGGAGAAGGGCGACGACATGATGAGCATTCTCGACGAGAGCTACAACTGCTCCTTGTTATTGCCGGAAATGCCGAGGCACGCTATTCGATGGAAAATACAGAAACTGAAACAGTTGTAAAGACAACGTTTTAAATGCAATTCCTTAAAGAAGGTTTTGCAATAGAGATCCAGAAGGATTCTGTAAATTACGAGATCTAAAAAGATATCGTAATACACGAATAATCTAAAGAGATTTTCGTGATCGCAGCAAACTGGCAGTAGTGCCTTCTAAAAAAGAAGATACTGACAGAACTGCTAAAGGCAACAGAAGGATGACAGACGAGAGATGGAAATACTGGGGTGAATTATCACCGTTGCTCAAAGCTTTATTCGTCCTCTGCGAACAGCTTCCAGGAACCAGCATGGTTGACGGAAAACCTTGGAACACTCCTGCTCTTCTGACTCCTCGAAAGACGGCGAACTCCTCTGGCAATGGCTCTACTCTTCTCTCTCTGTTTGAAGTAACAGAACCCACGCGTACTAAAAAGTACTAGTGTTTGTGTTAAAGAACACGCTCACTACTCTGTTGTGTTAAAGAACACTTAGAGTTTTTCTCCCTAGAATTCTGATTACTCCTCTCACTTAGAGATATGAGAGAACCTGCATATAAAGCCCACGGGGCGGTTGCCAAGCAGTTGCCTGAACTTCAGGGTAGTGGCAGAACCACTCCTGAACGTGCAGCAACTGCTGCAACCGTTCCCGCTCTAATATGCAGCCAGCCATACGCACACTGCGTACGCTGTGCACACTGCGCACTCTACGCACGCTGCGTACGCTGCGCACACTGCGCGTAGTGGGCGTACTGGGCTACGTACTGGGCTGCGTAACTGGGCTCACGTAACGGGCTTCACAACATGGTCGCGTAAGTGGCTCGCGCAACGAGCGCAACTTAAGCGCACTATGCGCCTAGCGACGATGCTGACGTGCTAAGTGCAAAGTGCGCCAACAAAACACCACATTACGCCTCATGAGCCCTTGAGTCCGAGTCCGAGCCCGAGCCCGAGTCTGAGTCTGAGTCCGAGTCCGAGTCCGAGTCCGAGTCCGAGTCGCTAAGCCCCAACGGGGCTTAGCTCCTATGGAAATAAATTTCCCAAGAGCAAAAAGCATGAATGCTTTAATTATTGATGTTAGCCTTTTTCCCATTAGAAAAATAATCCCACATGGCAAACCCATGTGCACCTCCACACCACATGTGCATCTCCAATAATAGCAAAGCTAATATATAGAGATACAAGCAATTTGTTTTTTCCGATGTAGGACTAAACCTTTCTAAAAAAAAACCGAAAACCCAACAATCCCCCACATATCAATATATATATAAGTATTCCCCACAGTAACTGTCCATCATGCATTAGGAGA
This sequence comes from Iris pallida, assembly GCA_029216955.1. NCBI lineage: Eukaryota > Viridiplantae > Streptophyta > Magnoliopsida > Asparagales > Iridaceae > Iris > Iris pallida. The sequence goes on along the minus strand of JANAVB010025196.1, from coordinate 74,280,605 downwards.
GATGTCGCTTACGACCTGAATCTTCCCGCATGGGTCAAAAATCAAACTATAATACAAGAATGGACTAAGCCTTGAATTCTGTATCATAGCTGAAATTCTTTTCACTCACATAATGTAGTTATATGTGCTTCTGGCTACACATTAAAGGCCCTGTGCCAGCCTGGTTTCAGTGTATAATTTTGGGTGTCTACAAGTTTACCCTCAAGAGACGGCCTGATATCTCTGTCATACACTATAGGTAAGTTTATTATAAAGAGACATGGCATGAAGCGCTTTGCGCTTCCCTTGCGGTGCTACGCCGCTATGACATGACTTAAAGCCGAGGCCTTACCCCGTACCGGAAACCTCATCGTAGTGTCATACTACAGTAGCATGAGGCAACCGCCTCTTTGTAGTGCCAAACTACCCAGCATGAAGCCATAGGCTCCCTTGCGGTGTTACGCCGCAACGACATGGCTTGCAAGGCCGAGTCTTTATCCCTAACCGGGTACCTCATGGTGGTGTCGTGCCACTGTAACATGAGGAACTCCTCCTCTTTGTAGTGCTGACTACACCCCTCTTTATATTTAACATACAGCATTTGGCTAACTGCCTATTTGCGGTGCTACGCCGCTGTGACTTGGCCTGCAAAGCCGAGGCTTTATCCTATTCCTAGGCAGCACCCCACATATAGGAACCTCATTGTGGAGTCACCCCACTGTAGCATGGAGTTTCACTCATTGTAGTGCTGCTCTACCGTGCTTCCTGTAAAGCACTCCAGGCATTCACTCTGCCTGAGAACTCATTAAGGCAATTAAGCCAACCTTTCCACAGGAACTATTTTTTGCAGAAAACAATAGTAGACAACAGTGGTTATAGGTCCGTAACCACTCCATGTCCAATAGAACATGTACCCACCGTTCCTGATATTCTTCCGATTAGTGGTCCTCCCTTAAACCAAAAGCTAGATGCCTAGTAGATAAATCTTTGAACTATTAGCATAAAACTTTATGGTAGGAATACAAAAATCCAATATCAGAATGCCTTCAAGCCCATTTTACAAGCTGTGTCATTGACCAGCTGGCGCTTGAGGCCCTTGGTGAACGGATCCGCCAGGTTCTCCTGACTCCGAACATCAATCACTGCAATAACACCTCTCTTGATAAGATCGTGTACTGCCCTGTGCTTCAACCGTACAGTCCTCTTCTTCCCATTGAAGAGGTTATTTGATGCCACCGCCGCAGTCGCCTGGTTGTCGCAGTATATCGGTATCGTCGGTATTTGCGCTCCAACCAATGAAAGATCATACATGAGCTCCCGAAGCCATTCTGCTTCCTCGGCTGCGGTATCTAGTGCAAAGAACTAAGATTCCCTGGATGACCGCGAGAGCATAGTCTGCTTCTTCGACTTCCACGATATAGCAGCTCCACCCATTGTGAAAATATATCCACCTGTTGACCTCTCGCTCTCCACCTTTGAGCACCAACTGGCATCACTAAAACCTTCCACTACCTGCGGATCTCCGCTGTAGTACAGTGCATATGTCTGAGTCTTCTTGAGATATCTCATAACCCGTTTCACAGCTTTCCAGTGTTCAGCACCTAGGTTGCTCGTGAAACGACTCAGCATTCCCACGGCGAAAGCTATGTCAGGCCTTGTGGCAGTAGTAGCATACATTAAACTTCCCATTATGCTTGCATACTCCAGCTGTCTGACGCTTTCCCCTGAATTAGGCTTCAGCTTCAGATCACACCTGTGCGGCGTATCGATCCCTGGAAGATCCCGATACCCATAACGAGTGATCATTTTCTCAATATAATGAGACTGTGACAGCGCTAGTCCAGTGTCTGTCCGGATGATCTTGATCCCTAAGATCACATCAGCTTCCCCCAAGTCCTTCATACTGAACTTGCTAGAGATGAACTTCTTTGTCTCAGTGACACAGCTAATATTCGTACCTAGGATAAGCATGTCGTCCACGTACAGACAAACGATCACACCTCTTCCATCAGCGAACTTCGTGTAAACACACTTGTCCGTATCGCTGACCATGTAGCCATTTGACCTTATAACTTTGTCAAATTTCTCATGCCACATCTTGGGAGTCTGTTTAAGACCGTACAAGGATTTCACCAACTTGCAGACTTTGTCTTCAAGACCCCTGATGACAAATCCCTCTGGCTGTTGTATGTAAATCTCTTCGGTCAGCTCGCCATTTAGGAAAGCCGTATTCACATCCATCTGATGTATCACCATCTTATGTATTGCTGTGAGAGCAATCAACATTCTGATGGTGGTCATCCGGGCTACTGGAGCATACGTGTTAAAATAGTCAATCCCCTGCTTCTGAGAAAACCCCTTGGCTACCAACCTAGCCTTGAACTTGTCAATAGTTCCGTCTGCTTTCATCTTCTTCTTGAAGATCCATTTACATCCGATGGGTTTCGCTCCTTCAGGAAGATCAACCAACACCCAAGTGTTATTTGAGGTGATGGAATCAATCTCATTGTCAATCGCCTCCTTCCAGAAAACTGCGTCTCTGGTCTTCATCGCCTCATCATAGGTAAGCGGATCTGCTTCCACATGATAGGTGACAAAGTCACTTCCGAAGTCCTTCGGCCTGCTCACACGCTTAGCTGACGGTTCAGCTTGTTCTGGTTCAACCGTTGTTTCAACAACAACATCTTCTTGGGCCACATCTTCATTGAAGACTTCAGTTTCTTGCGCACCCTCATTGTTCTTCGGAACATCCGCAAGAATAATATTCTTGTGCCTTATAAATTTGTCTTCAAAATATTCTGCGTCACGAGATTCAATGATATGATTTGACTCAATATTAAGAAATCTCCGAGCATCACTCTTCTCGGCATACCCCAAGAAGATCGTCTTTGTAGTCCTTGTCCCAAGCTTCTGAATCTTTTAGATCTGGAAGCTTGACATATGCCAGACACCCCCACACTCGAATGACATTCAAGTTTGGTCTGACCTTGAACCAGAGTTCATGAAGAGTAATGTCAGAAGTTGCATGAGGCACCCTATTTAGAATAAAAGTGGCCTTCAATGCAGCTTCTCCCCAGTAGCACTTAGGAAGACCAACAGTCAACAATATTAAATTTATCATTTCTGTCAACGTCTTGTTCTTCCTCTCAGCTACTCCGTTTGATTGAGGAGAGTACGGAGCCGTAGTCTCATTGACAATTCCATGTTCCTTACAGAACGATGCGAATTCATGAGACCTGTACTCCCCACCTCGATCACTTCTTATCCTTTTGAGTTGTTGTCCAGTCTGCCGCTCAGCTTCGGCTCTGAACTCCTTGAACTTCTCGAATGCTTCGTCTTTAGCCTTCAGCAAGTAGACGAATGCATACTTTGAGAAGTCATCGATGAAGGTTATGAAATACTTCATCCCGGCCTTTGTAGAGAACTGTTTGAAGTCACAGATATCGGAGTGAACCAACTCCAGAAGATCTGTACTTCGGTTAACCCGAGAAAAGGGTTTCCTTGTGATCTTCGTTTGAGCACAAACTTCACATTTCTCTACCTTACCCCCACATTTGGAGATAAGTCCTAGACTAGACATTCTGTTTATTCGTTTACAATGAATATGTCCTAGCCTATTATGCCACAACTTAAGAGTATAAGCAGAATGAGTGACTTCATTAATTACATTAGACTGATTTACAAGCTGAATCTTGAACATTCCTTCGGTATAAAAAGCTTTTCCGAAATATGTTCCCTTGATAGACATCACCATCTGGCCAGCATTGATATCCATCCTGAGGCCTGCATTACAGAGTAGGCCTCCCGAGACCAGGTTCTTGGCGATAGCAGATATGTACTTTACGCCTTGAAGCGTCAGAGACTTCCCCGAAGTCAGCTTTAACACCACCGTCCCGATCCTGAGCACTTCAGCTTGTGCTTGGTTCGCCATCATAACCACTTCAGAAGTAGGTGTATAGGTGGTGAACCACTCCTTACTGGAGCAGACATGGCAGGAGGCCCCAGTGTCTACCCACCAGTCAGAGTCAGCCCTTACTGCATCAACCTGTGCAATCATAGCAATTACGTTAGTGATCATAGATACCTTACTAGGCTCTTCTTGCTCTGATTGCTTGGTCTTTGCTTTACACTCATTCTTAAAGTGGCCCTTCTTGCCACACTTGAAGCAAGGCATTTCTGACTTTGCCTTCTTTTTCTTGATAGAAGTTCCCTTGACTTTTAGATTGTCAGGGTTCTTCTTCTTGCTGTGGAAAGCTGCCTGCTTTCCCTTTGGTTCCTTGGTCTGAACCAGATTGGCGTTAGCCAATTGCTTGGACAGTGTGTCCACCTTCAGTTAAGCCCGTATCTGGTCCTCAACATAGATTTCCTGTAGGGGATCTTCAAGGGTGATCTCCAACTTCTTCCTATGCATGTTTGCATAGAACTTGCTCCACCCAGCGCGGAGCTTTGAGACAATCCCTCCAACAACAAACTTGTCGGAGAGGGGCATCGCCTCGTCTTCTAGCTTCTGTCGCAGTTTCAGGAACTCCTTTACCTGCGGCAGCATAGACTTTTCGTCCTCAAAGAACCACTTGTGATATTTTTCAACCACAAATATTTTACTGCGGTTCCTGTCTTCTTCGTAGAGTTTTTCTAGAGACTTCCATATGTCTCTAGCGATATTCTTCTTAGAATAGGATTCTGCTAGGGAATCCTCCATAGCATTCAGGATAAGCAACCTGTAAATGCTATTCTCCCTTCTCCACTTGGCCTGAAGTTTAGTAGCCACAGAGATTGCGGCAGCAGACCCAGTATCTGGAACGGTAGGTTCCTCTTCAAGAAGCACGTGATCCACTTCTCTGAGTTGAAGAGTGAGATAAACCTTCCTCTTCCAGACTTGATAATGCTCTCCATCAAACTTCTCTAACTTACAGAAGTCAGTGTTTGGGAGTGAAGCATTAATATTTTCCATTGTAGCAATAAAGCTTTGAGATTGTTATTGCCGGGAACGTCGGGGCACGCTATTCGATGGAAAATACAGAAACTGAAACAGTTGTAAAGACAACGTTTCAAATGCAATTCCTTAAACAAGATTTTGCAACAGAGATCCAGAAGGATTCTGCAAATTACGAGATCTAAAAAGATATTGTAATACACGAATAATCTAAAGAGATTTTCGTGATCGTAGCAAACTGGCAGTAGTGCCTTCTAAAAAAGAAGATACTGACAGAACTGCTAAAGGCAACAGAAGGATGACAGACGAGAGATGGAAATGCTGGGGTGAATTATCACCGTTGCTCAAAGCTTTATTCGTCCTCTGCGAACAGCTTCCAGGAACCAGCAAGGTTGACAGAAAACCTTGGAATACTCCTGCTCTTCTGACTCCTCGGAAGACGGCGAACTCCTCTGGCAATGGCTCTACTCTTCTCTCTCTGTTTGAAGTAACAGAACCCACGCGTACTAAAAAGTACTAGTGTTTGTGTTAAAGAACACGCTCACTACTCTGTTGTGTTAAATAACACTTAGAGTTTTTCTCCCTGGAATTCTGATTACTCCTCTCACTTAGAGAGATGAGAGAACCTGCATATATAGCCCACGGGGCGGTTGCCAAGCAGTTGCCTGAACTTCAGGATAGTGGCAGAACCACTCCTGAACGTGCAGCAACTGCTGCAACCGTTCCCGCTCTAATATGCAGCCAGCCATACGCACACTGCGTACGCTACGCACACTGCGCACTCTACGCACGCTGCGTACGCTGCGCACACTGCACGTACTGGGCGTACTGGGCTACGTACTGGGCTGCGTAACTGGGCCAGCGTAACTGGGCTCGCGTAACGGGCCGCACAACGTGGTCGTGCAAGTGGCTCGCGCAACGAGCGCAACGAGCGCAACTTAAGCGCACTATGCGCCTAGCGACGATGCTGACGTGCTAAGTGCAAAGTGCGCCAACAAAACGCCATATTACGCCTCATGAGCCCTTGAGCCCGAGTCCGAGCCCGAGCCCGAGCCCAAGTCCGAGTCCGAGTCCGAGTCCGAGTCGCTAAGCCCCAACGGGGCTTAGCTCCTATGGAAATAAATTTCCTAAGAGCAAAAAGCATGAATGCTTAAATTGTTGATGTTAGCCTTTTCCCATAAGAAAAATAATCCCACATGGCGAACCCATGTGCACCTCCATACCACATGTGCATCTCCAATAATAGCAAAGCTAATATATAGAGATACAAGCCATTTGTTTTTTCTGATGTGGGACTAAACCTTTCTAAAGAAAAAACCAAAAACCCAACAATCCCCCACATATCTCTATATATGGATATAAGTGTTCCCCACAGTAGCTGTCCATCATGCATTAGGAGAGATGTCGCTTACGACTTGAATCTTTCCGCATGGGTCAAAAATCAAACTATAATACAAGAATGGACTAAGCCTTGAATTCTGTATCATAGCTGAAATTCTTTTCACTCACATAATGTAGTTACATGTGCTTCTGGCTACACATTAAAGGCCCTGTGCCAGCCTGGTTTCAGTGTATAATTTTGGGTGTCTACAAGTTTACCCTCAAGAGATGGCCTAATATCTCTGTCATACACTATAGGTGAGTTCATTATAAAGAGACATGGCATGAAGCGCTTTGCACTTCCCTTGCGGTGCTATGCCGCTATGACATGACTTAAAGCTGAGGCCTTACCCCGTACCGGGAACCTCATCGTAGTGTCATACTACAGTAGCATGAGGCAACCGCCTCTTTGTAGTGCCAAACTACCCAGCATGAAGCCTTAGGCTCCCTTGCGGTGTTACGCCACAACGACATGGCTTACAAGGCCGAGGCTTTATCCCTAACCGGGTACCTCATGGTGGTGTCGTGCCACTGTAACATGAGGAACTCCTCCTCTTTGTAGTGCTGACTACACCCCTCTTTATATTTAACATACAGCATTAGGCTAACTGCCTATTTGCGGTGCTACGCCGCTGTGACTTGGCTTGCAAAGTCGAGGCTTTATCCTATTCCAGGGCAGCACCCCACATATAGGAACCTCATTGTGGAGTCACCCCACTGTAGCATGGAGTTTCACTCCTTGTAGTGCTGCTCTACCGTGCTTCCTGTAAAGCACTCCAGGCATTCACTCTGCCTGAGAACTCATTAAGGCAATTAAGTCAACCTTCCCACAGGAACCGTTTTTCGCAGAAAACAATAGTAGACAACAGTGGTTATAGGTCCGTAACCTCTCCATGTCCAATAGAATATGTACCCACCGTTCCTGATATTCTTCCGATTAGTGGTCCTCCCTTGAACCAAAAGCTAGATGCCTAGTAGATAAATTTTTGAACTATTAGCATAAAACTTTATGGTAGGAATACAAAAATCCAATATTAAAATGCCTTCAAGCCCATTTTACAAGCTGTGTCATTGACCAGCTGGCGCTTGAGGCACTTGGTGAACGGATCCGCCAGGTTCTCTTGACTCCGAACATCAATCACTGCAATAACACCTCCGTTGATAAGATCGTGTACTGCCCTGTGCTTCAACCGCACAGTCCTCTTCTTCCCGTTGAAGAGGTCATTTGATGCCACCGCCGCAGTCGCCTGGTTGTCGCAGTATATCGGTATCGTTGGTATTTGCGCTCCAACCAATGGAAGATCATACATGAGCTCCCGAAGCCATTCTGCTTCCTCGGTTGCGGTATCTAGTGCAAAGAACTCAGATTCTATGGATGACCGCGAGAGCATAGTCTGCTTCTTCGACTTCTACGATATAGCAGCTCCACCCATTGTGAAAATGTATCCACCTGTGGACCTCTCGCTCTCCACCTCTGAGCACCAACTGACATCACTGAAGCCTTCCACTACCTGCGGATCTCCGCTGTAGTACAGTGCATATGTCTGAGTCTTCTTGAGATATCTCATAACACGTTTCACAGCTTTCCAGTGTTCAGCACCTGGGTTGCTCGTGAAATGACTCAGCATTTCCACGACGAAAGCTATGTCAGGCCTTGTGGCAGTAGTAGCATACATCAAACTTCCTATTACGCTTGCATACTCCAGCTGTCTGACGCTTTCCTCTGAATTAGGCTTCAGCTTCAGATCACACCTGTACGGCGTATCGATCCCTGGAAGATCCCGATACCCATAACGAGTGATCATTTTCTCAATATAATGAGACTGTGATAGCGCTAGTCCAGTGTCTGTCTGGATGATCTTGATCCCTAAGATCACATCAGCTTCCCCCAAGTCCTTCATACTGAACTTGCTAGAGATGAACTTCTTTGTCTCAGTGACACAGCTAATATTCGTACCTAGGATAAGCATGTCGTCCACGTATAAACAAACGATCACACCTCTTCCATCAGCGAACTTCGTGTAAACACACTTGTCCGTATCGCTGACCATGTAGCCATTTGACCTTATAACTTTGTCAAATTTCTCATGCCACATCTTGGGAGCCTGTTTAAGACCGTACAAGGATTTCACCAACTTGTAGACTTTGTGTTTCAAGACCCCTGATGACAAATCCCTCTGGCTGCTGCATGTAAATCTCTTCGGTCAGCTCGCCATTTAGGAAAGCCGTATTCACATCCATCTGATGTATCACCATCTTATGTATTGCTGCGAGAGCAATCAACATTCTGATGGTGGTCATCCAGGCTACTGGAACATACGTGTCAAAATAGTCAATCCCCTGCTTCTGAGAAAACCCCTTGGCTACCAACCTAGCCTTGAACTTGTCAAAAGTTCCGTCTGCTTTCATCTTCTTCTTGAAGATCCATTTGCATCCGATGGGTTTCGCTCCTTCAGGAAGATCAACCAACACCTAAGTGTTATTTGAGGTGATGGAATCAATCTCATTGTCAATCGCCTCCTTCCAGAAAACTGCGTCTCTGGTCTTCATCGCCTCATCATAGGTAAGCGGATCTGCTTCCACATGATAGGTGACAAAGTCACTTCCGAAGTCCTTCGGCCTTCTCACACGCTTAGCTGACGGCTCAGCTTATTCTGGTTCAACCGTTGTTTCAACAACAACATCTTCTTGGGCCACATCTTCATTGAAGACTTCAGTTTCTTGCGCACCCTCATTGTTCTTCGGAACATCCGTAAGAACAATATTCTTGTGCCTTGCAAATTTGTCTTCAAAATATTCTGCGTCGCGAGATTCAATGATATGATTTGACTCAATATCAAGAAATCTTCGAGCATCACTCTTCTCGGCATACCCCAAGAAGATCGTCTTTGTAGTCCTTGTCCCAAGCTTCTGAATCTTTTAGATCTGGAAGCTTGACATATGCCAGACACCCCCACACTCGAATGACATTCAAGTTTGGTCTGACCTTGAACCAGAGTTCATGAGGAGTAATGTCAGAAGTTGCATGAGGCACCCTATTTAGAATAAAAGTGGCCGTCAATGCAGCTTCTCCCCAGTAGCACTTAGGAAGACCAGCAGTCAACAACATTGAATTTATCATTTCTGTCAACGTCCTGTTCTTCCTCTCAGCTACTCCGTTTGATTGAGGAGAGTACGGAGCCGTAGTCTCATTGACAATTCCATGTTCCTTACAGAACGATACGAATTCATGAGACCTGTACTCCCCACCTCGATCACTTCTTATCCTTTTGAGTTATTGTCCAGTCTGCCGCTCACCTTCGGCTCTGAACTCCTTGAACTTCTCGAATGCTTCGTCTTTAGCCTTCAGCAAGTAGACGAACGCATACTTTGAGAAGTCATCGATGAAGGTTATGAAATACTTCATCCCGGCCTTTGTAGAGAACTGTTTGAAGTCACAGATATCGGAGTGAACCAACTCCAGAAGATCTGTACTTCGATTAACCCGAGAAAAGGGTTTCCTTGTGATCTTCGTTTGAGCACAAACTTCACATTCCTCTACCTTACCCCCACATTTGGAGATAAGTCCTAGACTAGACATTCTGTTTATTCGTTTATAATGAACATGTCCTAGCCTATTATGCCACAACTCAAGAGTATAAGCAGAATGAGTGACTTCATTAATTACATTAATTACATTGGACTGATTTACACGCTGAATCTTGAACATTCCTTCGGTATAAAAAGCTTTTCCGAAATATGTTCCCTTGATAGACATCACCATCTGGCCAGCATTGATGTCCATCCTGAGGCCTGCATTACAGAGTAGGCCTCCCTAGACCAGGTTTTTGGCGATAGCAGGTACGTGCTTTTAACCTTGAAGCGTCAGAGACTTCCCTGAAGTCAGCTTCAACACCACCGTCCCGATCCCGAGCACTTCAGCTTGTGCTTGGTTCGCCACCATAACAACTTCAGAAGTAGGTGTATAGGTGGTGAACCACTCCTTACTGGAGCAGACATGGCAGGAGGCTCCAGTGTCTACCCACCAGTCAGAGTCAGCCCTTACTGCATCAACCTGTGCAATCATAGCAATTACGTCAGTGATCATAGATGCCTTACTAGGCTCTCCTTGCTCTGATTGCTTGGTCTTTGCTTTACACTCATTCTTAAAGTGGCCCTTCTTGCCACACTTGAAGCAAGGTATTTCTGACTTTGGCTTCTTTTTCTTGATAGAAGTTCCCTTGACTTTTAGATTGTCAGGGTTCTTCTTCTTGCTGTGGAAAGCTGCCTGCTTTCCCTTTGGTTCCTTGGTCTGAACCAGATTGGCGTTAGCCAATTGCTTGGACAGTGTGTCCACCTTCAGTTGAGCCCGCATCTGGTCCTCAACATAGATTTCCTGTAGGAGATCTTCAAGGGTGATCTCCAACTTCTTCCTATGCATGTTTGCATAGAACTTGCTCTACCCAGCGGGGAGCTTTGAGACAATCCCTCCAACAACAAACTTGTCAGGGAGGGGCATCGTCTCGTCTTCCAGCTTCTGTCACAGTTTCAGGAACTCCTTTACCTGCGGCAGCATAGAGTTTTCGTCCTCAAAGAACCACTTGTGATATTTTTCAACCACAAATATTTTACTGCGGTTCTTGTCTTCTTCGTATAGTTTTTCTAGAGACTCCCATATGTCTCTAGCGATATTCTTCTTAGAATAGGATTCTGCTAGGAAATCCTCCATAGCATTCAGGATAAGCAACCTGCAAATGCTATTCTCCCTTCTCCACTTGGCCTGAAGTTTAGTAGCCGCAGAGATTGCGGCAGCAGACCCAGTATCTGGAATGGTAGGTTCCTCTTCAAGAAGCACGTGATCCACTTCTCTGAGTTGAAGAGTGAGATAAACCTTCCTCTTCCAGACTTGATAATGCTCTCCATCAAACTTCTCTAACTTAGAGAAGTCAGTGTTTAGGAGTAAAGCATTAATGTTTTCCATCGTAGCAATAAAGCTTTGAGATTGTTATTGCCGGGAACGCCGGGGCACGCTATTCGATGGAAAATACAGAAACTGAAACAGTTGTAAAGACAACGTTTCAAATGCAATTCCTTAAAGAAGGTTTTGCAATAGAGATCCAGAAGGATTCTGCAAATTACGAGATCTAAAAAGATATCGTAATACACGAATAATCTAAAGAGATTTTCGTGATCGTAGCAAACTGGCAGTAGTGCCTTCTAAAAAAGAAGATACTGACAGAACTGCTAAAGGCAACAGAAGGATGACAGACAAGAGATGGAAATGCTGGGGTGAATTATCACCGTTGCTCAAAGCTTTATTCGTCCTCTGCGAACAGCTTCCAGGAACCAGAAAGGTTGACGGAAAACCTTGGAACACTCCTGCTCTTCTGACTCTTCGGAAGACGGTGAACTCCTCTGGCAATGGCTCTACTCTTCTCTCTCTGTTTGAAGTAACAGAACCCACGCGTACTAAAAAGTACTAGTGTTTGTGTTAAAGAACACGCTCACTACTCTGTTGTGTTAAAGAACACTTAGAGTTTTTCTCCCTAGAATTCCGATTACTCCTCTCACTTAGAGATATGAGAGAACCTGCATATAAAGCCCACGGGGCGGTTGCCAAGCAGTTGCCTGAACTTCAGGGTAGTGGCAGAACCACTCCTGAACGTGCAGCAACTGCTGCAATCGTTCCCGCTCTAATATGCAGCCAGCCATACGCTCACTGCGCACGCAGCGTAACTGGGCTCGCGTAACGGGCCGCACTATGCGCCTAGCGACGATGCTGACGTGCTAAGTGCAAAGTGCGCCAACAAAACACCACATTACGCCTCATGAGCCCTTGAGTCCGAGTCCGAGCCCGAGCCCGAGCCCGAGCCCGAGTCCGAGTCGCTAAGCCCCAACGGGGCTTAGCTCCTATGGAAATAAATTTCCCAAGAGCAAAAAGCATGAATGCTTTAATTGTTGATGTTATCCTTTTTCCCATTAGAAAAATAATCCCACATGGCAAACCCATGTGCACCTCCACACCACATGTGCATCTCCAATAATAGCAAAGCTAATATATAGAGATACAAGCCATTTGTTTTTTCCGATGTGGGACTAAACCTTTCTAAAGAAAAAACCAAAAACCCAACACTCCTTCTGCATACTGCTGCCGGAGCGGCCGGTCACTACACCATGTGGTCACAATTTTTGTTTAAAGTGCTTCGAGAAATGGATTGGGCAGGGAAAGCTCCAGTGTGCCAATTGTCATGCATCAATTCCTCACAAATTTGCTTCACAACCAAGAATCAATTCTACACTTGTTGTAGCTATCCGAATGGCTAAGTCTGCAAAATCAATCACTGCTCGTACAGGCCATGTATATTATTTCATGAGGAATGATAGTAGACCTGAGAAGGCATTTACAACTAGCGTGCCAAGAAGGCTGGCAAGGCTAATGCCTGCAGTGGTCAGGTCTTTGTCACAGTTCCTCCTGACCATTTTGGGCCAATCCCTGCAGAGAATGATCCTAAAATGAACAGAGGACTTTTAGTGGGGGATTCATGGGATGATAGATTTGAGTGCAGGCAATGGGGTGCTCATCTGTCCCATGTAGCTGGGATTGCAGGCAGTCTAAGTATGGTGCACAATCAGTTGCACTCTCAGAAGGATACGAAGATGATGAGGATCACGGTGAATGGTTTCTCTACACTGGGAGTGGGGGAAGGGATCTTAGTGGAAACAAGCGAACAAACAAACATCAAGCTTTTGATCAGAAATTTGAGAAGCTAAATCAGGCCCTGCGAGTCAGCTGCATGGAGGGTTATCTTGTACGCGTTGTGAGGTCATTTAAAGAGAAACGCTCTTCATATGCTCCTGAGAAAGGTGTGCGATATGATGGAATTTACAGAATAGAAAAATGCTGGCAGAAAATAGGGATTCAGGGTTTCAAGGTCTGCAGATATCTGTTTGTTCGATGCGACAATGAGCCAGCACCATGGGCAAGTGATGAGCATGGTGACCGACCCAGGCCCTTACCTGTAATTAAAGAGCTGAAGGGTGAAACAGATGTAACTGAGAGGAAGGGCACTCCCTCTTGGGACTATGACGAAGCAAAAGGTTGGACATGGATGAAACCTCCGCCTATAAGCAGAAGTCCTGTGAGAACTGGAGATCCAAACGAACAAAGGAGAGTTAGGAAAGCAATAAAGAATGCACAAAATACTTCAATTAGAGAGCAGCTTCTTAAAGAGTTTAGCTGCCTACTATGCCGGAAAGTGATGGTATCACCATTGACGACACCTTGTGGCCATAATTTCTGCAAGTATTGCTTGATGGGGGCTTATTCAGATCCTTCTTTTGTAAGGGAAAGAGGTGCTTCAAGTGGCCGTTCCCTTCGTGCCAAAAAGATTGTCAAGAAATGTCCCTCTTGTCCCCTAGATATCTCGGACTTCTTGGAAAATCCTCAGGTCAATAGAGAGCTTATGGATTTGATCGAATCCCTCAAGCGAAAGTCTGAGGAGGAGAAGGAAGTAGTGAAAGGAGATAAGGATGGAGATTCTGATGATGATGGAATTGATGATGCAGAGGAAGCAGAAAATCAAGATGCCAGTGGTGATGCTGGAAGTGAGAAGTTGAGCGAGATAGCAAGTGTGAAAGATAAAAAGTCGGATGTTGATCCTAAAGTTTCGCAAGATACAGAGCTTGAGGAGGAGGGTAGAGAAGGGGAAGCTGCTCCTTGGAAACGGAGCAATCCTGATGTTGAGGACCATTCTGTGACTCGGAAGTGGACAAAGGCACATGCTCCAAAGCAATCTCCAAAGAAAGCCAAGACCTCGAGCAGTGATGTTGATAGAGACGATTCCCCTTCCAGCCTCTCAGTGTGCCTGCACAAGATTGATTAACAGCGATATGCAGCCATGGGAACTAAATTCCATTTTGGTATAGAACTAAACAAACTTACACAGAAAGTTGTGCATTTTGGAAGTGCTGCTTAAGAAAATTTTATCGTATAGCTTCTTCAATTGAAAGACTGATCCTACATTGGTATAGACAATCACAATTATTTTGGCATCATGAGATACTTCTGAAATGTAATTAAGTTACATTCTGTTGTGCTTTCCTTGTAGGAAAATGATTTTAAGAACTGAAATGATATTTGGGGTCCAACTGCTGCATGAACTTTCTTATATATTTATACAACTGAAAATTGCATTCCTATTAAAAAATAAAATATATATATTATACATAGAGAATAAGGAAGGTAGGGTGCCACCTCACGGGGGGTGTCTACTTGTCACCCCCCCATGCTATCATCATGCACATGGGTGCATGATGATAGCATGTGGGGGGTGACAAGTAGACACCCTCCATAGGGTGGCACCTCACCTCCCTCATCCTCTATATATAGAGAATAAGGGAGGTAGGGTGCCACCTCACGGGGGGTGTCTACTTGTCACCCCCCCATGCTATCATCATGCACATGGGTGCATGATGATAGCATGTGGGGGGTGACAAGTAGAAACCCTCCATAGGGTGGCACCTCACCTCCCTCATCCTCTATATATATATATATATATATATATATATATACACACACACACACACATAATCATTTATAATAAGTAAAGTAGCTTTTAGAAAAATTCTAAAAATTTATAGAAAAATATCTAAAATGCCTAAATTATAAAGTACACTGTATTTGATAGCATAATGTATAGGCACCCATACCTATACATTATATTTATACATAAAAAAATAATTGAATTAATACAAAAATGTATATAGCAAAAAATAAGTAAAAATATTAAAATAATTAGGAATAAAACATGGGGGTTTACATCCTACCCAACTTAAAGAAATTTTATCCTCAAAATTAAACTAAAGTAGGGGGTCGAATGCAATGTTAGCAAGGAACTATTAAGGAACTAACATGGGCAAGACATACCTTGGTTGTGAAGCAAATACGGTTAACGATTTCGGATGTCGTCCTCGCGCTCCCAAGTAGACTCTCCTGGCGAGTGATGCTTCCATGCCACGCGAACCAAGGGTATGGATTGATTCCGCAACACCTTCACTCGGCGATCGAGGATACCTACCGGTTTCTCTTGGTACGACAAACTCGGTCCAACTGTGATTTCGGAGTGATCGAGCACGTGACTGCTATCTGCCACGTACCTCCTCAGCTGAGACACGTGGAACACGTCATGTAATCCCTCTAACGACGGTGGCAATGCCAATCTGTAGGCAACCTCTCCAACACGTTCCAAGACATCGAAAGGGCCGATGTATCTTGGACTCAACTTGCCACGTCCTCCGAATCGAATTGTGCCTCTAGTGGGGGATATCTACAAGAAAACATGGTCTCCTTCCTTGAATTCCAAAGGTCGACGACGATTATCTGTCCACTACTTCTGTCGATCCTGCGCTGCTTGCAGGTGGTCTTGTATCTTCTTTACCTTCTCCACTGTGCTCAAAACCATCTCGGGACCCAATATATGTCGCTATCCGATGTCGTTCCAACGGACAGGAGATCGACACTTCCTACCATATAATACTTCAAACGGAGCCATCTGAATGCTCGCTTGATAGCTATTGTTGTAAGAAAACTCCACAAGATGAAGGTGGTCATCCCATGATCCGCCAAAATCAAGCATACATGCTCTCAGCATATCCTCTAGCGTCTGAATCGTACGCTCTGACTGGCCGTTTGTCTGTGGATGGTACGACGTGCTAAACTTCAAACGCGTACCCAAACTATCCTGCATAGTCCTCCAAAAGTATGAGGTAAACCTCGAGTCCCAATCTGACACGATGCTAACTGGTACATCATGTAGCTTTACTATTTGCTTCATATACATATCTGCCAAAACTTTCATGGATTACCCCACTCTAAAGGTAAGAAGTGAGGCAATTTGGTAAGTCTATCAACAATCACCCATTCCGTATCTCGTCCACTAGGACTCCGAGGAAATCCTGTGACGAAGTCCATCGTAATATGCTCCCACTCCCACTCGGAAATAGGTAGCGGCTGCATTAATCCGACCGTCCTCTGGTGCTCGACCTTCACTTGTTGGTATACTAAACACTTTGCCACAAAACGAGTTATCTTCCACTTCATTCTGTGCCACCAATAATATTGTCGTAAGTCCCGGTACATCTTAGTTCCTCTGGGATGTATAGAGTAAGTCGAACTGTGCACTTCCATTATCAACTCCAGCCGAAGCTCTCCATTAGGAACATAAATATGATCACCACATCGCAATGTCCCATCAGGATGAATCCTCAATCCCGTCTGCTCTCCTACCTCAGTCCTCTCTCGAAGCTATCGAAATCTAGCATTCGTAGGTAATGCCGCCTTGATCCTCTCCACTAGCGATGATTGCACTTGGAGGTTGGCTAAGACGCCATCTTCTCCAGGCAATACGACCTCAATACCAAGCTGCTGCAAGTCTATGATCAACTCCTTCTGCGTAGTCAAGAAGTGTGCCATGGGCTTACGGCTTAATGCATCTGCCATAACATTAGCCTTGTCCAGATGATAATATAGCTCGATCTCGTAATCCTTCATCAACTCCAACCAACGTCGCTGTCGTATATTCAACTCTTTCTGTGTGAATACGTACTTGAGGCTCTTATGATCAGTGTAGATATCAACCTTCTCGCCGTACAAGTAGTGTCTCCATAGCTTCAAAGTAAAGATAACCGCTGCGAGCTCTAGATCGTGGGTTGGATAATTCTACTCGTGCACCCTCAACTGTATCGATGCATATGCTACTATATGACCATGCTGCATCAACACGCATTCTAATCCCTTTTCGGATACATCATTGTATATCACAAATCCTTTCGGTCCTGATAGTAGTGTCAAGATGGGTGCAGTAGTCAAGCGCTTCTTCAACTCGTCAAAAGCGGCTTGACACTCATCTGTCCATACAAACTCCTGATCCTTGTAAGTTAGTCGAGTCATAGGTCCCGCTATTCGAGAGAAATCTTCTATGAACCTTTGGTAATATCCTGCAAGTCCAGGAAAACTTCTCACCTCAGAAGCCGATGTAGAAGAGGGGGCCATGCCTTGATTGCTGTGATCTTCTCAGGATCTTCTGATATATCGTCTCCAGTAACAATGTGCCTAAGAAATAAAATCTCGTTGAGAAAGAAATCACACTTGCTAAGCTTTGCAAAAAGTTGCTCATTCCTCAAGATTCTTAAAACTATCCGTAGATGTTGTTCATGCTCCTCTTGGCTCTTCGAGTATATCAAGATATCATCTATAAAGACAACTACAAATTTATCCGAGTACTGATAAAAAATCTTGTTCATTAAGTTCATGAAGACTACGGGAGGGTTGGTCAAACCGAAAGGCATAACCAAGAACTTGTAGTGTCCAAACCTCAATCGAAATGCCATCATCGAAATATCTTCTTTCCGAACCTGCAGTTGGTGATAGCCCGATCGCAAGTCGATCTTCGAGAATGCCTTAGATCCGCTCAGCTGGTCGAATATATCGTCCATGCGCGGCAAGGGGTACTTATTCTTGACCGTCCCTGTATTCAAAGCTCTGTAGTCGATGCACATGTGCACTATCCCGTCTTTCTTAGGCACAAAAAGAACAGGTGCTACCCATGGTGACAAACTGGCACGAATAAACTCTTTCTCCAATAAGTCGTCAATCTGTGTCTTTATCTATACCAACTCCTTGGGTGCTAGTCGATATACTCGAGACGAAATAGGCTCGGCTCCGGAAATAAGCTTAATAGAAAACTCAATGTCTCGGTCAGGTGGCAATCTGATAATCATATGCGTCTAAGTTAAATAATAAGAAACAAAACAAAACAAACAAATAATAATTCTTTTTTTTTTGAAGGACTGGAACAAAAGTAGAGAAAACTTGTTCAAAAAAACATTTATGGTACAATCTGATAATCATATGCGTCTATCCAAAATCATGGTGCTCTAAATCCTCGTCATACTAGTAAGCAAGGCTACGATAATCACAGAGTCCTCGACTTAGGCACATACCTCTAGAATCATGGTATTAAATATTTTTGCGATGCCGCTAGCTTGGCTGCGAAAATCTTAAATTCTTACACCCGAGAAATATATCCAAGTCAGACTATATGTCCTTATCATGCTGGCTAATGTGACGGTAGAAGACTAGATTCCATAACTTAGATGACCTAGCCCATATAATTCCATCTTGACAAAAATTAAATTAAATCAACAATGAATACCCAAAAAAAATCAAATTATCAACGAACATCAAGATTCAAAAATGAACAAAAATCCATCAATCCTATAAATACAAACTCTGATGCCACAGCTAACATCAAGATTCAAAATTCAACAATCATCCATCAAAATCAATAAATACAAACTCAAATTCAACAATAATCCATCAAAATCAAATCCAACGCAAGAAAGTAAAGATAAATCAAATCAAGGGGAAAAGAGTTTTCAAATCGAAGTTAAAATAAGATTTTCAAGGGTCATCCCAGGAATCTCTCAAGGGATCCTAGCTGTGATTGAGTACCTTCAAAAATATATCCTAATTCTACTGCAGGCTGTAGTGGTACTCTAATTCGAATACCACTACACAAACTCGACCTGCATGGGCCACCACTAAAAACGTGTCACGACCCGCACCCTACAGTAAGGGCACGAGAAGTGGGTACGTCCAGCCTACGCCGCAGTGTAGGCGGTAGAACGCTGTCCAAGGTCACAACATCTAACAATATAATGCTAAGCAGTTTATACTTCCCGAATGGGGGTGACATAGCAGAATGTAAACTCAATCACATCTAAGGTAGAGCATAATGGAAGATAGATAAAACATGAAATCCAAAAAAGATACAGCAGATAGAAGTCTAAGTGTCTAAGATACACAAACCCAGAAATATATCTCAAAGCTCAAATACAATAATCCATAAATACAACTCAAGAAAACTGAAAATAAACTATGAGCAAAACCCTAGCTATCTATATAACCTCTACTGTGTCTCCTCTAGGCTAGCAGGCAACCTCCAGGCTATCTGTAAAATTTATCAACAGGTCCAGTCAGGACAGGAACGAGCACAATACATCTCAACAGTTCATAGCAGGTTAGAAAATATAATCATGCAGTAAAGTAAGATACAGGTACTGAAAGAAATACAGTATGTAAACAGAGAGAGAGAGCTGTAATAGAAATATCTACTATAAATAGATACTAATAGTGGCTAGTGAGTCAGAGTACAATATAGACATGTAAATAGCATAGGAGATTCTGATGCTACACTATGGAAAGATTCTGATGCTACACTACTTGGATAATATTCACATGTCTACTTCTACTCCTCCGTACGCCCAATCAATACACAAGGATCCAACCAGGTTATGTTATGATTCCATGCAAAGGCCTCCGAAGGGTGACACATGGATATCCCATAAATGGGGATTCTAGGAGATTCTAGGAGACCCAATAAATGGGATAAGGATTCAAGGAAGACTCTGTGAGCATGAAAGTACATGTCACAAGTGATCGATGAACCAATGAAGCATAGAGATATGCTATATATGTAAGTGAAACGCACAGAACATGAAGTACCCGATGCTCCATGAAGGGATAACATCTCAAGAAGGGATCCATATAGTACTAATCCGTGTGACCAACGTGACAGTATCAAGTAAAGTAATTTAATGCAGGAAAATAATTCTAAGCAGGATATGAAATGATCAGAGAATGTACTCGCCTGATAACCTGAACATCTGATATGTATAGGGGGTCCAACTGAAGCCACAGAGTCCTATTTAAAGCAACACAGGTTACAAGATGTTCAAGTTGTAATAAAAGAAACCCTACAAGCAATCTCTATTATTCTAGGCTTTTCTAAGTCAAATCAACTCTAGGTCAACTCCGGTCAACAATCTAGTCAAACTAGGTCAAGTGTTGACTTACAGTTGACTTTTGGTCAACTGGTCAACTCTGGTCAACAGGGTCAATTCTAGTCTAATTATTAAAGATATAAAGTGTACTTCGTTATTCGTACGTCGAAACTTACGACACACAAATCGAGATAAGATGATTAATGGTAAAGTTAATAATCTTCTTATAGTGATCCACGTGTCCGTCTTGCCAATTTCAGCGATATGAGATCACTGGAATTGACCAATCTCAGTTTCGTTGTACTAATCCCGAAATACGAACATTATAAGAATTAATTATTAATTATTTATAAAAAGGTTAAACTCAAAGAAACTATCAACAAACATTGTCGGACGATGAAATAAACATCGTCAACGTGTCCAGAATGGTCAAATTAGCTAGGATAGCCTACCCATCGGTCCAACTTGGACACAAGGGCAAAAATGTAATTTTTTGCTAAAAACGGTATCCGTGTCGGAGCCGTTTTGCACCGAAAAATGTGTAAGAAATAAGTCTACAAAACATAACAAATTATATGTCCACGAAACCAGAATGACGATACGAACCCAACGGTATCTCCAGAATTGGATTCCGTTGATCCGATCTCAATTTGGTCCGTTGACTAGAACTTGGAATTCCGGTTTGCATGAAAATGCGTGCCGGAGCCAATGTTCTCAAAACTCAGCAAACTACATGTCAACGAGTCCAGAATGACAATACGAACTCAATGGTGTATCCAGAATTGGATTCCGATGAGCCGATCTCAAAATGACCCGTTGACCCGGATATTGGTATCCGACTTGCACTGAAATACGTGTCAGATCAAATGTCCACCAAAACCTAGCAAATTATATGTCAACGAGTCCAGAATGACGATACGAACTCAACGGTATATCCGGAATTGGATTTCGATGAGCCGGCGTCAGAAAATCTCGTTGACCCGGACTGTGGGACCCACTTTGCACCAAAAAATGTGCCAGGGCCCCACGTCCTCCAAACCTAACAAATTTTTTATGAAAACATGCCAGAACGATGCCACGAGTCTACTGGTGGTGTCAGAAATGAAATCTGGAGTCCCGTGTTCAAAAATAGAATTTTACAAGTTGGAAATTACCAATTCGGACGGCCAACTTTGGCGTCGAATTCAACCAATCAAACAAGCTCACAATGAAACGAAACTGGAGGGATAGTAAGAGGGTTATACCAGCTTTGCACAAAAACTGGTAGCACGCCAAATGGAGCTGTGCTGGAGGAGGTACAAGCTGACGAAGTTGACTCCGCGAAACTGTCCAAAATTAATACAATTTAAACGGTCAACTTGGTGGCCGATTTTGATGTATCAAACGATAAAATTAACAGACAAAAATTGACAGGAGTGAAGGTGGATATACCGAGATTGTGACGGAGCGAAGAAATTGCCGATCCAATGGTCGGATTTCTCAAAAATCTTGCGTGAAGTTGCTGCGACGGGTGCCAAAACGGACTTGATTTCGCGCGCGTCACGGCAGGAATTCGTGCGAAATGCACGAATCGTCTATACGTCGCGCCGAAGAGAGAGGTGGCGGACCCAGGGGGGTCGCCTGAGTTCGTCCAGCCTAGGGGGCACGGCCACGTCGACGCGTGGCTGGTGGCGGCGCTGTACGCGCGTGGCCAGTGGCCGTCCCGGCCGGCCACTGCTGCAAAAGGTGCTGTTGTAGCTGTGCTCGCGGCTACGTAGGGCTGTGCTGGCCCAGCCTGGCCCGACGGAGCTCAGGCGCGGCGAGGGGCGATGGCGCACGGCCATGGCGGCGGCCGATGGGGCTGGATGTGGTGGAATGGTGGTTGAGTGGTGGTGGAATGGTGAAGAAGAAGGAGGAGAGCTCGGCCAAGTGGTGGTGGTGGTGGCCGACGGCCAGGGTGGTCGACGGCGTCGGCCACGGCTGGGCTCGGGCCAGGTGGAGGCTCGGACTGGTAGCTGCTGTTGGTGTGGAGAAGAGTTGTGTGGGAAAAATTCATTAGAGTTGGAGAGAGAGAAAGAGATGAGAGTGAATAATAAATTTGTACAATTAATGAGAGAGAAATGGCTATCCCTAGAAGTTAGGGCCGGCCAATGTGGGAAAAAATCTTGTGTTGGCTGCTAGGGAGGAGATTGATGGTTGGGATTGTTGGAGACAAGATCAAAGGCTAGGATTTAAATATAGGAAAATAGGTCATTCCTAGGGATTTAAATCAACATAAATTTCCAATAAATATTAAAAATAGGTAGAATGAGTATTTAGTATTTTTTAAGGATAATGAGGCTGAGGGTAATGGTGATGGAGAGTAACATGGAGCTGGGGCTGGGTTCAGTCAAGCCGGGTTGGATCAAAACCGGACATGGCACAATAATCAAATTAAAATAGGTGTTGATAATTATTGATAAATAAATAGCACGTGGGGATTCCAATAAATGGGACACAAGTGACATGCGAATAGTAGGCTCAATGTGGGCCATGTCCATATTTGGGGTTGACAGGTTTTGGTCGACAGGGTACCCACAAATCAAGTTGGAAAATGAATGTGACACCGTGGGGTGAAATAAAATCGGGTCACGTGTCAGGAAAGTTGTGCGAAACAAATGAAGCACAAAATGGTATGTCTGAGTGGGACACGAAGGTCATGAGTGAAGATCGTCTCGAGTAGATCATACATGATGAATTGGTTTCAAGAGAATGACTGGTCTGGTGCTCCCAATTTAAATTTCACGGTAACGTGCTAATAATGATTAAGAAAAAGAGTGGAAAATTTAATTAATAATCAAATGGCCTAAATCGACCCGAAGTTCTGCGAAGCAAAAATTGTACAAGGGAACAAGTTTGGATGGGACATTATATACCATCAGGAAGGTAATCCTGTCCACTACAAAACTCGTAAAAAAGGTTTCCAGAGTTGAACATCCCTGACACTCCAATTATCAAAGGTACGAAAAAGTACACTAAAGATAAATAATAGCATAAATTATTATTGAAACTAAATCAATCAAAAAAAATTAAAAAAATCAACCCGAAATTCAGGGTGCTCACATCCTACCCACCTTATAAAAATTTTGTCCTCGAAATTAAAATGTTCGTACTCCTTCTAGGTCAAACCCCTACAATCAAGTCCCAGAACTTAAACAAATCATGTGATTAAAAAGGATGACATACAGGGTCATGGTATATGGTGGCAGTAAAAGTCTCATCTAGATATACTAGTCATGCTAGCCTAAACGGTCAAAGGGTATCAAAACACACAAGCAATCTAGGGTGCTAAACTAGAAAGATACAGAATAACAAATCATCAAAACTGTAAGGCAGTCTACCATCCTAGATGAGGTTTCCAGAGTTGAACATCCCTGACACTCCAATTATCAAAGGCATGGAAAAGGACACTAAAGATAAATAACAGCATAAATTATTATTGAAACTAAATCAATCAGAAAATTTAAAAAAAATCAACCCGAAATTTAGGGTGCTCACATCCTACCTACCTTATAAAAATTTCGTCCTCGAAATTAAAATGTTCGTACTCCTTCTAGGTCAAACCCCCACAATCAAGTCCCAGAACTTAAACAAATCATGTGATTAAAAAGGACGACATACAGGGTCATGGTATATGGTGGCAGTAAAAGTCTCATCTAGGTATACTAGCCATGCTAGCCTAAACGGTCAAAGGGTATCAAAACACACAAGCAATCTAGGGTGCTAAACTAGAAAGATACAAAATAACAAATTATCAAAACTGTAAGGCAGTCTACCATCCTATATAAAAACTGGTACTTATCAGAAAATAAAATAAGATAACTACCAATTATCTATAAAGGGATACTATTCAAAGAAAAAAATCAAAATCAAAAGTTAAAGAATAAAAGTCAATTGCATTGAAATCCAATCACAATATATAGGATTCTCTTAATCCTGTTAAGACTAAATTGTAAGTTCTAAAGGTTATGTGGTTCGTGTGTGTATGGGTGTATGTGGACATGTTCTTATGATTAGATAGTAGGCATGTGTGTATGTGAAATATACATAAAAGTGTATATGAGGATTTGGGTTTCAAAACAATAGCTATCAAGTTACACTACTTATGGCATATTGGTTAAACAATCTACAATACACAACCTATTTACTCATAACATGCATGGCTAACCATATATATTATATATATATATATATAAAGAGGTAGAGATTTAGTTATCTATATACATTATAACATGTATACCTAAGCTCTATATATATCTATATAGATATATAATCATAACATAGAGAGGAAAGGTTAGGTTTACCTGGCAGTGTATACTAAGTTAGGGTGTGTGTGTGTCCTTGTACAGGGTTATAGCTTAGTATTGAAAGGTTAAATCCAGTTTTAGTTCAGCCTTTACATACAAAATCAGAAAATAAGCTAACATTTAAAGCAATGTAATATTAACATAATGCAGTTTCAGATTTTAGGGGTTTGAAACATCACAACTAACTCAATGCTCCCAACACATCCTAACAAGATGGAGATGAAACCCTAACATACTATCCATACATTTATCTATGCATACAGTTCAATATTACATATTAAATCTGAAATTGAACTAAACATTGGAAATCAATGTAAAAATGTTAACATGTATTCAGTTTTAGGATTTAGAGAAATTTCAACATCAACCAACCCAATGTTTATCACAACCTAACATGTAAGAATATGAAACCTAAATTTATATCCCCACATACCACAATGTATATAGCTCAAAATATTACATTTTTTTAAAAATAAAACAACAAATTGAACTAAACATTGGAATCCAGTATTAAGGGTTAATATGCACACAGTCTTAGATTTGACAATTTTAACACAAAACTCAACTAAATTTTTTTTGAATTGAAACCCTATGTATGACATACATGTGTAGTGATGTAAACATAACTAATTACATAAAATTTATATTTAAATTACGAGTTTAAGCTGGAAAAAGCAGAGAACCAGAAATATTGGGGTTTTAACAATTTAAACATCAACAACATATTAATATGTATTTAGATAGGTTGAAAATCAAAGTGTAGCATGCATATACGTATCAGGCAAGTGTCTGCTATATATATATATATATATATATATATATATATATATATATATATATTCTCATATCCCAATATAAAAATTTAATTCTACGTTAAGACCAACATTTAGATTCCTACCAAGATTGCAAAGCAGATGATTGGTGTAATCAGGACAGTTTTATTATTATCATTATTATTATTTAATACAAGAATAATAGAAAGAAGGAAATAAAAATGAAATACGTTCTGCTTATTTGTTTAAAAGAAGAAACCATTTTGAAACCAGAACTATAATATCAAATCCAAGACAAGGTCTAGCAAAATCGTCGATTCATTATATTAAGAAGAAATTCATAGTAAGAAGTTACACAAAGGTTTATAAAAACAGCTAAACCTACTCCTAAGTTAAATAATAAGAAACAAAACAAAACAAACAAATAATAATTTTTTTTTTTTTGAAGGACTGGAACAAAAGTAGAGAAAACATGTTCAAAAAAAACTTTTAAGGTACAATCTGATAATCATATGCGTCTATCCAAAATCATGGTGCTCTAAATCCTCGTCATACTAGTAAGCAAGGCTACGATAATCACAGAGTCCTCGACTTAGGCACATACCTCTAGAATCATGGTATTTAACATTTTTGCGATGCCGCTAGCTTGGCTGCGAAAACCTTTAATTCCCACACCCGAGAAATATATCCAAGTCAGACTATATGTCCTCACCATGCTGGCTAATGTGACGGTAGAAGACTAGATTCCATAACTTAGATGACCTAGCCCATATAATTCCATCTTGACAAAAATTAAATTAAATCAACAATGAATACCCAAAAAAAATCAAATTATTAACGAACATCAAGATTCAAAAATGAACAAAAATCCATCAATCCTATAAATACAAACTCGGATGCCACAACTAACATCAAGATTCAAAATTCAACAATCATCCATCAAAATCAATAAATACAAACTCAAATTCAACAATAATCCATTAAAATCAAATCCAACAACAGAAAGTAAAGATAAATCAAATCAAGGGGAGAAGAATTTTCAAATCGAAGTTAAAATAAGATTCTCAAGGGTCGTCCCAAGAATCTCTCAAGGGATCCTAGCTGTGATTGAGTACCTTCAAAAATATATCCTAATTCTACTGCAGGATGTAGTGGTACTCTAATTCGAATACTACTACACAAACTCTACCAGTATGGGCCACCACTAAAAACGTGTCACGACCCGCACCCTAGAGTAAGGGCACGAGAAGTAGGTACGTCCAGCCTACGTCGCAGGTTCGACGGTAGAACGTTGTTCTAGGTCACAACATCTAACAATATAATGCTAAGCAGTTTATACTCTCCGAATGGGGGTGACATAGCAGAATGTAAACTCAATCACATCTAAGGTAGAGCATAATGGAAGATAGGTAAAACATGAAATCCAAAAGAGATACATCAGATAGAAGTCTAAGTGTCTAAGATACACAAACCCAGAAATACATCTCAAAACTCAAATACAGTAATCCATAAATACAACTCAAGAAAACTGAAAATAAACTATGAGCAAAATCCTAGCTATCTATATAACCTCTACTGTGTCTCCTTTAGGCTAGCAGGCAACCTCCAGGCTATCTGTAAAATTTATCAACAGGTCCAGTCAGGACAGGAGCGAGCACAATACATCTCAACAGTTCATAGCAGGTTACAAAATATAATCATGCAGTAAAGTAAGATGCAGGTACTGAAAGAAATACAGTATGTAAACAGAGAGAGCTGTAATAGAAGTATCTACTATAAATAGAGACTAACAGTGGCTAGTGAGTCAGAGTACAATATAGACATGTAAATGGCATAGAAGATTCTGATGCTACACTATGGAAAGATTCTGATGCTACACTACTTGGATAATATTCACATGTCTACTTCTACTCCCCCGTACCCCCAATCAATACACAAGGATCCAACCAGGTTATGTTATGATTCCATGCAAAGGCCCCCGAAGGGTGATACATGGATGTCCCATAAATAGGGATTCTAGAAGATTCTAGGAGACCCAATAAATGGATAAGCATTCAAGGAAGACTCTGTGAGCATGAAAGTACATGTCACAAGTGATCGATGAACCAATGAAGCATAGTGATACGCCATGTAAGTGAAACGCACAGAACATGAAGTACCCGATGCTCCCTGAAGGAATAACATCTCAAGAAGGGATCCATATAGTACTAATCCGTGTGACCAACGTGACAGTATCAAGTAAAGTAATTTAATGCAGGAAAATAATTCTAAGCAGGATATGAAATGATCAGAGAATGTACTCGCCTAATAACCTGAACAGCTGATATGTATAGGGGGTCCAACTGAAGCCACAGAGTCCTATTTAAAGCAACACAGGTTACAAGGTGTTCAAGTTGTAATACAAGAAACCCTACAAGCAATCTATATTATTCTAGGCTCTTCTAAGTCAAATCAACTCTAGGTCAACTCCGGTCAACAATCTAGCCAAACTAGGTCAAGTGTTGACTTACAGTTGACTTTTGGTCAACTGGTCAACTCTGGTCAATAGGGTCAATTCTAGTCTAATTATTAAAGATATAAAGTGTACTTCGTTATTCGTACGTCAAAACTTACGACACGCAAATCGAGATAAGATAATTAATGGTAAAGTTAATAATCTTCTTATAGTGATCCACGTGTCCGTCTTGCCAATTTCAGCGATGTGAGATCACTGGAATTGACCAATCTCAGTTTTGTTGTACTAATCCCGAAATACGAACATTATAAGAATTAATTATTAATTTTTTATAAAAAGGTTAAACTCAAAGAAACTATCAACAAACATTGTCGAATGATGAAATAAACATCGCCAATGTGTCCATAATGGTCAAATTAGCTAGGATAGCCTATCCATCGGTCCAATTTGGACACAAGGGCAAAAAGGTAATTTTTGGGTCAAAACGGTATCCGTGTCGGAGCCGTTTTGTATCGAAAAACGTATAAGAAACAAGTCTACAAAACATAATAAATTATATGTCCACGAAACCAGAATGACGATACGAACCCAACGATATCTCCAGAATTGGATTTCGTTGACCCGATCTCAATTTGGTCCGTTGACCAGAACTTGGAATTCCAGTTTACACGAAAATGCGTGCCGGAGTCAATGTTTTCAAAACTTAGAAAACTACATGTCAACGAGTCTAGAATGACAATACGAAATCAATGGTGTATTCGAAATTGGATTCCGATGAGCCGATCTCAAAATAATTCGTTGACCCGGATATTGGTATCCGACTTGTACCGAAATGCGTGCCGGATCCAATGTCCACCAAAACCTAGAAAATTATATGTCAATGAGTCCAGAATGACGATACGAACATATCGGTATATCCGAAATTGGTTTTCGATGAATCGGTGTCAAAAAGTCCCGTTGACCCGGACTGTGGGAACCACTTTGTACCGAAAAATGTGCCAGGGCCCACGTCCTCCAAACCAAACAAATTTTATATGAAAACATGCCAGAACGATGCCACGAGTCTACTGGTGGTGTCAGAAATGAAATCTGGAGTCCCGTGTTCAAAAATAGAATTTTACAAGTTAGAAATTACGAATTCGGACGGCCAACTTTGGCATCGAATTTAACCAATCAAACAAGCTCACAATGAAATGAAACTGGAGGGGTAGTAAGAGGGTTATACCAGCTTTGCACAGGAACTGGTACCACGCCAAATGGAGCTGCAGAGGAGGAGGTACAAGCTGACAAAGTTGACTACGCAAAACTGTCCAAAATTAATACAATTTAAACGGTCAACTTGGTGGCCGGTTTTGATGTATCAAACGATAAAATTAACGGACAAAAATTGACAGGAGTGAAGGTGGATATACCGAGATTGTGACGGAGTGAAGAAATCGCCGATCCAACGGTCGAATTTCTTGAAAATTGTGTACGAAGTTGCTGCAATGGGGCGCCAAAACGGACTTGATTTCACGCGCGTCACGGCGGAAATTCGTGCGAAATGCACGAATCGCCTATACGTCACACCGGAGAGAGAGGTGGCAGACCCAGGGGGTCGCCTAAGTTCGTCCAGCCTAGGGGCACGGCCACGTCGGCGTGTGGCCGGCGGCGGTGCTGTACGCGCGTGGCCAGTGGCCATCCCGGCCGGCCACTGCTACAAAAGCTGCTATTGCAGCTGCGCGCGCGGCTGCTCGGGGCTGTGCTGGCCCAGCCTGGCCCGGCGGAGCTCAGGCGCGGCGAGGGGCGATGGCGCACGGCCATGGCGACGGCCGACGGGGCTGGATGTGGTAGAATGGTGGTTGAGTGGTGGTGGAATGGTGAAGAAGAAGGAGGAGAGCTCGACCAAGTGGTGGTGGTGGTGGCCGACGGCCAGGGTGGTCGACGGCGACAGCCAGGGTGGTCGACGGCTTCGGCCACGGCTGGGCTCGGGCCAGGTAGAGGCTCGGGCTGGTAGCTGCTGTTGGTATGGAGAAGAGTTGTGTGGGAAAAATTTATTAGAGTTGGAGAGAGAGAAAGAGATGAGAGTGAATAATAAATGTGTATAATTAATGAGAGAGAAATGGCTATCCCTAGAAGTTAGGGCCGACCAATGTGGGAAAAAAAATCTTGTGTTGGCTGCTAGGGAGGAGATTGATGGTTGGGATTGTTGGAGACAAGATCAAAGGCTAGGATTTAAATATAGGAAAATAGGTCATTCCTCGAGATTTAAATCAACAGAAATTTCCAATAAATATTAAAAATAGGTAGAATGAGTATTTAGTATTTTTCAAAGGTAATGAGGTTGAGGGTGATGGTGATGGAGAGTAACATGGAGCTGGGGTTGGGTTCAGTCAAGCTGGATTGGATCAAAACCGGACATGGCACAATAATCAAATTAAAATAGGTGTTAATAATCATTGGTAAATAAATAGCACGTGGGGATTCCAATAAATAGGACACAAGTGACATACAAATAGTAGGCTCAATGTGGGCCATGTCCATATTTGGGGCTGACAAGTTTTGGTCGACAGGGTACCCACAAATCAAGTTAAAAAATGAATGTGACACCGTGGGATGAAATAAAATCGGGTCACATGTCAGAAAAGTTGTGCGAAGCAAATGGAGCACAAAATGGTGTGTCTGAATGGGATACGAAGGTCATGAGTGAAGATCGTCTCGAGTAGATCATGCATGATGAATTGGTTTCAAGAGAATGACTGGTCTGGTCTTCCCAATTCAAAAGTCACGGTAACATGCTAATAATGATCAAGGAAAAGAGTGGAAAAGTTAATTATTAATCAAATGGTCTAAATCGACCCGAAGTTCTGCGAAGCAAAAAGAGTACAAGGGAACAAGTTTGTATGGGACATTATATACCATCAGGAAGGTAATCATGTCCACTACAAAATTCTTGAAGAAGGTTTCCAGAGTCGAACATCCCTGACACTCCAATTATCAAAGGCACGGAAAAGTACACTAAAGATAAATAACAGCATAAATTATTATTGAAACTAAATCAATCAGAAAAATAAAAAAAAATCAACCCAAAATTCAGGGTGCTTACGTCAACTTTGCCACATAAATGGCAAGTGGCCTTCTCATGTGCCTGTTATGGCCGTGTCCTCTGGTGATACTGGTGTGAGGGAGGACGTCTCACTGGCCCTCCTATAGTGGTCTTAGTTGATCCCATGGTCAAAGTAGCTCTTCGGTGTGCCTTCTTGCTTATGGCCTCCTGAGTTCTAGCCTCTGCCAGAACAACTGCTTGGGAGACCCTCGACTCGGAGCTGGTGTATCTCTGCAACTCTATACTCAAGCCTCTATGAAATCTTTTGGCTTTCTCCAGCTCCGTCGTAACCAAATCCGGTACAAAATGACTCAATCGACTAAACTCGGCGACGTACTCATCAACTGTTATACTCCCCTGCTCCAAGTGTAGAAACTGGTCATACAGTGCATCCTTGATAGTGTCAGAAAAAACTTTTTATCGAACAACCTTTTGAATTTCTTGCATATCTGATCAACTCCTAGCCATCTCTCCTCTGCTGC